>NMRA01000384.1:33152-43598 GCA_002633005.1 Phoronis australis | reverse complement strand
GCCATTTGCATACAATAGACCATTTGAAATTGACGTGCAAGTTCAATGAACCCTACTCTTAAGTGCAGTCCACACATTTACTTACCCTTGCACATGAAGTATCAGAAGAAAGACTGGGTAACGTGGCTTGACACCTTCATACGCCTATTAAGGCCTCAATTAATAACTAGCTGTTAGTTTTTTTCTGAGTCCGGAAATTAATTCTCCAGTAAAGCTTAATGGGTTTGGTGAAAAATATTTTGCTCAAAGTCGGAGTTGGTCCCAAATTCTAGAAATAGGCAATATTGACAGTGCCAAATTCTAGAATCACTGGAAAGATGGCAAAATTACCCACTCTCTAGGTTGAAAACACATTGTCTGAATTGGAGATTCCAAATTCGCCCTCGTCTCAAATTACAGACTATTTTTGCGTGAGTTTTCATTGCTCAAATTCTCAGAGACCGTCCAGAATTTGAGAATTTTTAAAACAATCAGGGTAATGGTGGCATTAAACCCAGTTTGATAACAGATGGGAAGTTGTCTGCATCAGGCTTCTAATAGATTGTTCGATGAGATGTTAACCAGTCATGGCAAAACAACTGTTTCGTCTCAACAAAAATGGCTATTGTGTTTGACAACCTGAGTTTGTGAATTTTAGAGAGTTTAACGGATTATCTCATTTTAAGTAATATTCTGTTACAAATCATCACTATCCAGTTTCACTGTGGTTTAGAACAAGTCATTCTGAGCATGTCGATGTTTATAACCTCAACTCATCGGATTTGAGAGTCGGATTCTTTAGTCCAAATTAGCAAAAGTGAATGTTGTTGACAAGTGTTTTCTAGTGCCTGTGTTACTGGACACACAACAAGTATCAGTTCCTCCTAATAACTAACCAAAGCTATTAAATTTTGATATTGTTTTACCCGCTCAAGCAACAACCCTGTGCTGCATGGCATCTTGCAGTCAAATAGCATGACATTTTTGTAGTGTTGTTGTTATGTGTTGACTGAGTTAGTTGTGATGGTTTGAATTAAGACTAATTTTAGGCTATTGATCAATTTCTGAAAGACTGTGAAGAAAACCAACCCTCAAAGTACTGGGACTAGCACGTTATGTAGTTGTGTGGCTGTTGTGAGACATTAACTTCTGAATCAGTCGTCTTGTTTCATGAAAAGTTATTTAAGACTTAAATATTAGAAATTTGGTGTTAAGATCCACACAACTATTTTTGGAAAACAACAAAATCTCACTAAAGCAAAGTAAGTAGAAAAGGGCCCTTATATGAGGGTGGAAGCATTTGAGTCATCCACAACAAACGAGTTTGTAGTAAATGAATTTTTACCTGTAATTACTTTTGTTCAGCCACAGATTTCATTCTTGTTGGAGTTGTTCTGATGGTGCAGTTCTTCTCATCAACGTATCCTTTGTTTTTGTCTGTTGATTATGTTTTTGGGTTGTTACAGATGGTTACCTTGAAGCTAGTTACTAAGGGGAAGGATGACGTAGATGATGAAGAAGATGAAGAGGAAGAAGAAGAAGAAGAAGAAGTAGAAGAAGATTTAGAAGAGCATGATGATGATGAAGATGATGATGAGAGTGAAGATGGCGTGGGTGTTAAAGAAAATGCTATTGAGCCTTCAAAAGCTCATATTACTGGCGACAAAGGTGTTCCAATAGGTTCAGTGGAAGATGTAATTGAGCCTTCTAAGGCATATATCACTGGTGACAAAGGTATTCCAATCGCTTCAAGTGAAGACACAATAGAGCCTTCTAAGGCATATATCACTGGTGACAAAGGTGTTCCAATAGCTTCCTCTGAAGAAACAATAAAGCCGTCTAAAGCATACATCACTGGTGACAAAGGTGTTCCAATAGCTTCCACTGAAGACACAATAGTGCCTTCTAAAGCATACGTCACTGGAGATAAGGGAGTTCCAATGGCTTCAAATGAAGACACGATAGAGCCTTCTAAAGCATATATAACTGGAGATAAGGGAGTTCCAATGGCTTCAGATGAAGACATGATAGAGCCCTCTAAAGCGTACATCACTGGAGATAAGGGAGTTCCAATGGCTTCAAATGAAGACACTGTAGAGCCTTCTAAAGCATACATCACAGGTGACAAAGGTGTTCCACTAGTTTCAGCTGAAGATACAATAGAGCCATCTACGGCATACATTACTGGGGATAGAGGTGTTCCTATGGCTTCAAATGAGGGAACAATTGATCCTACTAAGGCACACATCACTGGTGACAAAGGTGTTCCAATGGCTGCTAGTGAAGATGAAATAATGCCTTCGAAGGCCTTCATCACTGGTGACAGAGGTGTTCCATTGGCTGCAAATGAAGATGAAATAACGCCTTCGAAGGGCTTGATCACTGGGGACAAGGGTTTTCCAATGGATTCAAGTGAAGATGCAATAATACCCTCCAAGGCATACATCACTGGGGATAAAGGTGTTCCATTAGATGAAAGTGAAGACAAAATTCAGCCTTCAGTAGCCCATATTACTGGAGACAAGGGGGTCACTGCAGGTTAGTCTAGTATTTCTAAAGCCCTGTCTGCTCTTAGCGATTTGTCTGCATGGAGCTGTAGTTGCGTTGCACGTAGACAAATTGCTAAGCTACCATTGACGATCGAGTGATACGTCTGCTAACTGCGATGGCATGTCCAAACTTAGCAATGAGTCATCGCTCAACGGTTGCACTGCAGGCAAATCACTTAGTGTGAACGGGCCTTTAGTTGTTTTATCAGTAACAACATGTCACTTTTTGAAAAAAGAATGGGATTTTTGTTTCTGGTATGAGGAGTTCTCAAACATGTTAAGCTTTGGTAGGACATAACTTGCTTTTTTGGAAATCTTAATAAGTGACCAGCGATCATCCAACAGACTTTGACCAGATGAAAATTTAATTTAACCTGACACGGAGTATGGACTGGTGCAACTTTGAGCACTTGCGGCTCTGTTGTTTGTAAACCTTGGGAAAACAAAAAACTAAGTCTCTCATAGCGGTAGTTTGGCCAAGTCAGAACCAGAAACAAACAATTGCATCAATCAAGTTAAAATTCGAAGTGGACTCCAATTAGTGGACTTCAATTAGTGGACTTCAGTGTACTTCAATTAGTAGACTTCAATTAGTAGACTCCAATTAGTGGACTTCAATTAGTAGACTACAATTAGAAGAATGCAATTAGTAGACTACATTTACAAGACTCCAATTAGTGGACTACCATTATTGGTGTGCAATCAGTAGATTCTTCGTTTTCGGGACTGTTCATAATTATCATCATTTTTGCGAGCATACAAACCACACGCTGTTTCCAAGCCCCATCCTTCCCCTGAAAGTCTACAAAAAGGGTGATGTTTTTGTAAGGTGTATGTTTTGTATCTGTGAAACTGCTAGACATGTGGTTCTAAGTTGAATGCCGGTGTTGGTTTGCACTCTGATATGCTTTAAAAAGTTTTTCAAACAATTCCGGGAGTGTTGTGTTTTTGCAGGGTTGGATTTTGAAAACAATTCTGCTATTGCTTGTTTTATCAAGATTTATGGTGTGAACAAGTATTTGAAAATGTTGACATCTGTTATTGGACATTGTCACGTTTTTCCCCGTGTGTGGGTGGGCGCAGGTTGTTACAGACCGGTGCTAATAGCTTTCGGTACGACGATTGACTGAAGACTGGTTCGAGTTAATCCATTATTAATCCCGACCGTACGTTCACAAGCCTACTCAAACAAAACGTCCGACGTAATATCCGTTTATGCTCCAGCCAATGCTGCAAAGCCTTGACTTGTGATGAACTTCTGAGACACGTTCAGCAACTGTTACACTCGTTGATTCAATAACCTGCTGTGCTGTCTCTATACCTGGCTCTCTATTGACTATCGCTGTAACTGCTGATTCTCTTCACTGCAACTCAACTGTAATTCTCCTGATTAACTTTCTTGAACTGACTTGACCTGACTTGATCTCCCGACTTGATCTCTCTGACTTGATCTCTTCTTGAACTGACTTGATCTGACTAACACAAACCTGTGCTTGTGTATTTATAGCCTAATGCATTGTTCTGGAACTTTACATCAATTCAAGCACATTTTAGAACTTTCCTGAATCTACCCAACCATTCTACAAACACATACTAGTCTCTAGAATATTCCAGACTGCATTGATCACTGTCATGCTATAGTCTTCTAGAAAGTTCCACACTATACTGCAGTAAACAAATTAGATCATCACTGTTCTGACCTCAGTCTTCTAGAAAGTTCCACACTATTTTGTAGTAAACAAATTACATCATCACTGTACTTAACTCAGGGGTCATGCCAATCGAACAGAATAACAAAACAAAACAATACAACCAGACTATATTCTGACAGACATTGTGTACGAAAGCAGCATGCCCATCCGACCCCTCCCCCTTAAAGCCTGCAGTTTGTACCAGTACCTTGCAGAAGGGGGGCCAATGGCCCGAGGCATAAACTTTGTGGGGCATCCAATCACTATGAATAAACTGTGACTGGTTTGAGGTTAAATTCAAGTTTCTGTATTATGGTTCATCTTTGCTTACTTTACTTAGCACTAAGTTCCATGCATTTGAGTAGAGAGGGGGCACCTTTAAGAAATTGCCCGGACATCGCCAAACTTCTGCACGCTACTGGTTGATATGCTCATCAAAATGGTGGTAGTTGCAAACGCTCCCTTAGTTGATTCCAATTTGTGGTCTAATTATGTCTCTTTGGGAAAGGGAATTCACCATACTGAAGAACAATTAAAACAATTGTTTTGACAGGTGACGCTGATTGTGTCATTTTTGTCTCAGATGTTGGAATTTTATTTTACTTGTCTCCCGTTTGTTATAGAATCAAAGACTACGGAGAAGAAGCCGTCACCTAAACAGAAACAGTCCAACCCTCTGTTTGGTGACGATGATGACATGTAAGTGACTTTTTAAATACTGGTGAAGATTCTTTGTGGTCATACCGTAAATTGACTCGAGTTACGTATAAAGCCATGTGTTATTTTTGTCTGGCACTTTCGGAATCAAAAATCATGTTCACATGATGCCAGGGTGAAAAATTCCTGTACCGTAACATTTTCCTGGCGGCTACTACTGCCTTTGAATACTCCGACTGTAGCGTTCAGGCAAGCTGATGAGCTTCTGGTAAAATCCATATAGCTTGGGTGAACTTATAGTGAAAATCCTGATGGAAATCTGACAAAAATACATTGTTTGCCAGTGAGGAAAAAACTGTTCAACTATTGCCAGTTTTTGATCAGCAGGAAATCAATGTAGCCAGCACTTCATGAAGCTACTGGCTGTTAATGTCAATTGATGAGACCTTGTATTTTTTATTCTGTCGAAAATGTGTGTAATGTGACATCTTGGTAATTGTAGTCTTATCACTATTGCACCATTTATGACTATCATGTGCCCTGATTTGATTTTCATTTTGTCCCGGGTTTGACTTACTGTGTTAAGTAGGTGACTATAGTTTGGTGTACGTGTACATTAAACATCTTTTGCCACAGAACAACTTGCACTCATTTCAGATGCTATGTCAATACATTTGTTATTTACATTGAACACAAAGCTATGCTACTGCTGTTGGAAACAGCATTTGATGGGAACATCTCAGTCTTTATTTGCCGAAAATGGAAGTGATAACTGTACTACTGACCGTCACCTGATGTTATGGTCCACTGACTGTAGGATATAGACTGGTAACAGATTGTGTCTACTTCCATCATGGTTAAGGGTAGTATCCTGTTGTCGTGTGAAAATCAATAGCATTGGAGGTTTGGCTATTCAAAATTCACAGGGGGTAATAAAACACTTACCTTTTCAGCCTTGACCATAAACCATAATAAAGCAGTGTTTACTTACACAGCCCAGCTGGGACAGTTCTATGACTAAGAGCAGGGTTCACAAAGAACTGATTTCACTGACCTCTAGTGTCAATTTTAAAAGGCCTATCGTGTGTGAACAACACCTATGATTCACAACCATCTGCAAAATTCTAAGCCACTATGCGGACTACTTACCCTTTCAACCCCAAAATGAGCACAGTTGTCATTTCCATTTTCGGCATTGAATTAGCGGCTTGCTTCGAAAGATTGTGAAAATTTTTCCTACAGCTCTGAGTTGCAGAGATTATTTTAGTTCAATGTGGATACACTGCAACGAACATTTTATTTTTTCTTCAGGCCCTTATTTGGTGCTGACACTACAGTGGAGGATACTTTTGGTGCTGACTTCTTGAAGACAAAGAAGAAACCTGTGGATGATGATGATGATGTAAGTGGAAGTTTCTGGTCAATGTTCTCAATAGATGCTGTTTTCCGTACACGCCGAAAGTAAGCGGACATTTCTTTTGTTTTAATTTGAAAGACTGGTGGTAGCTTTGCTCGGGTCTTGAGGGATTCTTCCACTTCTTTTCATCAAACCAATTTCTTGCAGCTGCATTTTGTGGTTTTGTCCTTGAAATTTTAAAACGTTAGCACACCCCTGGAAATCATTTTCACGTATTACCCAGGCTCTCATTCACTCCCTTGCACAGTTAAGACTGAGCTCAGAGACATGGCCGTGCAATGTTTGAGTGTCTGCCAGTGATAACAGCATTGGAATGTGGGCCTCTGAAATGAGCATTTGAGGCTCAACTCTCTGTCCTGAACTTTCAACAGACACAGCTTGTTGGTGAAGTTTCTGTTGCTTGTTCAACTCTAGTCGAAGTCTCAGCCCGTAGTTCAACACTAGCTGAAACCTCAGCTGGTAGTTCAACTCTAGTTGAAGTTTCAACCGATAGTTCAACTGTTATCAAAGCTTCATTTGGTGCTTTGTTCATAATTAAAACTTCAGCAGGAAGTTGAGCTCTAGTTCAGGGTTCAACTAAAAGTTTATCTATTAGATGCTAGTTTAGCTGGGAGTTGCAATACATAATGACTTCAACATCTGGTTCTGAACGCATAACACAAAATCAATAGATGCTTTCACTTAGACAAGTGTTTGAAATTGTTGGAGATTTCCACAAAAATAACATTTTCCTCCATTTTAGGATTTGAAGGAGAAGCCTCCACCGCCCTTATTTGGTGATGAGGATGATGATGATGATCTTGACTGGTTGAGTTGATGGCATCATCCAATTAGCAGATGGCAATTTGAGGAGGGCGGATTTTTTGTGTCCTTCACTTCAAGCAAGGAAATGTTGCGTATGGATAAAATAAAGTGCCCTGTGAGTCAGTATTGTAGGGTATCGGCTTACAGATTTTTTTGTTTCGATTTCGAAGAATTGTCCTTATGTTGCATATATCATTCTTGGTCTGGTAGACTTTGGTAGGATGTATAAAATGAAGTGTATTGAAACTTGTGATTAGAAAGGAAGAAAGATAGATAACTTTGTATCTTTTGTAATCATGCTTTTTATATAAGGAGTTGAGCAAAAGCATAATACAGCCTGGTCATTTATTTTTATTACTGGAGTCTGTTTCAGGAAAAGTCACTTAAGACTTAAGACAGAAATTTGGTCTTGCACTCTCCCACTTCACATTGCAGACTCCAGAAATAATTTATGGAAGTTATCTCAGTAACTTGCAGTTAAATGTATATTCTGCACTTCTGCTCAAGTGAGTTTTACTCATTCAGAAATAGCCATCTGACTTAAGTGTTCAAACCTCTTGGTCCTATTTCTCCCGGAGAAATAATTAAATCTCACTAAGGACAAATGCAAAGTCTCTGGGAATATGCACATGACTGACAATATTGCTATTAGGTGTGCCCATTTGTATTAGTAAGTGTAGTATTAAGTCACCACAACACATTTAATAAAGTTGTCAGTCAAGTTCTACAAGCTTTGTTGACAGCGTATTACAGTAACTGCTACCTAGACTGTGACACACTCATAAATACTTGGCTAAATCTTTATCCAGCCATTGTGATGTGGTTGCCACCACATTTCTTCTAAAGTTTCAAGTCACTTTTCATGAAATGAATCCCAGTGCTACCAATTATTAAGGATTTACTTGTAATACTATGTACTTTTAGGTCAGCATTTATTTCTCTTTGAAAATCAATTGAAAGTGAAAAGCAGCTTAAAAATTATTTGCGCTTTTGAAGCAAGATAGGAAAAGTTCATGCTGAAAAAATCCGATGGATGAGGGAAGTAGTCAAGACTTTAGGATGTACCCTGTAGTGTATCGTGATAGGTCATTTGAAATTTGTAGGTGAATGACTGACCAATAAAAACCATGCTTACATCACTTAGCATTGTGTGGCATCCACTTTGGAAACCCATTCCCAGCAATCAGATTATGGTTTAGAGAAAGGAATTGACGTTTCATTGAGCTGACTTCAGCACTGAAAAGAGGGGTTCATGTACCCTAAAACTACATCAGCCTGGGTCAGAGGTCAAGGAGATAAAGCCAAGCTTTGTTTAAGATCCCTTGTCTGCTGATGTGAAATTAACACACTGACTGCAATATAGCAAGGCAAGGAGATGAGTTTTAAGTGACGCTTTTTAGTTGAACATGATTTGAAAATGAAAATTGTCTTTATGAGTGAATGGCGCCTTCTTTTGATTGAAATTTTCAGGGTTAATAGACCTGCCCTTGCAGTCAAAAGTAACCTTGGATTTAGTCCACTGTCTCATGTTGTTTGTTGGAAATGAAGTGAGGTCTGACAGATCCTTATTTGGTTCAGACCAATCCTGTTGAAGTTGTACTTTGCCCTGTTTATCTGGCTAAAAACGAAAATCCGAATTGGGCCTTGTTATGTTTCTTGTCCCCATAGGATTCTCTTTATTTATCCACTCAGTTCAGAGCAAACCCAGCATGCACCATTTTTCGAATTTGCAATTCTAGGGTTGACCAACCCCAAGAAACCCTGGTTACCCGCCAGTTGCAGTCTTTGTGTTTTTTGTTTGATGACGTTTTGCCGTTGAAAATAATCTTGTTACTATGTCCTATTTAATTTTACATTGTAATTAACACAATTAACAAAAATAAAATAACCTATTGACGATTGCTGTTGTAGTTGCTTCCTTTATCCTCAGCCAAACAGGCCTCTTTGTCGTACGATATCCCTGCCTCTCGTGGCCGCTGGAAACTGAACGAGAGTTCATCGGGGTCGGGAACTGGGACTGTTCTACTGGCTGGAGAATAATAACGAGATAGAATGAACGGCAGAAACGAAACTTTTCCGAAAACGCTGGTGTCGCGCATAAGTGTGTGGAAAGGAAGAACAATGCTAAAAACTATGTCATGTGGAAGGAAAATAACTGACAGAACGTTTTTGGTCGTCTTGGCTTCTTCGTCAGTGGACGGAAAATGATTGAAAACGGAGGAGAAAAACTTGGCCTTTGAAAATTCAATCGCGTGGACAGGACCAAATCAGTAATCCTTGAACCTGTATATAACATACCTACATTAAAATTAAAGCGGCTTTCAAAGCAAAACACAACTTTTGATTTAGACCATGACTTACCCTTATCACATTCATAGCATACTGGAGCCTGTAATTCAGGGCTTTGAAAGAACTGAGTGCTCGCTATTAATTGAGACCGCTCTGATACGCCGTAAAGTGTAACAATTGTTACATTTTTACGTTGTAAGCCAGAGAGCGTCTTTGGTTAAGCCCTCCTAAAATGTAACAAGTTGCTACATTGACGTAAATGTTACATTTTACGTTGAATGCACATGCGAGAAATGTACCATTATGCTACATGTTACGAAACCAACGTCACATTACAAAGAAAACTACTAAAATTACGAACAAGTGATATCTGACACGGCCGGGGGTGTTCGAGTATGTTTGGACCCGAGGGGTGCCGCCCGAAAGTATTGGATACCCGCTACCCACTTAGAAAGTGGGCTTTAACAAAAAGGGGCCCATTTAGAGAGTAATTTTGGGTAAAAATTCACCACAGAGACGTAGAAAGATACATTAGAGAACAAGTCAATGCACCAAAGAAATGTCTGACGTACGGAAGGGTGTACTAAGTTTTTTTTCGGAAAACTAGGTTCGAAACATGAAAAGTAAATATTACCAAACTGCGGCGATCTTAGCGGATTAGGTATTATGCTGAATGCAGGGTTACTTTTCTTCTTACAAACTGCTGATAAAATGTTGTCTACACGAATCAGGTCATCTGTTTGTCGTACTCTTGACGAGTTGAAGATATATTCGACTGTGGTGGCTCATCGCATTTTGCTGTCACGTGCAATAGCGGATTTGCAGCGACGCCATATTGAAATTAGGTTAAAATGGTGCATTGTGGGTGCTGTGGTCAGGATTCCGAAAGCGGCCATAGTAACAAGCATAATAAACGGTGAGCGCGAAGAAAACTTACGGCGGATACACTTGTTGTGTTCCTGGCTGCTTCAAAAACAACAAGAGAGATAAAAATCTGAATTTTATGAGTTCCCTGCAAGCCAAGATTTTCGTGAAAAATGGATAAACAACATTAGGAGAG
>NMRA01000384.1:15991-33015 GCA_002633005.1 Phoronis australis | reverse complement strand
TAAAATTGACGTCTCTAGCATATCCACGGCGAAAGCTACAAAAGTTAAGCAACCCAAGAACTCTCAACTTGTCTAAAACCGGAGGAGATTTCGAAAACTACGCCGATAGCCCCAATACTGAACATGACGACAGTCGTGCCCTCGGTCACACGGTCACTGATCATAGCTACGCTGTGTTTACAAACGAGAGAGAGGACTTGCTTGGTATTATAAAGCAAAAAATAAAACATGGTTTTTAGTTTGCAAATCACTCCAAATGCACACACTATCCAGCCTGCTCAAGACACGGCCTGACCACAAGCTATCCCATGAGCCTTCGCGCAGGAAGTAACTCGCACATGCGCAATGCGTAGTTCGCTTGCGCTGCAAATCCGCTATTAGTCACCGTTTGTCGATAATGAATATTAACATCAAGCATAGCCTAGGCCCTGGTGAGGTATCTCACAGTTGATTTGTCATTGATCTGAACGAATAACTGATGTTATCAAATAAATTTTTTATCAAAAATAAAACCAGGCTCGTAATTGAAAATAAAAATTATTTGACCATTTTTTAAATTTTGAAAGAAAATTAAAAACGAGCACAGCCCCAGAAATCGCTTTCGCATTATATTCAGGTTCTCTATAGGATTTCCTATAGGAATACAATAGGAAATCCTATTGGAAGTTTTCGTGAGGGCTTTAGCCCTCACTTTTTCAGTGCTGCGTGTGCCACCCACGAGGTGCCTGACATGCTTTCCAGTGAGTTTTGAGAAGGGAATTTTCTCGCCAAGTAAGAGGAAAAATCTACCTCAAGTAGCATTTTGTGCTCTTTCAAATTGTCACCTGTGTGGTTACAGGTGATCTGAACTTCGGAGAGAACTTTTCAATCACTAGGGAATTTTTAGGCCTCGTGGGGGGGAATTTCGGGGGCCTTTTCAATATTTTTGAGAGGGACTGAAATAGGCCGATATTTGGCCCCAAAATCGAGGGATTGAAGTCCCTGTCCTTTTTGGAAAGAAAAATGCATCATCTTTCAACCCGTCGTCATGAAAACACAGCCTGGCTGGCCGAAGATTCTCCGGTCGAGATGCCGGCGACAAAATATTTCTACCTGTAACTTTTCGAACTAAACATTTATAAAGTTTACACGGACCTATTTTCTTTCGTCGCTGCGTATAGCATGCGACCCAACATTTCCGAATCTCAACGTCCTAAGGGATTGTAAAACAGACGGTTGAATGTCCGTATTTTTCTAGGTGTTCGAGCAGCGTGGCGAACACTGGCAACTATGCCGAAAAGCCAACTGAGCTATCGTAGCGAGTCTCGTTTTGAAACGCGCTTCCTGTCGGCGTGAATTAGGTCTATGTTCAGCCTATGATATTGTGAGAAACGTCTTGACAGCTGTGGATGCAGAGTACGCCTACTTTTTGGAAATGAGGATGTTGAGATTTAAAATCTTGTTTAGACGTGCGCCAACTTTAAACATTTCTGAACTATCGGCAAGCACGGTATTTGTAAATTAACTATATCCTTGTGTAGTTTGCCACGAATTATTCAAGCTGTAATCTTTTATTGCGACTTACATCTAAACATGAGGATGCTCACCGTGTTATCATTTTTGTCTCTTGTTGAAAACAGTCCTTTTCAAAGAACTGGGGCTGGTTTCATTGTGATGTGTTAGTTCAAAAATTGCGTTAAGTTGAACTCTGGAGGCAGACATTTTCCTCGCTAGTAGAACTGGCGACTAGTCGGTTATGGCTGCGGTCACCGGGTCATTAGAAAACCTGGTAACGGATACGAAACACGCGACAATTTAATGTGGAACGAGCCCCAAGAAGAATACAGTGATTTAACTCAGTGATTTGAACTACGCTTCATTGAAAGTGGGTTATGTGGACCAAAAATGTCCAACGTCGAAGTCAGCGATGTTTAATAAGCGCTTTTTACGCGATGTAGCGTGTTAATATACCAAATTCCTTTATCTGCCTACAACCATGCGTGTTGTTGACAGCGAGCTACAACTCCAAAAATGGCGCCTCATGAGACACGTGGCTTTACGTCCATTAACAGTAGAATGTCCAATTTCTGTACTTAAATATGTGTGCTTCGGACAAACAATAGCAATTTTAATTGATATTTTATCACAAAAGATATTGGAAGAGAATGTGCATGTTTTTGTAGTCCGAAAGGCCGACAGTCAGCTTTTTTCGGACTATTGCCCCTTTAAACTATCGACCTAGAGCCGGTTTGAGCAAAATGATCATGTCCTTTCAGAGTGTCCAAATATTTTCTATTACCCCAGCTAGGCCTCCCATTTTAACGTATACTATACACGTCACGATTTGATCTGTTGCTACTACCACTATTTCAGACAAGTTTGACATCATAGGAACAATGATATCTGTTTCACTTTTTAAGCTGTTTAAACACAGGACTATGCCGCCACTTTTTTAAAACTATTGGCTCGCCCTTCTCAAAGCCGGGCGATCTTTTGTTGTTGCACTGGTAAAAATCTTTCAACCTGCCCGCAAGTACATGTAAGTGTGTGCTTTTATTTCCTTCCACCACGATGTCTTAAAAAAAATTCGCAAATCAAACTATCGTGGACTAAAACGGGTGTTTTCTATCAAATTGGCTTCCAAAGCCAAAATACGATGGCATTGTTTCTGTTGTGCTTACAAAGGGAAGTGTTTTTACTGTAATGCCGGATACACAATTGGTTTAGGACCTGTGAGCGCCAACAAAAGATTGCAAGAACACTTAACAATAAACAAGAGCAACGCAGAAAGTTGAATTGCTCCCACGAATACACGATACAACAAACGGTGTGCTTCTAGGGGTGTTTTTTGCATCATAGAAATTGCCAATAGATGGTGCAAAATACTTCGAATCCATCCAAAAACGGGAGAATGTCGCCGTTTCTTTTACCGTAGAAAGCGATTTATCACATTTCATAAAAATCGGTCAGAGAAACTTCAGAATAACAGAGGAAAACGGGAAGAAGAAATTGCCAGGGGGCACAGTGTTCGTGGGAACCGTCTGAAAGTCGTCAGTCAGCAGGAGATACAGCTATATGGGTGAAAAAAAAACTGCCACTAGGAGGTGCCACAGTAATCGAAGTCGTTGGAAAATCATTGTCAACCGACCTTTTCAAAGTAAGAATATACATCTATATGCCAATTTTCACAATCGTCCTAAGATTGGTTTTGGTTGACAGAGGGTGGAGGCCAAAAACAGACTAGAAAACAGTAAACACGGCCACTAGATGGCACAAAATACGTCAAATCTGTCCAAAACGGGAAAATGTCATCGTTTCTTTACAGAAAGCTATTTCCCAAATTTCATGAAAATCCGTTAAGGAACTTCAGAGAAACAGAGGAAAACGGAAAAAATGAAAATGCCACTAGGGGGCACAGCGTTCGTCGGATCTGTCTGAAAGCCATCGTCTTCCGTTGTCAACTTCATGTAAATACATGTGCTAAATTTAGTAAAGATCATGCAAAGGGTTAGGAGTTAAGCTACGGGCGTAAAAACTGTCACTTGGAGGCGCTACAGTAGTCGAAGTCGGAAAATCATCATCAACCGTCCTCTTTATAGTAAGAAAATACATGGCAAATTTTCACAATCATCCTTAGAGTAGTTTGGTTACTAGAGGAGCGGAAGCCAAAAAACAGACTCGAAATAGTATAAATGGCCACTAGATAGCGCAAAATGCCTCAAATCCATCCGAAAACGGGAGGATAGCGTCATATAATCAAAAGATGCCTTATGTGCCAAATTTCATGAAAATCGGTTGAGGGCCTTTTAAGATACAGAGGCAAACCGTAAAAAAATTAAATTGTCACTAAGGGAACAGCGGTATTCGGGTCGGTCCGAAACTCGTCGTCCTTTGTCGTCAACCCCGTAGGAACACACCTGCCCAGACGCCCGGACGCCCAGGAGCGATGACGGCTATATGCACCCACATATAAATATGTGGGAGCAAAAAACTTGTTACCTGATTCTGGAAACTTCTTTGTCGGGAGTTGAAACTGTACGGGGTACATGCCAAGCAACTATTCATGTTAAAAAGCAGTGTAAAGTACATAGGGGCGTATCTATAAATTCGAGCTGGCACATTTGACATAATTTAATTCAAGCAATCCGAGAAAGAAGCCGCTTTTAAGTTGAAATGCTGCGTGATCTTGTACTAACTTAAAGGCGCATGCAACGCGATTTTTTAGTTTTCTTCAGGTTATTGTTGATTTGGATTTTTGGCTAAATCCGTGTTCTGCAAAAAGGTTTTCAATTTAGTGACGGTGTCTCTGGCGGTTTTTACTGGAAGGCGTACATGCACTGGCGGATTTAGACGGGAATCAAGGAGGCCCCCCTAAAATTCTCCCAGATTTTATTTTGTAGTTCGGGGGTGCGAACGTCTGTCTGGCAAAATCCTGGCAAATACTCTACCCTGCCCCCCAAGTCAAAATCTTGGATCCGCCCCAGACATGTGCCTCAAGAGTATACATCTTGAAAAGTGGAGCGTGACAGTCCTGCGGGCTACTCCTTTCCCACTTGGTGCAGTAATGCTCCAATAACTCGATTTCAGAAAGAAAACAATGTTAACGACAGCTCTGATGGATTTCACTGGTTGGCTGCTGGTCTGAACAATGGCGCAAAGTTTTGCCGCGCTGTGATCTTTATTAGTACACTAAACACCATATTCATTTTACATTAATCACAAAGAACTTGCTAGAGTGAATGAAAAGCATGGATTCCTACATATCGGTGTCAAGTGTCCTAAAGTCGAGTGTCTCCAAGATCACTCTGATTTGGAGCAGCATCAACACTGGACTCGATGGACCGGCTCTTGTATCGACGTACGAAGAAGATCGACAAAACGACACCTGCAGCTACAACTACTACACCACTCGCGACCCCCACTATCAGATATACGTCTAAACGCAAGCCTCCGTGACTTATTTCAACTTCATTTTCCTTTCCAGCTTCAATGACTTTAGCACTTGTTAACCGTGACATGAAATTCGAGGCTGTGCAACTGTAGTTACCATCGTCGAATTCGTCCAGAGGACTACTTGAAACTCCCACCGTTTTGCCGTCACTGATACTCGGTTGAGACGAACAATTCATATCGTTTCCTCCAGGGTCTTTGATTACTAACCTTGGAGCTGGATCTCCGTATGACGTGCACTGGATTAGCACTTCCGTGATGTTATGTGTAACTTCCAGAACGGGTTGACTGGGCTTACGACAGACAAAATTGCGGGATAAGAACGACTCAAGGATAGGGTAAGTTTTAAAGGGGGAATTGCATGTAGGGATGTCATATAAGCGTCTGTCATTTCTGTAATAATAGTAGGCCCACGTCTTTAAAGGAGACAATAAGCAGTTGCAGTGGAGTGGATTGCTGGACACAAAAAGTGTCCGAAGTTGCTTTTTACGGCTAACTACCCTTCGCAGTATATCCAGTGGTAAAACGTATATACTGTTATTACGAACAGAGAGGTGTTGCAAACTGTTCAATTTTTCCATGACCCCTTCCTCAATATTTTTTATGCCGCAACTGTCCATTTCGAGCCATTTTATCGCCACAAGAGAATCAAACATATGCTGACTTACTGTTCGAATTCTGTTTCCAGAAAGATAAAGAGACAACAGAAAAGGCACTTTCTCAAAGGCATAATCGTCTATGTGGTCAATTTGGCAATATGCCATATTCAATACACGAATATTCGGCAATCCTGACAGGGTATTTTTTGTAACGGAACCTAGGTTATTACCGCTTAAGTCCAAGTACCTTAACGCAATCATTTTGGCTGTCGTCCACTTTCCAAGGTTGTTATTCTCTATTCTAAGTACCATGAAGTTGCTGGGAAACGCCTTATGACTAATATGCACTATCCTGTTTCCTGCAAGGGAGAGATCTTGAAGTGACGTCAGTTGCCCAAAGACATTGTCTCTAAGTGACGCAATGTTGTTGTGCGACAGATTTAACCTTCTCAGAGATTCGAGTCCTTCAAGCATATAGCCAAAGATGTCTTTCAACTTATTTCCAGCGAGAACAAGGGTTCTAAGCCTACGAAACGACTTGAAGGGTTGGTCACTCAAGTCAGATATGTTACACAAAGTTAATTCAAGTGTTTCGATATCCTGAAACCTCCCAACGAACGTTTGTGAAATTTTAAATTGTTCAAAATCTCCTTTCAATCTCAAAAATTTGATATTCGTGAAATGTGACACGTTAATTGTTAAGTTCACATTAGTTACTTCCAAACGGACAGCCTCACAGTTAATGGGGGTAAAAATGTCCATCTCACCGACTTCATTGCCGTCCACTGCTAAGAGTTTAAGTCTCTTTGGACCAACGAACTCTTTAGACCTTATCGTGGACAATTTATTTCCACTCAAGAACAGATATCTGAGATTCCTCAAGTCTTCAAAAGTTCGACCTTCTAATGAAATTATCCTGTTGAAGCTTAAATCCAGGGTATGTAGCTCTGTTAGACCCACAAATATTCCGCGTTTTAAGTTAGTAATTCGATTATTTGTTAGAAGTAGATATGTCAGGTCTCTCATATCAGAAAACGATCTCTTTTCAATTGTCGCTATTCTGTTGCCTGTCAGGCCAAGTAAATATAGTGACTTCAGACCAATGAACATAGATTTCCTCACCTTTGTGATGCAATTTTCAGACAAAACAAGACTTTTAGCAGACAGATGAGACCTAAATGCTCCGCTTTCAAGCTCCGAAATCCTGTTGAATGACAGGTCAACGTTGGCTGTTTGATTGGAAGAAACATAAGCGTCTTCAACTACTTGTAAATGGTTTTGCCTCAAATCCAAGTATAGCAACGCAGGGAGCACCAGGCCACGAACCTCACTGATGGAGTTATTTTTCAATACTAAAGTCCTCAATCTTTCCAGTCCCTTAAAAGTATTCTCGTGCACAACGATTAAGTGATTGTCCTCGAGGTTAAGACGCGTCAACCTCTTCAACCATCTAAACGTCCCATTTCCTATCCAAGAAATTTCATTATTTCCAATCCGCAAGTCTTCAAGACTTAACAAGCTATCACCAATAGAATTGCGGTCCAGCGAAGTAACAGCGTTGGACGTTAAATGTAGAACTCTTATCAAAGGCGTTTCTGCAAATATGTCTTTTGACAGACATGATAAGCGATTACTCGTGAGATCCAAGATTTCTAACTTGCTCAAACCAAACAAAGTTTTGGGTGTCAGTACGCTTATTCTGTTATTACTCAAATCCAGCGATTTCAATTCAATCAATGCAGAAAAAGGTCTATCAGCGAGAATATTTAATAGGTTCTTTGCAAGACGGAGTTGCTTCACTTGTGACAAATGGGTGAAAGCGTCACTCCGAATCTGGCGTATGCCACAGTTCCACAAGTCCACAGTTGCAGCGTTCGCTAAGTTCAACGTTTTCTCTCTGGTCAACACCTTTTCTCTCCGCTGCAAGCAGTTTAAGGAGTAGACAGTCCACCAACTTGTACTGAGCGCAACCAACAGGAGCGTACGTCCTCTCGTCACAGCCATTGCAGGGAAAACGATCTGAGTACGTAAGAGTGTCATGTATAAATATCGACGTCATGTTCACTCATGAAACACACTGACTCCTCGCGGAAATTATCAAAACTGGATAGACAATAAAGTTAACCAGGGTTGCGTTCTGCGGAAAAAAAACGAGATTACGCAAGTCTTCGCCAAATACCGGCATTCAAGCGAAGCACTTGAACACACTAAACAGCCCATTTTTAAATGACATATTGTTATCGGAATGACACAGGCAACAAATTTAATTTCGATTTTCAAAAGTAGTAATAAAGAGGGCCTCGTTATTTGTCCGCAATTGGACGGGGATCCTATTTTATTTTAGGGAACCAATCTTCAGCTGCCTTCAGGTAGTGGCTAATACATGTATATTAGTATAGGGAACGTCACTAATCGACCGTCTTCAGGCGGGGCCACCGCTCTTCAGTCACCATCAGGTGGTGCCCCTCTTTTCAGCCCTACCGCAAGGCCTCAAGACACCTGTCAAGCAATTTTACATCTGTATTCCCTGCATGCCATCTCGAATAGCACTTACGATAGAATCAAGTTGAATAATCTATACCTGGCGTGCGTTCAGTAGACGCTAGGACCTAGGCTAGGACGTAGCTAAATTCTAGTCAAAGTCACGTGTTCTCATTTAAAGTACACGGCAATATCTCACGTAATCTCGTGAAAACTTGCTTTTTAGCGAGGTCCTAGCGTTACTGAACGGGAGGCTGATGCCAGATAATCCTCATTGTCTCCAGCTCCATGTCGGATGGTTATCACTGGACAGCGGTATGACGTACGTTACACTTATTTTTGTTCAGTGGCCTTCCAGACTGGGGTTTAACTTCCAGTTTGGTGAATTTAATGTTGATGCAACTAGGAAATTAGGTCAAAGAGCAAAAGAACCAATGAGATAAATATAACTAGAGTTGAAGTCACGTGATTTTCGTTGACCTTTTACTGAAAAATATCAACGAGGACTAAAAAAACAAAAAACAGGGCCACTAGGTTCAGGACTACGAATTGTGCATCCGCGCCGAATTCCTTGTGGACTTTTGTCTCGTTTACTCTGACTTTTTGTTTCGCTGATGCGGACCTTTTTTTGCCCAATTCGACAAATTGGGGGGCTCGGGGTGTTGTCAAAATAAGTGTACTAGTAGCATAATTGTGTGCCAGTAAATGTCGGATTCAACTGAATTGAGGGATTAATTTAGAGTTGGTTGAAATCTGACTTTTGCAGAAGTGGAGTGCATGTATGGTACTAGTACGGTACAGTAACTGTGTACCTGCTAGACATTTTCCTTTAACTGTCACGGTGTGATTTTACTACGTGATGGTGATACTTAGAAATAATATATTTTGAAATAAATCAACACTTTGTTGTTTGAAATGGTTACAGAATCTCAGTGTGTTGTTTCTGTGTGAACATTTTTCTTGTCCTTCTCGTTCTGGATAGCCTATAATATCGAAGTGTGCTTGTTACTGACAGAAAAAACGGCGATTCCCCACATCATGGTCGCATAAAAGGGGTACATTGAGTGGTGTAAAATTAATAATGGTAAAAATTAATAATGCGAACGCCTTCTTAAAACTCTAGTTCCGCGGCGTGTCAATTTGTTTTACAGCAGAGTCTATAACACAACATTTTGAAGTGTGAGACCATGTCGTTTTAACCTGTACAAATTAGCAGTTCGCCACGCGAAGATGAATAAGGTACCCGGACAAGTAGCCTAATACCAGGGAGTGGTTATCTCTTCCTGATAATACTACATGTAATTATTATTTCTTGGTAGGCTATAACGTGAAGTAGACAATTCCAATCACCTTTCTGGAAATTGGATCTGTGCAAATGCATACGTCGACCACCGGCTTCGGCCGCCCAAGCAGTGTGCACAGGCACACGCGGGTAACCGATGTATATGTGCGTGCCTTACCAACCAGTACACTGATGGTGTTCTTGGTGTCGCGCATTCTTCTTTTTTCATTGAAATACTTATGTTAACATATCAGTTTTTATAGCTCTATCGTTTTGCAAAATTTCGCTGTCAACTTTTATTCAAACTGGCTTATTCCCTCAGTGCCGAATACGCACATACTACACAAACATGTACATGTACAGTTCCATTGGTCAATTGTTGCATACAATGAATGACACGACTTTACACGCACGCATATTGCTCATCGATTTCCATGGGTTTCTATAATTTTTTTTCTACTTTGTGTTCAAGTGTCAAGTTTCACACGAACCTATGCCTCAAATCTTTTTGTTAGAATAAATCAAGTGGCGTCGGGTCAAGGAATTTTTAGACTCATACTAGGAGCCAGGATTTTGAGGTAGAGGAACCAGGGCAGAGTATTAGCCATGATTTTGCCCTTCAGACATTCCTACCCCCGTACTACCAAATGGAATTTAGGAGAATTTTAGGGGGGGGGGGCATGGCCCCTTGCCCCTCCCCTTAGTGCGCCACTGCAAAGTCTATTGAAACTGATTCTCAGTTAAGTCAAGGGTTCCGTTTCAAGAAAACTTGTCTCAGCTGAGACAAATCTTTAGCGACTGAGTCAGTTTTAAGACAAAATTTCAATTCGTCTTCAGTCCGTTCCAAGAAATAATCTTAAGTTTTAGGCCTACTTAAGTTTTTTACTTAAATTCTGTCTTAAACTTGATGACGTAACTTACCGGATATGGGAGTTTCAAAGTCGAGTGTGGAGGTTGGGACAAGGCTTAGACTTCACTCAAAGATGAACTTAAGTCGCTTTCTTGGAACGGGTCCAAGTTTTCCGGCGTCGTTTAAGACTACCGGAAGTGCAACCAGTTACTTGAACGAGCAAAAATATGCCAAATTAGCAGACCTCACCACAAAATTAGCACTTGTATGTGATTTCAAAAGAAGACCAATGAAAACAACGTACTTTCTTACCTCCAGGGTGAAGGGAGACCTAGTTCTATTGCTGTGTAATCCGATCTTATTGTTTACATTTAAAATCATTAACAGTGAACAGTTTACAATTAACATCTTTTGTTGCAAACGATGCGTTCTGATTTCTTCGTTTACTGTTTCTGGGTCGCAATCCAAGAGTCTCTGCGAAAGAGCCAGAGCAAAGCAATTAACCCTTACAAAAGTGTGGTGTTAATGGAATAAACCCTTCGAAAGCCAGGAGGGTGACCTTTTCATGGAAGCTCCTTACAAACGCGTCCCCCTTTTCAAGTCCATTCTCTAGACGAGTGGATATCGTAATTTTTCTGTTCATCTCCATCTGCTCTAGTACGAACCCCCGTGTAATTTACCATCGCCAAGATTTGCAATTTCGTCAAGCAATATGCATGGTAGACGTCACATGGTTATAAGATATTTTGACATACGCACTGACAGTCCATTTCGTAATTGATTTTTAATTGCTTGCACACCGCGTCAACGCTATATTACATATTTTGAGATACGCACAATGATAGCCTAATGTGTAATTGTTTGTTAATTGCTCGAACAGCGTCATAGATAATAACATACGTGTAAGTTGGTCCCTGACTTAATTGTTCTCTGTATATTGGATTGTCGTGTTGCTCTTTATTTTATGTAGTTAATTTGCTCACCTTTTCCCTTTTGCCTGATGATGTTCTTAGATAAGAGTTGAGAACCATTCCACGAGAAAATCAATGAAATAAAAAACACTCGTGGGGTCATCTTTCAGATTCAATTTAACTTTGTGTATGTGATCGTGGTGTGGCTCTGGTACAAAAATTACCAATTTTGCACTTATTGACCGTTTAGTTTTTACCTATAGGCCTTCAAAGGCCCGTTTTTGCATATCAAAAATAGTAATTTTCCAACAGAAACAGGCAGATTGCATGCAATGAGAGAAAGTACATGATATTAGGAAGTAAGGCCTAAAGACTACCAAATAAATTTCGCAACATTCATCACGTCGCAGGGGAGATAAATCCGGAACCACAGTGTTGAATGTGGGGGTCACTCAAGTGCTTCTACAAGCGGGGCTGTGGACATTGAAATATATGTTTGTGGATAGATCTTAGATGTGTGAACAAATCTAAAAAATATCTTGAATGGGATTTTTCATTTTTTTATTCTGAAAATGCTCCAATGGTGCGTATTCTACGATTTTTAAACAAATGTTTGTGCCCACGGTAACTTTATTACATTTACGATAGGAGAAATAAATAATGAGAATCAACATTTATGGACCATAATGCTGTCTGACATATCCATATCACCATTTCACCTATTGAGCGTTCATAACTGACCATAAAAACACTCCAATTTATCATGTCAAATGTAGATAACAAATCGATCATTTATTGGCATAGTATTAATTAAATTTTTAGTCAACAGAAGGCGTGATAGTCAGTACTTAGCTCTCTTCTCTTGCTCACAATTCAATGTTTCACCTGTAGTAGTAAAAGACCCATAGGTGTACTAACTTACTCGGCATTAAAATTTTTACAATTACTAACAGGGCTCACAAAAATGTCAAATCAAGTATCGACGCAAACGTGAGAAGAAAAATGTTCACTTTCCGATTTTCTTTAGACAGAACGTGATACCTGAATATATCAATTGTAGGCAACACGGGTTGGTTGTGCTCAAGAACTCTGGTTTAGAGACTGCTGGGTGGAAATTATGACATACTAATCTTCTGTGGGAAAACTGTTGTGTCTGTCAATGTATTAAACATCCCAATTACCCGATTCCTGCTCTGACGCCACTTTGGCGTCAACGATTGCTCCTTTAAGTACCCTGGTAACTTGAAACTGCTACAATTAAAAGTAAATTACAAATATGTCGAAACAAAATTTCTCATTTCTCCTTACCTACAGCCTAGATCCAATTGACTCGATCTCTACTGAGTAAAATTATTGCCTGTTACCGAGCTGTTCTCCCGAAATCACGTTCAAAGCGTAGTGTCTATAACAATACTCACTCTTCGTGCCCATATCCACTTGGTGAGTTGCGATTCTAAAGGAAACTGACCAAACCCGGACTTCATTCATATTCTACCCTCGCCACACGAAAAATCGGACCCATACTTCAAGCGTTTTTTTTTGATATTTTGTCTTGAACATTTTTAAAAATCAAACAAAGTTTGGCCACTGTAGTGATACTATAAAGCGACAATAAAATCAAAAGTGGTGATTGCCGATAACAGTGAAGCGGCGTACTGTCCGCAATTAATACCTCATTTGTCTGCGAATTCTCCATACTCCACATATATTGTGCTGTGTGTCTGTGGGCAATGAGTTCACAGGTTTTCACGGTAAACATACATCTGCCGGAAATGGCGAATAGCACCGTGTCGCGTTGCCCATATTCTTTCATATCAGTCTTTTAAAGTCCTGGTCTCAAACTGCCCATCGGTTCCAGCATCCAAAAATACTTACTACATAAAATCTTATTTTCGACACCCTTTCTTTATATCCTTTTCGCCTATCTTGCCAAAAGCGATTTTTAACAGTATTTGGCCCTTCTCTGCGAGCGTATAGTTACCGGCTGTCATCTGTTATTTCCGTACCCACATTTCCGGCTCATCAGTTCAGGAATTTGTCCTGAACGCCGCCATTTTTTCCTTGTAACTGAATGTGCGATCGCTTGCTCGAAAAGTCTCGTTCATTATTTTGTTTTATTAGTAATATCTCGTGATCCGTTTGTGTGTGTAGTGTATTTATAGTTTGTAGTTAGTGGTCGTTGATTTTTTTTGGAATGTTACGCGTACTTATTATGTTAAAATAGCATTGGTGTTTAGTTCCTTAAGTTGGGCGGTCGAACCTAGGAACCAATATGGGTCGAACCAATTTTTTCAGTTTTGATTTTTTCTCGTTTTGAAAAAGTGCTTTGCTATCATCGGAAAGGTGGTGCATTCTACTCAGTAAAAATCGAAAAAGTATCAAAGTCGGGGCAAGCACTGCAATTTTTGTGGCGAAATTTGGGTCACTTTGTTTGGATCGCGTCGGCCATATTGGAGGACAGCGGTATACTAAGTTACGAGTTTAAAACTTTGTGTAAATTGTTTTCGCCAACAATTTACGGTGAAATTTAGACGTCCGACGGAACATGATCAGCGTTTGACGAGGAATTCAAAAATGCTATTGGTTTAAGCTCAAATATGTTAATAACTTAACTTTCATTTTTATCAGCCCAGCCCAGTCAGGCTAGATACGATCTGATCGGAGATTAGAGCAATTATCGAACAAAAGAGCGCAGGCCCTCCAACCATAAATGCCAGAATGGATTTAAGCAGTCGTATAAGATATTGGCTACGGGGGTAAACTTCCCACCTTGTTGTTGGGCTATAGAATCGAACAAGATGGGAGCAACGGGATGTCGCCGTCATGTTGTATTTATGTTCGAAGTTCGGAATTTTATCTGTACTGTATAATTAGTTTGTACAGTGGCGGATCTACCGGGGGTTCAGGGGTTTTAAACTCCCCTCGGGTCAGGAGCCAAAAATTGAAAAAAAAACGTCTCCAGCAAAACAAAAACGGCACCAGNCCTCGGGTCAGGAGCCAAAAATTGAAAAAAAACGTCTCCAGCAAAACAAAAACGGCACCAGCGTGTGTAAACCTCAAGTAAAAAAACTTGGAAAAAATCAGGGGGGGGGGGGGTTGGGGTTCACTCTGGAAATATATTTTTTGCATTGTGAATTGCTGTTATGAAAATCAACGCATTTCGAGTCAGTCTTCATGGCTTATCGGCAAAACCCCGGAGATCAATTGTGCGCGCGCTTCTGAAGTAGCCAAGAATTTTAGATGATCCACCACTGATAGAGCAGCTCTATAGCTGATTTCTTTAGGTAACTAGTTTCTTTACTCTAAGATATGTTTTGATTTGATTAGGGGAAATACTGTGGTGCCGCAACCCAGATATTCAGGCAAGTTTTTACCTCATTTGTCATGCCGTGTCATCCTATTACACCCCACACGTTTGTAACTCGAATTTGACTGGTGTATAGTAAAGTGGTCTTGCGCAATATCATACAGCGTACAGATGTACATGTAATACTTTTGAAAACAAACTCGTTTTCCGAAGAATTGCTATTGTGGCGGGCGCCGTGGTCTGGTCGCGAGTCTGTTTGAAGATGCACTCTAACAAGTTTTATGTCTATACAAGGAATGACCAAGGGGGCACTCACATTGACAAAGTGACCGCATTCGCGAAGAGTGTACAATACCAGAAATTACGGGGAGGCTGTATTTTCACAACGAAGTCTTGCGGGACTCGTGCGATATTCAATAGGCCTCCTAAGGAGCCCTAGTGCCGACCTCAACACTACCGTCTTTCTTCCTGAAATAAGCACCACTGCCGTTTTCTATACTGAGAAGTTCCGCAAAAAGGCCCACCCAACGAAACGCCCATTCCCATGGGCATTTATTTGATGTTAGCACTTCGGGTTTCAAGCGTTCAGACATTGGTACGTTTATTTCGAAAATTGCATAAGATGCAAATGGGTCCTGGGATACATCGTCAAGGTTTGAAGTAGTCCATGATGAACGGATCAAATTTAGTTGCGCATGCTGTATTTGAATGGTCTTGGTAATCTCAAGGGACTTAGTGCCAACTGAGCTGCGAAACGAGATGCTGACATTGTAGAGGCGTACAAGCTCATTGACACAACAGTTGACGAAGGGCAAGTGTTGGGAACTAACGTCTGTCTGGGTTGAATGGTTCCAAGAGGAGCAAACAATTGGATCCGATGTACAGATTCCTCGGCAGTCTAGACAACAGAAAGATAGGGCCAACGTTCCTGGAGTAACGCTCAGGTAATAAGTTATAATTTTACACAGTTTGTAATAATGTCGGATTTTTATGCTTGTGTACAATGAAAACGAAATAGAAATTATTTTAGACATGCCGAATTTACCCAGTACAGCAGAGGGTCTACGAGCGCACAGAAACTGATTCTGGTTTGTATTTCCACTTGATTCTATCTGCTTCATATCCAAAATCTATTTCACGTAGTGCGTAGTTAATCTGTACTCAATACTTGTTTCGCTTCTTCCAGTGAGTACTACAGAACGGTGCGAAAACCCTTCCTAGACAACCTCTCGCAGCAGTTGACCACCAGATGTGTAAACTACTCGTATGAGCAACCACTGGGGATTAAAAAGCGTCTAGAAAGAAGTTTTCAATTCAATTTTTTTGCAAAGTACGCTTTAGGTCTCGCGACGGACCAGGCCAGCTTGATTTGTGTCAGTAGATATCGAGTTTCCGTGTCGTACTTCTGGTCCCTCGGCGAACTATGTGCTTTGTAAAACTATTTATCTCAGCCAATACTGTTTGGTCCCGCGACAGATCGACTATTTTTATAGGGATAATAAGCACAGGTGTACTTTTGGTCTCGTGTCGGACCAGCTAGGCCAGAATTTTTGTGTACTCTCAGTGTACATCTGGCGTGCATTCAGTAGACGCTAGGCCTCAATTGTTGTCAACGTTATTCAGCTTAAAGTGATACTTAATTGTTTATTGTCGCTTTTAATAATAGACTTTGAGCTGAGAGCACCATCGTTCGCCAGTTTTTCTCGTAACGAGACAGAACACATGTTTATTTCCGGACTAACAGTACATGTCTTCGTTCTTAAACAGCTTGAGGCTGTTGCGATCATCTGATATTCAAGTTTTTACGCTCGGCCGTCGGTGCGGCTTATGCTCTTGAATATTTAGTAGTTGTCTAAACCCCTGTGTACACACCACACTTTTTCGTATGCTAAAAAGGTGTGCGTAAGCAGATGTTCCAACAAAAAATTTTGCAGGTGGCGTGACTCATACCCAGATGTGCACAAATATGCCGGTTTCACGAAACTTATGAGCCAAGTTCATGTGACGAAATCGAGAAGGGTTTTTAACTCCATGGACAAGTTAATTGCCAGAAACGTACCAGGATTCATGAAAATTTGACTGTTTGGCTACAAAAACAAAAAAATGTTTACCCCCTCCCCCCGGCTTGGCGCCACGCGCCTCAGTCGGATTCGACTCAACCTTTGCGGGAAATCTTAAACCCCCCTTACTCACGTAGTAGTAGTAATGTAGTAGGAATAATCTTTATTTAAAAGTCGATGAGCTTTAACAATGAAACGTTAGCACAAGTGCTATTATCCGACAAATTTAAAGTGGCTTGGAACGTGAAAAATAGTATAAAATAAGAAAGTAAATGTTCCTCATCTTGCATGAAACCTGTATCATATCGTGGCGTACAAGTTTTTTTGAAGGTTTCGTAAATATAGTGAGTTTTAGATGAGTTTGGAGTATTTTTCTTTACGTTTGAAAGTTGACCAAAAAGACACGCCTTCGTGCTCGTCAAGTCCGACATTACAGTCCCAAAATGCATTGCGGTGCCTTATTTGGAAATGGCTGATGACCTCAGAGAGGTGAAAGGTCGCCGAAAGCAAAACAGTGATGGCTGGTTTCGAAAGCACATCGACACCTCGATTGACTCAAAGAAGTCCCATTTCTGAAGTAAGTTATCGATTTATTTGGTTTCTAT
>NMRA01000384.1:0-13866 GCA_002633005.1 Phoronis australis | reverse complement strand
TGTCCAATTGGCTTTTATTGGAAACCACAGTGCAGAGCTCAACATCAAAGCTTCAAATCGAGTTTATGTCAATAAAAACAGGCTGTTGCAATTTTCATTACTTCGTTGGCCTTTTTCTGCATGTTTCTCAGTTTTTACAAAAGGGGGCAGCATATGACGAACTTAGGTGTCACAATAAAATGGCTGCCGAAGGCAGTGCACATTTGAAATAACTCGGCACAAATTAAAGAAAACTTCCGAATCGATGAATGCGGTATATCTGTGAGAGTTAAATCGAATCCTATTCAGATCATAACTTTGAAGTGGAATAATTCGGTGAGTACAACAGCAAGTCGGTTTTATGCTTAGGCGGACGAACATTGGGCTCCCCAGTATATATAGCGGTCCCTGATTTAGAGAACCACAACCAGGCAATCCCTGAATAATGGGCTTGTTATTTAGTGGATGAAACTGGTTCTCTAAATCAGGGACTGCTATATCCGACCAGTGCCGACACTCTGAGTCTGTAACTTGACCACACCCACAGACACTCTTATTATAGGCGCTTGACAGGGTATTATAATAAGAAATGTACACAACTGCTATTCAACTTTGTCGCGTATCGGGCATTTCCAGAACAACTCAAAACATGTCAATCTGGGAGTTGCGTCACACATTTTGTCTGCGACTGCAACAGCTGCAGCACGTTCAAAAGCATCTGCACTAGCTTCCTCTGTTCATGTTAGCCAATGCACATGCTTGCTAGTCAGTAACCCAACCTTTAAAGAGAGCTCAGTTATTGGCTACTACTAATGTAATGTAGGCAATTATACATTGTCCTGGATGCCGCAGGAATTCAGTAAGCACATTTTTAAGTCATAGTTTTAAATGTAGAATGTATTTTTGATGAGGTGAAAACTCTTGAGCAATCGGTTAGTGGATTTCGCCTACCACCTGTTTAAAATACATGGGACGAAATTAGTACAGAAAGCAATGTGAAGTATTGTAGCCCCTAACTGGCCAACCGAGGGGCTGCGTGTTGCCTACTACTAATGCTGTGAGTTCGCTCACGCTGTGTCTGTGCTCTCACTCTGAGATGATCCAATGGCCTTGCCCATGAGCCTTGGTAAGTTATTTTCATCAGTTAGGACATACCTCTAGTATACACCATGGAACTAAAAAAAGGAGTGCATACTCCATAGACAAGCTAAGGTTCGCAATCGTGTCTGTGTATGTAATGTAGTAATTGTCGAGATCACCCAACCCGGGAATCGAACCAGCGACCCTGATAAAACCTGCAAGAATGTTTAAACGTTCAGCTGATAGACACTTGCCCATTAGCGAGTGGCCAACAGAGGCTCATGGGGTTCTTTGGAAGCGTTAAGATCTACAACAATACCCCACTCTCACAGAACAGGCGTGTCATCAGGAAGGTGAACATGAGTTAGTACAGGTCCTGGAACTTTTACCATCACCACTCCATGCACGTCATCTGAGGTCAGGAGGTCCTAGTTGGCAGTGCGTCATATATTATCCGTTTGACAACTATGTCCATTGTAGTAATTGCTGAGATCACTCGACCTGGAAATTGAACCAGCGATCCCAATAAAGCAAAGATTTTTTCCTATACATCCACATTGTGTTCCATTGAAACAGAAACTCCAGTGTAAAACAGGTATCCCGGCATTGAAAACAGACTCCTGCACCTTCAAAACAACCAGCCCGAAAAACAGGAACCCAGACCTTTAAAACAGGAATCCCAGGGATTGGACAGGAAACCCAGGGGGCCGTAAAAAATTGTCCAGGTTTCCTAGATTAACTCCTGTCTGCAAACTGGCGTTGACAACAGAAATTCTTGGTGTGTTGGCTTTGACATTTACGATTACAGTGCCACTCTGGTCATATGTAGGCACTGCGAAAAAATATTCTCTCGATCGTATGGGGCAGGTGCGGGGATCCTGTTTTAGGGGGCTCAGGGGGGTGAGTAACTTCCTTTCTGCCTTTCGAGTCTTGTGTGTGTGCCTCTCCAGGTTCTGGATTTCACTTGGTTGAAGTTCAATGTAGTAAATTTCAGCGGACCATGACTGGTATCAAACCCAGGCTGCCTTCTTTTGAGTTACTAGTAAGACTTTAGAAATGATTAATTACCCCTTGGCAACTGGTTTACAGAAGCCTTTATTGGCTGTCGCACTCCAAACTGGAAATTCATGACAATGGTTGTGAGTAAAAGAACTAGTGAAATAAAATCTGACACAACATGAATGTCTTTAAAAAACTTCACTCTTCCTTGAGCATACTAACTTGGCTGCCACCTCAAAAAACCTGTAGTAAGTCTCTTATTCCCCAGTCAATTTTCTTGGGCGATTGTATTTGTCAACTTTGAGCACTATTTTTCATTGATTCTTCATTCTGCTGATTTCTTTTCACGTTAATGCAAACACTTCACATCAAATTACCAAGGTTTTGGGTATAGTTACAAGGGTCCCATATTTTGAGAATCAGTTTTCTGCACTGAGTAACAAGCATTAAACTGATGCTCAAAATGCAGGAACCCTGTTTGTGACTATTTCTAGTTTTTGTGTGAAAATTTCTTTTAAATAGCATACTTGTTATCTTTTATGTTGATCTGAAACATTTTTTAATTCTCTTACAGGCAGCCCGTGGTGTCACTGAATCGAGATGAGTCACCTGTTGGTATCTGAAAACACCATTGCTGAGCTGTCAAGAACCTTCTGTTAGAAATAGCTCCCACTTCCAGTATACACGCCTGTCCGATTAAGCCTCTTTCACACTGTGTTATGCTTCGTTCACACTGTGACCTGCAACTGGTGCACATTGCCCTTTCACTGTTGGTGGTGCAATGTGCTGGGTTCAAAGACAAGACCTTGCACATCGGGGGCATCTTTCCGATGGAGGGTGGCTGGGCTGGAGGACAGGCCTGTCTGCCAGCTGTGCAGATGGGCTTTGAAGACATCAATAACCAGACAGAGCTACTGCCCGACTACAAACTGTCGCTGATTCAAAGAGACAGCAAGGTGTGTGGAGCCATTTTTATAGCTGGAATCACTGTACCCATTATGTGCTACCTGGCATTTCTCAATGGGCAACTGTCAAACGGAACACTTACACATTGAGATTACAATAGGCATTTACCACTATGCTTGGATTTATATGACCTGCTTCTTTTATTTTGGGATTAGGGAAGAGAAATGAGTGTCAGTGATAACCTCTAACTATTTGTGGCAACATTCTTTCCCTATCATTTTAGGCACTGCGCACTATAAAAAATAAATTGATCATTAAAAATTGAACTTTTTCATTGTTTGAACAGCAAAAAATAGTTAACTACTATGGAGGAAAATATGTAGCGTGTGTTGCAACTTATGCTATTTTATACTGAACCCCATGGCTTTCTCTCTTGGGAAAGCTGGAAAATGAAAAATGACCCAATTCACGGAAAATTTTCCGAGTCTTATTCATTTCCAAGTTTTTGTAATATTTCATACTTTGCAGCCATCTCTAGCAAAGATTACCCCAAATGTACTTGTGTGGGATAATAATTGTATTGTGGGGTTATACGGGATGGGTTCTGAGCCGAGGCTGACAAGCTTATCGTTTTTTATTTTTGCATTGCAGCTCGGGTTGCAATGTTACAATTCACTAGCTTCAAAATGACAAATGTCATATTAAGTCTTTTGTAAAATAATGATCTGCACATCAGCAGTGTACAACTCTGGTGCAGAGCATTATGGGTAAATAGAGAAGAATCAGAGAAGGCGGTGTTGAAATTTTGGGATGTGATTAGTGATTAATGTTTGTGCATCCTAGTGTCTGCCTGGACTTGGCCTGAACAAGATGTACGAGTTGATATATGATAACCAGACCAAGGTGGTGATGTTGTCGGGGTGCAGCGGGGTATCCACATTCGTCGCTCAAGCCGCTCGCATGTGGAACCTCATCGTGGTAAGTTCAAGTCGGGGCAGTGTTACTGTTCACTGAATTAATATCCGCAGCTATTGTTATGGGATGCCAGTTGGTATTCAGATTTAGTTATGCGCAATGCACCCACCTTTAGTGTTTGTTAATGTTAAGCACTTTTTAAAGACAAACAGTATTATGGGTAAATACCACAAAATCGGAGAGTGGGCTACGTTATTCGGAGAGTGGGCTACGTTATTCGGAGAGTGGGCTACGTTATTCGGAGAGTGGGCTACGTTATTCGGAGAGTGGGCTACGTTATTCGGAGAGTGGGCTACGTTATTCTGGGAAGTGTGGCTAATCGGTGAACGTTGTCTTTGACTCGAAACTTGCTGAAATGTATGGCGTAATTCAACAGCAAATTCACTACATGCTGCCTACTGTAACTTGTTGGTCATGGCTTGACTCAGCAGAGCATTCAATCACGTATTGAGATGGTGTCTCTTAACGTCACTGCCAGAAATTTGATTCCCATTTTCAAAGATTGCCAGTGAGCATGGGCAGGGTGTATTATGGTTGAATGTTAAATCAGATTAATGTGTTCCGACTTGCTGACAGCTGCTGAAAAAACATGCACTCCATATATTCCAGCTTGCCTATGGTTCCAGTTCGCCTGCGCTGAGTAACCGCCGCAGATTTCCCACGTTCTTCCGTACTCACCCGTCGGCGACTCTTCACAACCCGACACGCGTGAAGCTGTTCCAGAAGTGGGGATGGACACGTATCGCCACCATACAGCAGACAGAGGAAGTGTTCACCTCGGTATGTGACATGACTTTTATTTGACCTTTATGTGACCTTTATGTGACCTTGAGGCACCACAAGCTTTTGCAGCAGTCTCACTGAGGAAAGTGACTGCTTCACTGCTTTTATGGCTACTCAGCTGTCGCTGGAAAATATCTTTGGGATTCTGGTGTAAAAAATTAGAAGGTTTCATTTTTACAACTTTCTGAAACGACTGCAGAGATGGAAGTCTCCATAAATATGAAATAAAGAAGCTGTTAATTTTTTTGCATCAGCATCGAAAAAGCTGGATAAAATGTTGCTTGGATGTAGGTGGTGTCCTACATGCGTAAAGTATTTCCAGTCACGTGGTAAATTGCACCACGAAATCTCCACGTGTGAAGCCAGTTTTTGAAAAAAGAATCTGGTCAGTTGTATTAGTCAGCCTGGTGAAACTGAGTCTACTTTGCAGACGGTCGAAGATCTTGAAGAGAGGGTGAAAACTGTGGGAATCAAGATTGATAGTCGGCAGAGTTTCCAGACGGACCCCGCGAGCGCTGTGAAAAACTTGAAACGACAAGATGCACGCATCATTGTAGGGGTATTTTACGAGGACATGGCGCGCATGGTCTTTTGTGAGGTAGGTAGTGAGTGTTACTCAGTCACATAGAGTGCACTGATATCCTTCAATCTTCAGTAAAGTAGACAATCAATATTAATTTATTAACTCACATGGAGTTCTGTGACTTTGCACAGGGTTTTCTCTGAAATAGGCGCTTAAATCCCATACACGTACACACCCACGTACACACGCCCACACGCCCATGTACACACCCACACACGTACTCAGCTGTCACAAAATTTGACAACTTTCTTTTGCGCTTCTCAGTAGTCTCCAATGTTCCTGAATTTCATTGTCGACTTCAGCTAGTTTACAAGGTTCTAAATTGGGCAGATTTTCATCAAGAAGGTGTTGCGCCGTCTTTTGCGAGCAGTTTTTCAGCAATGACGCAATAAAAACATTTTTTTTCCATGTGCGTATACTATGTACATCTAAGTGTATAAGCAGGGGCCCATTCCAAGAAACGTACCGGTAAGTTCATGTTTAACCTAAATCTAAAATTTGTCTTAACATCCAAAGTGTCAAACTTCCACACCCGTTAAGATAGTCAAAATTAAGACAAAACTTGTATCAAACACTTCAGTCAAACTCAAGATCTCTTTCTTGACACAGTCTTGAGACAAATTTAAGTGTCATCTTAAAATTTACTAAAATTTAAGATTTGCCTTCAAGTTGGCTAAATGAGTTTTGTTTGAACGGGCCCCAGTGGCCGTTTGCATGAAACAGTACCAAATGGGGACTCAACTAAGGGCCCTAAGTCTTTTGCATATTTGATTTGTTCTTTACTCACAGATATAGTATTTTTTCTATCATTTTATCTTTATTATGATCCCTTCTTTAACTAAATGACAGTTTCTAGTAATATAACTAAAAACTGAGCCCTTAATTCAGTCAAAATAATTAGGGACTTATTCCTTAAATTAGGGGTGTTAAATGAAAAAATCATAAATTATTTTTAATAATATTGAGAATTCAATGTAGAATTCACCCTCCATTTGTATCAAAGACGCGAACTGTCTTAGTGCTGAGACTCAAACAGCATTTTAAGAAAAGACAATACATGTTTTCGCAAGCCCACAAATATAGGTTTAGGGAACTTAGTTGAGTCCCTATTTGGGACTGTTTCCTGCGTCTGAGCCCAGTACTCTTGATGGCAAGGTGTGTGTTGCTGTAGAGTAATCATTGCATTGTTTTCTATGCTTGTCTTCATGTCTAGGTTTACAAGCAGAAGCTGTATGGGAAGAAATATGTTTGGTTCATCATTGGTTGGTATCCAGACAACTGGTACAGCAAGCCAGACCCCAACATTGACTGTACTCCAGAGGAAATGAAAGAGGCTCTCGAGGGTCACTTCACTACCGAGGTCATGATGCTAAACCGTGAGAAAGTCACCACTATATCAGGCATGGTGAGTGTTGTGGGTTAGGGAGGCTCTCGAGGGTCACTTCACTACCGAGGTCATGATGTTAAACCCTTAGAAAGTCACCACTATATCAGGCATGGTGAGTGTTGTGGTTTAGGGAGGCTCTCGAGGGTCACTTTACTAGCGAGATGATGTTGAACCCTGAGAAAGTTACCACTATATCAGGCATGGAGAGTGTTGTGGGTTAGGGAGGCTCTCAAGGGTCACTTCACTAGCGAGATGATGTTGAACCCTGAGAAAGTCACCACTATATCAGGCATGGTTAGTTTTGCGACTGGTAGCTATGCAGTAAACTTAGGAAAAATAGAAAAATGTCAATTTAGGAGTGATTTTTTGTCAAGTTTTTACTATAATGTCATAATAATAATAACACACAAATACTGTTTGCTTCCTGTGTCACAGACGTCCCAGGAGTTCATTGAGCGACTCGACAAACGTTTATCGAACGACACATCCAAAGTGTCCGGCTACCCCGAGGCTCCTCTGGCCTACGACGCTGTGTGGGCCCTGGCCCTGGCACTAGACAAGACTGTGAAGAAGTGAGTCACTGGCAATTATGTTGTCCCAAAGTGCCACAGTGCACTCTCTGATTATACTTGATTTAGTTTATAGTGTACACTTGCGCTATGTGTAAAAGGATATTTGCAACATGATTTGCCGTAAACTGTAAAATGTTCATTTTCTTAAAGTGTAACTTGTTCAGTTTCACAGTAGTGTCAATTTTTCATTTTCTTGGAGCATGAAATGCACATTGCTGTGAACAGCTTCTTGAAAAATGTTTACTAAATGAGACCCTTAAAATGATCATTTCCATGAAGTGTAAAATGTTCATTTTCATAACATTCCAAATATTCATTTTCAGCCTGGCCTCCAAGAACAAAACCATTGAAGAGTTCTCCTACTCCAACTCTGAAGTCAAGGACACAATCTACGCGGCCATGAATTCTACCAAGTTTTTAGGCGTGTCGGTGAGTAGCTAATGTGTGGTGATCTTGTAATGTGTTAAGTGCTTTTCTCATCAGTTTTTGATTTGTTTCCATGATTCTTTGCATTTAGTTTGCATCATTCAGTCCATATCAGTGTTTGTATCAGTTCTCAGCACTCTTTGTATAAGCTCACTCTTCACATTAGCTGGCGTCAGGCTTTGTATTAAATTGCATTTGTTTTCGTATTAGTTCACATATATCATCTTACTGGTTTGCATCAGTTTTTTGTATTTGCTGGTTTGTCATACTTGAAGTCTCTTTGTATTTCATATGAGAGTAAACTTAAGGTCTTAAAGACGGAGTTGCATGTAGTTCTAAGATTTTTTTAATGTGAATCATCTCAAGACGTTGTCCTCACTCTGTTGACATTAATTCCGCCAGGGACAAGTCTTATTCACGGCCACTGGGGACAGGATCGCCTCTACGCAGATTGAGCAAATGCACGGTAAGAATGTTAAAGCAAGAATTTATTGTGCACATCCCGGATTAGCTACTAATGTGACTCTTGTCTCGGGACATGTACAGTTTTGAAGGTTGTGTTGGCTAAAAGAAGTACTCCTAGTTCTGAATTCAGGAAAGTTTTAAGTGTTGAAACATTTCCAATTTTCCACGGTCGTTTTATTCTGTCTGGGCTGGAAGGCATAGGCAGTAATTTTGGAGTGTTTGATTGTATAAAAATTGTCTTATTCACTGGCGTTCCAATTGTAAATATCCATCACTGCATTGTACTGCATGCAACGTGTGGTAGTCGTGGTAGTTGTAATAGTATAGAGGTGGGTTATTGCATTTCAAGCACCTGCGGTTTCGTCTTTGTTTGAAGTAGCGAGTGTTGGAGCTGGCATTAGTTGCAATAGTGTGAAGGACCACGTACGAATTGTTATAATTGACCTATTGCCAGGATTTTGAGTGACGGCTTAACTGACCAATCTGAACGCAGCATTCTTGACACACCTTCGTTTCCAAGCCGCCGTTTTACCTGACAAACAACACGATGCTGGGTAAAACTTATTGATTGTTTGTTGACTTTTCGCAAGGGGCGGAACTTGCGAAAGGTCAATTGTTGACATGGGGCACGAGTCAATCTTAGAGCAGCTGCCAGTTTGTGGAAATTATCTATTTTATAAGAACTGACTGTCATTGATAGCAGGGAATTTTTATATAGTATTATGGGCATTGCAATACAGGATTTAAAAAGTGAGTGTCCAGAATGGGTTTCCCAGTGACACGTGACTATATTTTTATGACCTCAAATCTAATTGCTGTTATAGTGTTATATCTTATTATGGAGACATGGGTCTGTAATAACTTTTCTCATATCTCGCATCATTTCTAAATCAACGTTTTTATTCTGGGCAGACTAAACAGCTCCCAGTGTTACTGCTATCAAGTGAAGAGAGACACTGGGGCTTTACTTTATTTACTTGAGGTTCCAAATGCTGAACACTGTCACTCGGTTGATGAAATCATCACGAATGTTGTTGACTTTCTTTACAGATGGTGTTTACAAGAAGATTGGTTTCTATGACTACAACGCGGATAACTTGACGTGGTTTGGCATAGAACGATGGGTCGGCGGCAAACCTCCGCAAGACCGCATGCGCAAGGAGAAGCAACTGCGGGTCATCTCACTGGGACTGTTCGTTGCCATGAGCAGTCTGGCCGCCATTGGTATACTGGCAGGCGCTGCCTGTATGGTCTTTAACTACGTGCACAGGGACCGCAGGTGTGTATTGTAGTTATGAGAGAAAGAAAACTTCACCAATCACTTCTGCAGACTAGGGGCTCGTTCCAGCAAAAGCGACTTAGCTAAGACAAGTCTTAAATTTTAGTAAACTCTGACATAAATTTCATATATGTCTCAAAACCGTTTCAGTTTAACTCAAGTGTTTGAAATATGCTTTGTCTTAAGTTTGACTATCTTACCACGTATGGAAATTTCAAAGTTTGGAAGTTAAGACAAATCTTGGGCTTAGGTCAAAAATGAATTTAAGTCAGTTTCTTGGAATGGATCCTAGGACTATATAAGTGTAGGACTATATAAGTGTAGGACTAATAAGTGTAGGACTATGTAAGTGTAGGACTATAAGTGAAGGACTATATAAGTGTAGGACTATATAAGTGAAAGACTATATAAGTGAAGGACTATATAAGTGAAGTGTGAGCACACAAGATAGCTTGTTTAGCTACCCTTCAATTTATATCAATACAAGATTTCAGGATTCTTGTCAGTGAAATTTTATTTTCTCATTTTTTTCCATGAAGATGGTTGTACCAAATTAATGCTTTTCCATATTCAACTTCTGTATAATAGCTACCACTGTTTGAGAAATTGCAGGCGTTCACAGCAGTGCTCAATGCCCTTGGAGAAGGAATGGGATTTTAGCAATTATTTTTTTGTCCGAAATTGGTGATATTTTAACGCAACAATGTTGGCAACGAGAATCGCGTTATCAACTACTGCATCAACCATGACATTGATTATAACACCAACAGTCCAATACCTTCGCCAACATCAGCAATAAATATTATAGTAACATCAACAACAACAATCGCAACACCAATCGCAAAAATTACTACTATGAGATCCCATATTTTTTTCACAATGGCAACGATGGTTGCTGATTTTGTACATAAAGAAAAGTGTATTTTGAATGAATGCCAATCTTTTGTATAGTATGACGTGATTTTGACGTTTTGGACACAGCCCAGTAATGTTAAAATGCCAAAATTAAAAGCGACAATAACAGTTGGGCCAGATTTCCGTCGTGCTGTAAATTAGTAAGAAGTTCGAAAATTATTACCTGGCTAAGGACCCAGTTAGTTTTAATCCTTTTCAATTTACCCGGATAGCTGCGCCCGTTGTCGGAGCACACCAGTTGATCCAAACAAAAATTTTAAAAAAATTTCTAAGTTCTAAATTGCCACTGTGGTTACCTAAATCGGAAAAAATCATAGTCCTGCAAAAGTTTTGAAACAGTGACGTGACTGCATTCCTATTCCTATTTGTGGGTCCAAATGGCATCATAATAGTGCAAGGGGGAATCAACAATTGCTCGGACTTCAAAACCAGTCGGCTGGACTGCGACACCAAATGGCTGGTGATCAATCGCCATGGCCTCACTCCAAAAACTAGTTGGCTGGACCCAAAGCCTGATGGCCGGTGCTATAACCAGTTGGCCGGTGATCAAACACGACGATCGGACTTCCTCAGACTTTCTTTGAATGTCTCGAAAGATTCAAGTGACCTTTAGAGTTTATTTTTTGTACCCGTTTGTTTTGTTCAAAATCCGCATTTTTTTCATCCATTGTGTTTGAGCACCGGCCAACCAGTTCTTTGGGTGCAGCCATCTGGTTTTGAGGTACCGGCCAACCTGTTTTGAGGTCCAACCACCAAATTCGAACACTGGCCATTGGGTTTTGCAGTCCAGCCAGCTGGTTGTGAAGTCCGACCAATTGTAATCACTAAAACATCCATATTGTTTTGATTCAGTATTTAGTGGTTCCATATTTGATTGACAGGTACATCCACCTATCACGTCCCGAGATCAACATGGTTGTGGTAGCAGGCTGCATGCTCTGTTTCTTTTGTATATTCCTTCAAGGCTTAGACGGTCAGTTTGTGACCGAGGACATCTACCCCATCCTCTGCCAGGTAACTCAGTGTTTTTACAATGTTCATGAGGTCATTATATTCAAGCACATATAGAATGTCATGTGATGGCTGTATTGATTTTATTGTAATTACTCGTTCTGGACAAATACAGTACAAGATGTCAAAATACTGTTTCCCGTCATGACAACTAAAAAATTCTGTTAACAGTGAAACAATTTGTAATGACTCTAGCAATAGCAAAAATCTTATTACACAATGTCTTTGCTGGCAGACTTACTAGTCTGTTCATTCTCCTTCATTTGTGGTCACGAGAGAATGCCACTCTGACAATGAATTTGTCTTCTGCCCACCGGTCATGATGGGGGGAATTCTGGGACATTTTGTCTGAGCACTTATGGGATGTACTGTATGCAGTTGTTTTTCTATTTGACACCCTTGTGTCTCACTGTTTTTCACGTAACATTGACACGACTGGAAGGCTGTTAATTGCCTTATTTTAAGTTTTGAATTATTCCTTCTTGCTTCTGAAACACATAGATGTCCTAACATACTAGCTTGATGAAAATTCTTCTGCATTTTATTTGCAAACTAAGTTTGTGGTATTACGTAGTCAAGGGGTGAAAACAACTCCATGACCGTCCCTCTAAATTGTGGCTGTGGACTAGATGACTATTCGGTGATAGATTCTGGGCCCGGTCTCTAATCTTTGTACTCGAAACAAACTCGAAACTATTTTTGGCAATTTCTGTGCTCCTTTTGTGCGAACTTAAGATAAGTGGTTATCAGACTGTGCTCGAATACATTATAGTTTATGCATAGGAGTTTCTAGTTCAAGTTTTTCCCTTGAAGACCCTTATATTCGTGCTACAAACTCCAGTAAAAACTCGAAATTTCGAGTTCAAACTCGAACTTATTGCTTTAATATTGGGTTTACAAACTGTGAACTAAGGGCAATAAATTATCTACGTAAGTTATTGTGTACTCGAGCATAGAATAATAGACAATTATCGTAAGTTCGCCCAAAAGTAGAGTAGAAAATGCCAAACCTAATTTCGAGTTCCATTTCGAGTAAAAAGATTGGAGACCGGGCCCTGGTCTCCTGGAGTGGAATTTGGTCACTAGGTATTCACTAGGTATGAATCGTTTTCTGTGTTAGTGTGTGGTTTAGGTGTGCTCGTGTGGGGATTTACATGGCAGGTTTCACGTCCGCTGGTCCGAGACGAGAGTTTTACTGTGTGGTTATGGATTTGTTCCCACCCTTTGATAATTTATTCCTATTCGTCTGTTCTCATTTATTCTGTTCACAGACTCGAGTTTGGCTGCTTGGCTTTGGCTTTACACTGTCTTATGGAGGAATGTTCTCCAAAATCTGGACCGTGCACCGACTGACCACCAGCAAAAAGAAGAGCGCCGTAAGTGTTTCCATGACGATAGCAGGCTTGTGAGGTGAATGCAAGCGAGCGTTGGCCAAGAACTAGAAGCAAAGGGACACCTCGTGGGTGTTTCCTGAACCATATTTGATTTGGCCTGACTACAAGAAAGCTCTGTACAAATTGCGATGTTATAGTAAAAGATAATGAATATGATTGAAATATACCCTAAATTAAGGAAAATTATCAAGATAATGAACATATTAAAGCTGCACTAACTAAATCTTTCTGTAAAAAACAAATTTTTGTTTAGGCCACTTGCCATTGGTCTCAAATTGTTCCTTGGTCCAAATAGGTGTGATTTCTGGTCTTGGAAAGAGCTGATGGTTCCTTATAATTGATCTATCACCAAGATTTTGAGTGACGGCTGAACTGACCATTCAGAACGTAGCATTCTTGACACACCTTTGTTTCCAACCCACCATTTTACCCATTCAACGACATGTTGCCGAATTAACCTAATTATTGTTTGTTTGTCAACATTTCGCTAGGGGACGGAGCTTGCGATAGGTCAGTTGAAATACTGATGTTCACTTATTGGAGATCCTGATGAAAATTTTTAAATCATGTGAAGAACAAGACAAGGCCAATTTTGTAAACAACGTAAATGACCTAAATCAGCAATTGTTTTTTTTTGACAGGAAGCATGGATTTAGTGATGCTTTAAGTAAAATTTATGTTCACTTAGAAAGTATTCTCAATTAAAATGATTCTTTTTTTCAAAAATATCATTGTTTTTGGCCAATTCAGCTGTGTAATGGGGATTTCATTTGAATATAGAATGTCCCAAAATAATAGTTGAATTAGCTGTAATTTGCTTTCAAATGCCACATCTCATGGGATGGGTCACTTCGAACATTTGACAGGTTTCTTTACTTGTGCTATGTAACCTTACAAGTGAAACGTCTTGGTTTAAACATGTGTTTTACATTCCCAATGGTATTGTGAATTTCTTAAAAACCTTCAGGAGTTGGCTGACATGAATGTAAAGTTTAGCGAGCACTAAATAGGTTTAAGACATGTTTGTTTGAGAGTAATTCTTTATTACAATTTCAGTCTGTGCATTCGTGGGAGCTGTATCTGGTACTCGGGGTGCTGCTGCTCATAGACGC
>NMRA01000383.1:409305-431867 GCA_002633005.1 Phoronis australis | reverse complement strand
CGGAGGCTGAAGGTGGGGCAGTGAACGTCGGCTGGGAGGGGTAGATCGAAGGTGACAGGTCCAGCGGCTGGCTAACGGTGAGCGGCGGAGCGGTAGAATCTGCGTCATGGAGCCTTTTCAATTCTGCAGCCAGCTTAGCATAGTCAATGACGGGTGGCAATGGCTGGATTTCGGATGATGCTGGTGGCGCTGGTGGAGGACGCGCGAAGGGACTTGCAGACTTGCGGGTGGATGCCCTGGTGGCTTTCTTGGGTGCCATAAACTTCAGTGTACATCACTTGAAATCGCAAGTAGTTTTAGAGGCCAATGAATATGTTTTTTTTCAGTCATCACTTCCAAAGTTATAACCTTCTCCTTGAAATCTTTTTGGGCAAACTTTTGTTCTGGTAAACAATTTCATATATAATTTTACATAATGACGGGCAGTTTAAAAATTACGGATATTGTAGTGCATTATTGGTCCATATATCTTAGTTTACTGCATTTGTAGTGTGTAACCTTTATGTGTATAAAACATAAAGTCACGTCGTTAGTTTCTCCAGTACACAACTGTCGAGAAATCATTCTGTTGTTTCAGTACGGAACCGCTGTCCTGTAGTCACGCTCAATTGCTCCAGTACACAACAACTGTACTGAAGTCACACTCAAATGCTACAGAACACAACAACTGTCCTGAAGTCACATTCAATTGCTCTAGTACACTACAACTGTCCTGAAGTCACGCTCAATTCCTCCAGTACGTGGTCCTAAAGTTACGCTCACTTGCTCCACTACACAACAACTGTCCTGAAGTCACACTCAATTTCTCAAGTATACTACAACTGTCCTGAAGTCACGCTCAATTCCTCCAGTACACAACAATTGTCCTGAAGTCACACTCAGTTGCTACACTACACAGCAACTGTCCTGAAGTAACACTCAATTGCTCCAGTACACAACAGCTGTCCTGAAGTCACACTCAATTGCTCCAATACACAACAACTGTCCTGAAGTAACACTCAGTTGTTCCAGTACGCAACAGCTGTCCTGGAGTCACACTCAATTGCTCCAGTATACTACAGCTGTCCTGAAACTAGACTTTGTTGCTCCAGTACACAGCAGCTGTGCTTATATTTGATAGTAGTAAGAGTCGAATGACTTAAACGTGAGTTCTTAGTCCACAAAAGGGAAATAAGGCACAGTAATCCTTTTATATTGAGGGGGCACCGATTATGTCATCATCTCACAGCCATTTTATTTTTGGGAAACTGTTGATCCTGTCATTTTAGGGTTGCCCCAACTATTGTTCTATTCTCTTGTGAAACGTTAAGGGGCATATTTGAAGGGGATAGGGGAGATTGTTCCATTTTCCCGACCCCTCCAGGGTGAACTTGGTGCAGGCCGGTGTAGCAGAACACACTTCACTTATGCCCAGTGTTCTACTTGGCTGCACTTGAATGGTTGTTGCGTCCTTAACCAAATGCCCATATTTTGTTTCACATACTTAGTGTCCGGAGGCTGAATTCAAGCCGGGGACACCGAGTCGCTTTACACGGGTCATCAAATTCACAAGTCAGTTGAAATATTTATTTTCCCAAGAGTTCTTTCCAGTTGTGGATCTATGATTGGAGGTCAGGGTACTTAAAACCCCTTAAAGTGCTAAAAATCACCAATTTCATATCAAAAGACTAAAAAAACAAGCACACCAGTTGAGTTGTGAAAATTAGAACTCCTGTAAACATTATCTGACAACATGTTAATAAGTAGCCCTCCTCTATTGTATTTAGTTGAAACGTCTTCAGGTATTGTTGCTCATTTTTCCTTGGTTTGAGGTATAATAAATAATCCTTAGCGTTGCCTTCATGGTGGTTGTGATAACTAATTGACAACGCTGTGGCTCTTTTCACTTTCTCGCGGGACATCAGAGAAGAGCGGATGTGGAACAATTGTGTACAAGAAACTCGCATGTTGATAGACATGACACACTGGCGCTAGGTGCGTTCACTGCATGTTTCACTCATGCTATTTTCTCGTTTTGGGGATATTGAATACATGGGTGTGATATACCATGCTATTAAAGAGTGCCTGCCACGAAANATCAGAGAAGCGCGGATATGGCACAATTTTGTACAAGAAACTCGCATGTTGATAGACATAACCCACTGGCGCTAGGTGCGTTCATTGCATGTTTCACTCGTGCTATTTTCTCGTTTTGGGGATATTGAATACATGGGTGTGATATACCATGCTATTAAAGAGTGCCTGCCACGAAAGTTCTTAATTTTTGCGGTTTCAATTAGATAATATGAAACGAATACCGTAAACTCTCAGAAAATAAGCCCTTTTTATGCCAAATATTTTTTTAATTGAAATAAACAGGTGACTGGGTGATGGTCACATTAAAACACACTTTTTGTTGTCAATTGCCCGGATCTACACACTCCTCAGATGCAGCGCTAACAGCGCTTTCCCGACTTCACCTTGGAAAAAAATCACGTCGCTTTCAACGAGTAGACCTAGCGATAAATCAATGGTTTAACAATACTCTGGTGTTTTAATGGATACGTTCGTGTGGAAGTACTTAACTGATGTGTTATCTTTTGTAAACGAGAATTTGAAGAGGGATTGTTTTGTACATCAACAATTCAGTACCTGATGGAAGGACGTGGAATATGTCACATGATTACCGCAGATGTTCTGTCGCTTTATTGTCGTGAAATTGGTTAGATATTAAGACAGTTCGTATGCCCTGCTACTAGAGTCAGTCCAGTCTGTAGTGTGAATTTTCAAGAGTTAATGCGTTCACATGGCAGTCAGGTATAACGGTGTCTTTCTGAGTTACATAAACTTTTCAATCGCAATATTATAATAACACCTAAATTTCAAAAAACCCAAAATTTACTAGGCCTGAAACGCTTATCCGAAAACCGCGATTTATTTAGCCATAATCAGTTTTCTTGGTTAATTACCAAAGTTTAAGTTGCCGAGTTTAAAAATTACGAAGTTTTGGTTATGGGAATTGCTGAGTATGGTTACCTTTATTCAAAGTGCATGAGCTGGGACCATTTAGTCGTAATGAATTACCAATTATTGTGCATGAATTTCTGCGTCCGAAATTAGAGACTGGACTCCTACATTAACGAACTTTTTCCGTAGTGTGCAATGCGTTAACGTTGCTACGTCAAACTCAGTCAACATGTGTCCTCGTACAATTCGTGTTGCTCTTTTCACCCCCTTCGTTTTCATGTACACTTTTTCGCTGATGCTTGCGTTTACGGTTTTGGCCTTTGGTCTCCACTCACTTCGAGCACGTGACCTCCCTTGAAAGAGGTATGCGAGACGTGGTACTCAGTAGGGTCGCTGTTCACGACCCGTTTCGATGCCAAAATGGTGCCTTTTCTGACAAAAGTTCCTACGAAAGGGCAGATTTCTCGATTTAATCCTCACATATGGGCGCACTCTACAGAAGTAGTTTAATGTTTAAAAGTACACAAGGACATTTCATATTATCCATATCTCTAAAAATGCAGATACAAAAGATGTGTTTGACAACACTGCATGGCTTTTTGTAGTGGGGAAGGTTTAATGTGTTCAAACTTCAGTTGTTTCAGAGTACTAAAAAAGGACGGCGTTTCCGGAACAAAACTCTGCGAAAGAATAACCTTTTGAATGAAGCACCCTACAAATGGTTGAATTCTTCCGAGTCCGCTCTTTAAATGGGTGGGTATACTAATTTTCTAGATGTGTCCCGAATCAAGAATATTATCGGCACCCCCACCTGGAAGCAGAGATGCAGTAACAGAACGTGATTCACTTTTACCAGCGTTAAGCATTTTTATTGAAAACATCAGGTAGATAGCAATTGCTACAGCGAAAACTAAAGATTGTACTTGTAGGATGACATTTATTCGTTAATAGCAGAAACTTCGAACTACTACCGTACTATGCTAATTGCAGAAAGCATACAACAAAACAATTGTGAACTAAACCAAAACATGCTGGCGAAGAACATAGATTTTACTGTCAACAAACACAACAACTGAATATGTTTCGCAATTCATTTATTATAAGCGTTACTTTCGTTTGACAAAGCTACGCGTGTTCCACGGATTGCTACATGTACGCATTCCCTTCGTACATGTTTGCACTACCCAAAACGAGAAATTATTCAGCCGCACAAAACCTGTCGCAAACTTTTCTATACCGTGATGAAAATTTGATGGTTTCCATCACCAAAAAAGAGCATCAGCACTAACCCTAGGTAACGAAGCGTGTCAAAATGCCAACAGTTCTGGCAGTGTTTACTAAGATTTGTAGAATTGGACTTCTTCATTTAAACCGCCATTGTTCTCTCTTATAGTGGTTGAAGTCTATTGCTTTTTTGCCACGGAAAATTTTTAGACTATTTTTTAAGGTTTTACCGATTTATTTCACAATTTCCATGCAAAGGAAAGTTGGTGAACAAAGTAATTCTACGTTACACAAGCTAAGCAATCATTGTTTAATGAAGGGAGATACATGTATGATTTTCTAGGCACCGTGGTCTTAATTGCTGATCAGTGAACAGAACTATCACATGTTCCACTTATTAAGCACTGATGATTCATTGACATTTCAAACGTTTGCACACCATATAGAGAAAATATCACTAAACAATCTACTAGTTTGTAAGGTATTTACGTTTTAATAGCAAAGAGTTTTAAATTCCATCAGGAGGTAATAGTGGTAGTAACGCAATCAATCCAATGTAAATTTGGATGACAGAATACCTTGCCACGTACAACAAAAATGGTTTTAAAAGCGCCATCTGGTGTATTTTCCGAAGCGGAGGATCAGGGATGATAACATTGAGAAATTGCAATCTAAGACAACTAATTTGAAAAAGCTCACATTATGCCCAATAAGAATTCTCACCCAGTTCAGAGTTGTAAGACGAAGTGGTTCAATAAACGTGCACACATGAGTTATATTCTCAATAAAGCCCATTAAGACAAATCGGCTGCAGTTAAACACAATATTTTGACTTATGTAACGGTGCGTTGAGTGACGGTACGCTTGAACCAAGCACGGGGCACTTGAAGCGCTTTTGCATGGTAGCCAGACGCCTGGGTGAAGCCATTAGGACTTTGATGGCGAAACACTCTTTGAAATAGGTCTCGCTCGTGCAGCAATTCTCCGTTTACTCGGCGCCCATGACGTCATAGCCCCAATTATATGCATCGCCAGGATCTTGGTCGCAGACCTTCACGAGCTTCTCGTTCAGAGGGCTGGCGATATTCAATTCGATAAACCACAACTGAAATGTCGCAACAATGAAGAACATGGCTTGGACAACGGACTGAAAAAAACATAGTTGTAAATAAATAACTGTGACAATTTTGGCGACTGGATTGAGGGAACAAGAAAGCCCGTTATGGTAATTTATATAACACTATAAAAAGTGGGTAGCATTTGCTTTCAGTGAGTAAGCAAGTAAAGCGTCATGTCCGTGAATTTATTCGTAGTGACGATGGAATAACATAACTATGGTATATCAAAACGATTTCTACTTTTGTTGATTATGGAATCAGACACATTTGGATAATGTTAAAATGGCAGGTCCTGCCAGGAGTGTTCGTTAAGCAGGTACCGTGCATTCTCCGGCGATAATTTGAAACTTTACGCTTTGTAGTTCTGCTGAATAGAATCATCTGTCAAAATAAAATCACCTTTTTATTAAGGCACTGCATAGTTTTACTTGACATTTAAGATTTCTTAAATTCACTCCTGAACGATAAGTGAAATCAATACCTATGGGACTATACTCGGAGTTTTTTTCGAATATAAGCCCCCATAGATTTACTTCTCGAGCCACAATTAATTATTTCTGCTGTTTGCTAGTTTCCACAAATAAACAGTTTCAATGTGTGACAACTATAAACAAGGCTTCATAAAAACAGAAAATAGGCTTATTCGTTGTTCCACTACATTTTGAATTAGACATAAAATAAATATAGGTAACGTTACCATTGTCACCGTAATGTACAGTCATTTTATATCGATGTCGTTAGGTCATTTTACATTTGCAAGCACACTATTTTGAAAGTACGTCCGTACTTATTTTTGGTGTGCTAGAAAATATACAATTTTGAATACACCTTAAAAGGAACTGTATTTTATTCTGAATAAATTCTGGATAGTTTTCTATGAATTGTTGATTAATTTCACAAATAATTCAACACCAAAAATTAAACTTATGTTCTCTAACAAAGCTCAAAAAATTACGGGCTTGGAGCGCTGCTTAGTCTCGTGACGTATTTGGCGGGGGCAAGGTCACTGTCCTGTGTTAGCGTGCAATCAAGTAGCGTCTTTATATTGTCGGAATAAGAAATTCTAGTGTGAAATTTCGGGTCACAAGGGATACCTGTTTGAGCCAAGGCAACACAAAGTGATACCTAGTCATCGTCATCGTCAGACGAAAATTTACCGGTGTAACTGGTGTCAGTGACTGTGCCGAGGGCAATGTGGACTCTAGCCATCCAGTCAGCCAGTTGTCAGCCAATACTCCGGCAGCTCTGTAAACTTGAAGGGTTGGTAAGTTACCGACTGTACCTGTATGAAGACTATCGTACCACTGTGTGTTGAGCTCCGTTAACCCCGAAATTTCAGACAGCCGTTGACTACCCGGGTATAGTTGACTCAGTTATGCTCGTCACCTCGTCGTAAAACTTAGGCTACATCAACATATAAAGCTAACGGACCGGCGGGGGCGCATGCAAAATCTGATATAGTCACCCGACACTTCCATTGTTCGTTGCAGCCGTTTAAGTGGAAAACAATCAAATAAACGTCCTTTGGTAGCATAATTTGCCGCCTTTTTAACAAAGAAGTGTGTTGTCCGTTTCAAGAACAGCACGCTCGTGACACGGCGCACGCGCCATTTCATAAAAATTTGAGACGTCTTTCGGGACATCATAACAGCTTCGCAGCACCAAGGTTGTTCTAAAATTCGGTTTGCTGGTGTAAAAATACTAAAAACTTGAAACAAAATGAAACAAGCTCCGATAATTTGTTATAACATGTACGCAACCTAGGTACCGTCAGCGACGAACACATGATAAAAGAATCAGGGGGAAAAGAAACTGGTAAAGGTCAGGTGACGTAATCGCAAAAAGCCGACTCAAGAAAACACATCACAATTTTACTAGCACCAGCCGATGAACGATCGCTAACATTTCCAACACCGGTAAATACAGAAGTTAGTTTACTCTAGGAACCTGTTTCCTAGGTTTACTCAAGGATGACTTAATTTTAATGACATTTATTTGAGTCAGATTTTATTTGCACATTTTTTACCCATATCGGCTTAAACCTGTAGGCCTATATCTAGTATACACTGAGCTTTGGGCCAAGGCTTGGGTAACCCGGCGATGGTATGCGATGACCATCCCTTTAGAAGACGCCTTTTTCGAAGAGTTTGAGCAACCAGGTGCCATACAAAAAGGCATAGCGAACCTTTTACAGCACTGTGGCAAACAATAAAAAATAAGGACGATTGATACAATGATAAATTACGATGTAAACTCTTCAAATATGACATAAGCAATGAATGTGCAAAGCAGCCGATACCCCGCTGTTCACGTCACTGACACATCAGCCAATCAGCGTTCGCTTTCAGAATTAAGTGTTTTGACCATGAATACGAATTGGCTTTTGTTTGGCACGCAAGTCAGGCAAATGTGAGTTATATTTGTATGTTAGAACCGATTAACTGCAACATTATTTTGACTACAGTCCCCTTTTAAGGTCTATTTAATGGGAAAAGTGATTTAATACTTGATAAAAAGTTTGATTCCACACAATTACTAAATAAATTTGCTGTCATCATACAGTACATATGTAGGTCGTAGGCAAGAGATTCACAACTCCGATGTTTTCAATAAAATTCGCAGAGGAGGTGACACTCTCTTCCAGTGTACAACCGGTTACTGAGACAACGTATTTACCAGAAATAAAATGTATCACACCAGGCGCCGCTAGTGAATAGCGACGTCGCACCCAACAGCGTTAATCGCGGCTTGCTCGCAAGATCGCAGATCCTGTGCAATGAGAGTTGGCGATCAATTGTTACTGTATATACTGCCACGTATTTGTTAGCTCACTACAGTTTAGAAAAAAATACATGCAAGTCATCTGAGCAATGTGCCATAGGGTGTGTTTTTAAAGACCTTACAGCTGTGGTGAGATACAATTTTTATTTCTTTTGAAATTGTTGTGTCAAGGGGACATAATCGGTTTTACAGCCAAAAGTCACGTGTTGTGTTTCTGATGACGTTGGGTGAGATAAGACTTCTTGAAGTGATTACCTTTGAGCTACGAAATAAAAAAGTTGTGTTTTTGTGATTTCATTGCTAATCTCCAATTGTAGCCCTTGTCCGACAGATTGGCTGAAATCTACTCAGGCTTAAAATGCTCTAAAATTTTGTCTTGAGCTCCAGTCGCGCTGCTCTGAATTGATTTGTTTTTGCCACACAACTGGCAGCCTTTCACAGTTTCGCGTAAAATATACAATATGTATTCGATTTGCTATAGTTATTGCTCAGTTACCATTTTAATCCAAGGTAAGTCGAATATATTGGAGAAAACTAAGAATGTAAAATTCCTGTTAGGCTTCAAATTAGATAGTGGTATTTAGTCCCGCCAGCAAAGGTATGAACTGTGTTTTCCAAGTTTACGTTATGGCTGATATCATAAAACCATTTTTCTCACCGATAATGTCTCTGCATAAGTCACTCTTTAAAACTAATCTGAATATATGTGTAAAGATACCCTGAAATATTTGTGCTCACTGTATTTCCAATGGAACATGTAGGGCGCAATGAGACCTTGACCTTGACGTTTTCGCTTGACATTGACCTCAAATCACAAAAACTATAACAAAATCGATTTTGTCATACCTGATAACCTATAGTTTGGTGTATCATACTCATTTTGAAAGACATTTATTGAGACTTGCCAATTTCATTGCGGCTGATGGCGGCCATCTTAAATTTGAGGATTATGCCGACAAAATCCAGCCCGGCATACAATCTTTTTGATTCCACACAACCACAAAATTAGTTAAAACAAATGGTCAGATCTGCATTACCCCCAAATACCCTCGACACCATTACCCCCAAATACCCTCGACACCATTTCTGAGGCCTTTTTTGAAACGAACTGTGTTGCAACAGAAGTCTCGTGTCATAGCTTGTCTTATCACCCGTTTATAAAAGGGAACTGTATTTCATTTTGAATGAATTTTGCATAGTTTTCTATGAGTTGTTGACCAATTTCACAAAGAATTCAACATCAAAAAGTAAACTTTTGTTCTCTAACGAAGCTCAGATAAATCTCCCGCTTGGAATGCTGCTTTAATTCTCGTGACGTACGTGGTAGGGGTAAAGTCAATGTCCTAGTTTAACGTCCACTCAAGTGGCGTTCTCCGTATTGCCGGAATGAGAAATTTTAGTGTGAAATGTCGGGTCACCAGGGATGCCTGTTTGAGACGAGGCAACACAATGTGATACCCAGTACTCGTCCTCATCAGACGAAAATTTGCCGGTGTAATCAGTCCGTATCTATGGTGGGCGGTTGAGGGGAAAGTTTCGCCGTAAAATTACGCTCGTAATTACGAGTGTAAGTTAAATTGCAAAAGTGTTGCAGTAAAATTACACCTGTAAATTAAATGGGGAAATGTCGCCGTAAATTACGCTCGTAAAATACCTTAAGAACGTTCCAAATTTAAACCAATCAGTGATGACCTAACATATCCGACTGTTGCTGGGCAGCTCGTTCTTGCACAATCGCTGACATGGTAGCAGCAATTTGATCCGCCATGATTCAGCGCTTGGAGTTTATCGTTGTCATGAAAACCGTCAGTAAATAAGTAAGTTTATGAGCGCGCGCGATCGTGGATTGTAAAACCCAACGTCATTGGCTAAGAGTTTAAACTAAATTACGAGCGTAATTTTACGCCGTAAAGAATTAAATTACGCTCGTAATTTTACGGCGTAATTAACGGCGTAAACAACGGCGTAATGTACACAATTACGCTCGTATTTTTCCGGCGACACTTTCGCCCCAACGGCCCATCATACGTATCAACATTTTACACTGTTAGGACTGTGGACAGTGTAGACTCCAGCCAGCGTGCCAGCTGCCAGCTCTGTAAACTTGAAGGGTTGGTTAGTTACCGACTACGGATGCATGAACACTATCGCACCACTGCGTGTTGAGCACCGTTAGACCCCCAAAATTTCACATAGCCCGTTGACTACTCGGGTATAGTTAGCCTAACTTAGTTATACTCGTCACCTAGTTGTAAATCTTACATCAACATGTTGAGCTAAATGACCGGCGGGGTCGAATGCAAAATCTGGTAGACAACCGACCATCACCTTGTTCGTTGAAGCCGTTTAAGTGAAAACAATCAAATTAACGTCATTTTCTTGCATTGTTCGCCGCCTTTTGTAACAAAGAAAATTGTGGCGTCCGTTTCAAAAACAACAAGCTTGTGACAAGGCGCAAGTGCCATTTCGTAAAATTTTGCGACGTATTTGGGGGAGATGATGGCAGCTTCGAAGCAGCCAGGTATGTTCGGTTTGCTGGCTTTAAAATGCTAAAAACTTGTAACAAAATGAAACAAGCTCCGCTAATTTGTTGTAAAATGTACGCGACCTTGTGCGGGCAGCGAAGAACAGTTGATAACTAGAAAGATTATTGTCACGGCGTGACAATAACGGACTCTGCGCGTGCGTATTACTGGAATTATTATGGGAAGTTACTGACAGCAACCCGTTTACCAATATGAAAAGGAATTCTTTAAAATGGTAGGAGAAATTACATATTAATTTTTTGATGACCTTTCCACTAATTGACCTCTTCCGGTGCATTATAAGCCCCGATGAGGGAGTAATTGTTAACTCGATTAAAAGTGTGGTTAATGCTAATAATCACAGATGTTTTACTTTAAGCACTTCAGAATACAAGATGAATGAAGTGGTCAAACTTTCAGAAGAAAAATGCACCTAATGACCCCATGGGTGCACCAAATGACCTGAAAATTTAGAATTCAAACTCAATCGCACTTAGTAAACAGATACGTAATTCTGAAGTCTCTAGCTCAAAATTTTAGTTTGCACTCAATGACCTTTGACCTATTTTTTCTGATTGGTTAGGCCTATTGCAAAGTAAAGTAGGGTATTCAATTGGCATGTTGACTTACACCAGTGTGCTGAAATTGAAAAGAATTCCTTGAAAAACGTAAGAGATATAACATTTTGAACGTTACATGACCTTTGCACTAATTGACCTTATCCGGTGCATTTTAAGCATCTTTAGGAGAATTATTGCAAAGCCCATGGAAAATGTGTTTAACGCTGAGAATCACAGTTGTCTAACGGTTGACACATCAGAATACTTGCTGATTGAAAAGGTCAAATTTTCAGAAGAAAAATGCACCTAATGACCCCATGTTTGCACTAAATGACCTGAAACTTTGGATTCCGATTTGATTTACCTGTGGCAATCAGACCTGTCAATTTGACGTGTCTAGCTCAAAATTTTAGTTTGCACCTAATGACCTTTGACCTATTTCACCTGATTGGATGACCCGATTACTTAGAAAAGTAATTTTTTAAATTGCCATGTTGACTTGTACCTGTGCACCGAGTTTGCAAAAGATAGCTTTAAAACTGAAGGAGGAGTAGCATTTTGAAAATTACATGACCTTTGCACCAAATGACCTCTTTCGGTGCAATATGGAATATGATTCTATAACCAATCAAAATTTATATACTGTCAAAAGTCATATGCTGAATTTAAACACCGTACCTGCACCCAATTTGGAGTTATTAACCCTCAAAGTTGGTCGGAAGAAGAATAAGAAGAAGAATAAGAATAAGAAATAACGGACTCTGCGCGTGCGTATTACTGGAATTATTATGGGAAGTTTCTGACAGCAACCCGTTTACCAATATGAAAAGGAATTCTTTAAAATTGTAGGAGAAATTACATATTAATTTTTTGATGACCTTTCCACTAATTGACCTCTTCCGGTGCATTATGAGACCCGATGAGGGAGTAATTGCTAACTTGATTAAAGGTGTGGTTAGTGCTTAAAATCACAGATGTTTTACTTTAAGCACTTAAGAATACAACATGTATGAATTGGTCAAATTTTCAGTAGAAAAATGTACCTAATGACCCCATGGGTGCACCAAATGACCCAAAAATTTAGAATTCAAACTCAATCGCATTTAGTAAACAGATATGTAATTTTGAAGTCTCTAGCTCAAAATTTTAATTTTGCACTCAATGACCTTTGACCTATTTTTCTGATTGGTTAGTCCTATTGCGTAGTTGTTCAATTGGGAAGTTGACTTACACCAGTGTGCTGAAATTGAAAAGAATTTCTAAAAAAACGTAAGAGATATAACATTTTTAACGTTACATGACCTTTGCACTAATTGACCCTATCCGGTGCATTTTAAGCATCCTTAGGAGAATTTTTGGAAAGCCCATGGAAAGTGTGTTTAACGCTGAGAATCACAGTTGTCTAACGGTTGACACATCACAATACTTGCTAATTGAAAAGGTCAAATTTTCAGAAGAAAAATGCACCTAATGACCCCATGTTTGCACTAAATGACCTGAAACTTTGGATTCCGATTTGATTTACCTGCGGCAATCAGACCTGTCAATTTGAAGTGTCTAGCTCAAAATTTTAGTTTGCACCTAATGACCTTTGACCTATTTCACCTGATTGGATGACCCGATTACTTAGAAAAGTAATTTTTTGAATTGTCATGTTGACTTATACCTGTGCACCGAATTTGAAAAAGATAGCTTAAAAACTGAAGGAGGAGTAGCATTTTCAAAATTATATGACCTTTGCACCAAACGACCTCTTCCGATGCAATGTGGAATATGATTTTATAATCAATCAAAATTTATATACAGTCAAAACTCATATGCTGAATTTAAAGACCGTACCTGCACCCAATCTGGAGTTATTAAGTCTCAAAGTTGGTCGGAAGAAGAATAAGAAGAATAAGAAGAATAAGAATAAGAATAAAATTGAAGAAAACCCAGGAACAACAGTACTCTGCGCTTACACGCGCAGAGTAAAAAAGAATGATAATGGTCATATGACGTAATCACCATAAATCGACTCAAGAGAACGCATCACAATTTTATCACCAGCGATTAACGACCGCTAACTTTTCCAACAGCAGTAAATAAGTTGGGATGAGAGTAGTTTTAATGACACTAATTTTGAGTCAGTCAGATTTTATTTGTCCATTTTTATCCATATTGGAGCAAACCTGTTAGTATACGGCTTTGGGCCATGGCTTGGGCAACCCAGGAATGGTATGCGATGACCGTCCCCTTAGAAGACACCTTTTTCGAAGAGTTCGAACAACCAAGAGCTATACAAAAAGGCATGACGAACCGTTTACAGCGCTGTGCAAACAATACAAGAACGGCTGATACAATGATTAAATACGATGTTAACTCTTCACAGTATGCCACAGCAATAAAGATGACGAGCAGTCGAGGCCCCACCAGCAACGTCACTGACATAACAGGCAATCACAGGTCGCTGGCAGGATCTCAGTCTGTTGACAATAACTAAGAATTAGTTTTTGTTTAGCGCTCAACTCGGGCAAATGTCAGATTTAGAACCGGGTATCTGCTGCATTGTTTTTATTACAGTGCACTTTTAAGTTCTTTTGTCAATATGCGTCATGAACATAAGATTATACACGATGTATTCTCGTACGTTATAAATGCAACCAGTAGCAGAAACATTGGCGACCAGGGGGCGGTAGCAAATACCCGTGCCCATCCCATAAACAACCCCTGGTGAGGGAATATCGAGTCGCGGAGCACCCAATCAATATACATTCGCCCAGAGATTGATGCGCCTCTAGAAGGACAACGATCGAAACGAGAATTCTTTATTTCTTATAGTTTAACTCTTTGGGGGTATTGAAGAGCGAGTTTGGTGAACCTGTTTCATGCATGAATACAAAATTAAGAGTTATAAACATTTTCATTGATATTTTGTATTGGGTTCACAAACGTTTTAGGTAGGCCTTCACGAAAGAGGCAGTTTTGAGTCGGTGGACATGCACCTAATCGGGAAAAAGTCCTTCAAATCTGCTAGTTTAGATTTGAGATAATGCTTCTTCCATGCTTTTGAAATATTTGCAATCGACCAGAAAGCGCGCCATCGTCAGCACAGCTCCACGTTTGCTGTCATCGTCCTTAGACATCAGGACACACGTAGCGCGAACGCTGCTGGAATCATGGTATATCATCTCAGTTGTCGTCTGCCAGCCGGGGTTAAACATGGAGATCTTTGCTGCTTTAGCCAAGGACAACATGTAGCCGAAGGACTCCTTCAAAATCTCGCGGTCTCGGTGTAGATAGAGCAGATAGGCCGTGACGTTGGTGGAGGGTTTGAACGCGATACCGAACTCTGAAACGTCAACCTCACAGGACAGCAAGAGATTAACAAGAAATAAATCTATACCATACACGGTTTTTATCAGTTCCATCAAACAATTGCCACCAGGGCGCGGATTAATCTCTATTAACTTTGGCGTGACACTATCGACAGAGTCACGAATCAAGTCAACGTCATAGACTCCGTTGTGCAAGTCAACAGCCATGCAGCACCGATACGCAGCCTCTACCAGTTGACTCTGAACGGCGGCAGAGGTGTCACCTGGCTACACTACCACCAACCAGTTTGCCTTTGGAAATGACGACGTCTACAGTGTACTTCTGTCCTCTGAGAAATTCCATAACTACCACCTGGAAGAATAGGCCAATTTAGGCTGTTTTCAACTTTAAATTCCAGACGAATGTAACGCGTTTACAAATGGAATTTTTAAGAGATTTAAAACGAACGAATAATTAGCATAACCTTCACTTCCTGTAGGATACATAATCAACATAAGGGTGTATGCATTCGAAGGCATGCATATAATTATTGTGTAAAATTCAAACATTCTGGCCAATCACGAACGTCGCTGTAATCTTACAGAGACTTGCCACCAACTATTTGAAATGTAGATCTCATGGTAATAAGACAGAACTCCTGGCTGATTCGGGCGGGCGATAATAAGGCAAATGAAATGTCTGACGAGGGTTCATATCCGATTTCTTAGATAGCGGCCCAGACTATCATTTGCATTCTGATGGCATGTGAATGCTGTATGATCTCACAAAAAACGACATTTTGATGAAGCGTGACATCACAGAGAGCATATTATTCCGTAGTGAACGAATGTCCCCATCAAACGTATGGTGACTGATTAAAATTGGTGCCAGACTGATGGTTACATGTGGACACAATCACGTACATGCGCACAACACTTACGAATCAGATGTTTAAATTGAATTCAAAGGTGATCGAAAGCATTTTAAATTATAAAAAATCAAAATATATTACCGATTGAGAGAACGTAATCTTCTCGCACACTTCTGTGCCGTTGCTCAATCCGTGAGTGACCTGCGAGAAATAATCTAGACACTCATTTCGGTCATACACGACCTTGCAACCAACTGAGGCGCTACCGCAGACGGGCTTCAGCACAACTGGTAGACTTATCTTGTCCAGAGCGTGGAGTAACTCCTTCTTGGTCTTGACGGCATAACTTGGCACACCGTACTAAAAAGAAAAATAACTTTTAATATGGAATCGACTATTTTACGATTACGTTTTACGTTCTTCAAAGATTAGAGATTTTTAGGATGCCGTCCCCTTTTGCCATCTGAAAGTGTGCTTTGTTAGGTGTGAAGAAGGCGATTTCCAGAATTGCGCAGACTTCATGCAATGTCCGTAAAGTTGTAACTTCTCCTACCCCCCATTCACTCTCTCCCTACCCCTGTATCTCTCCCTCGCAATCCTTTTCCCTTCACTCCCATCCTCCGTTCTGGTTTCTCTCCTCCGTCGGTCCTTTTCTACTTACCTCTCCTCACATTCTGTCACGTTCGTGCTTTTCTGCCACCCTCCCTGTCCTCCCGCTCTCTTGTTCCTCTTCTGTTTCCCTTTCTTGTCTCCATTTACGCCTCCATACCTCCTCCTCCGTTCCACCCTCTCTACCCGTATCCTCTCAGTTTCCTTCATTCCCTACCATCTTCCGTTATCTATCTATAAAACCCCTAGATCTCCTTACCTTCTCAGCCTTGGGATCCTTCAACACGTATTGTTCAGTGACATCCTTCATGAACGCTGCCGTCATACTTTCAAAACTGTTCCAAGGAATTCCCATATTCTCAGCCACGTACCCGCCAACCATCCCCATGTAGTCTCCATTGAAACAACATGCGTTCACCTAGAAATAGGATAGAAACTATTCATACTGTTCAGGCGTTGTCAAATTTGTTCAGTGGAAAGAGCAGGCAGCGTTGACGAAAACGTAACTGTTCCTGGCCTTCAATGCCGGGTTGCATGAGACAGTCCCAAATAGGGACTCGGTTAAGTTCCCTAAATCTTTAGCCTACTTGTGTCTTTCATAATAAAGAGATGTATTTTTTCTATCTTTTCATCATGATCATGAGCTCCTCTTTGACAAATGAGATTTTCCAATACTGAGTCCTGAATTTAAGGAAAATAAATAGGACATAAATGCAACGAAGGAAACTTCCTGCCAACATGGCACAGGTAAAGGAGATTCAAGGGGTAAATAAATTGTCAGTTTCATTAATGGTCAACTTATGCAATCATGCTTAACTCAGCATCATAAATAACCCCACTGTAACGATTATTCAACTTCATGTTCAAGTTGCATAACAGAATGAGAATGAGATGAATTTATGCGGGCACACAATATACTACGATTTCAAGTGGATATTGTGAGGAAATTTCCTGTCCAGAACGAACTAAGCAGACCCGTGCTATGTTTTGTTGACCCTAGACTCTCGCCACGACCTCGAGACAATACAACATCGCTTATGGAACAGAAACACTGAATTATAACTCATAATTCAACTTCCCAACCCCACTGACCAATCACTTCAATCGGGCCGCTTTTTGGTTGGGTACGGCGAGCACTCGCCCTTTGTTCGCGAGGTCTTGCGGCGTGCTGTTGCTTTGGTCGAGATCCTTGGATCAACGGAACCTAATCCTGATGCTTGGTTGATCCGATCAACGAGGGATATTTCGGGTGAGAGAAATGCACCCTCGAAGATATATCATGAAAACGATCGTGGCGCTTTAAATATTACCGTAGCGTAGTTTATTAATTTGTTAACGAAGTTGTCGTCGGACTTCCCTTTAGTAGATAACCTGTCAGCAAAGTAAACTCTAACTCAGTATTACTTCCCGTACATGAGCGACAAGGTTCGTTTGGCATTGCGAAGTAGCAAAGCCAATTTTTTTCCAAGAGATCCCAATCAGGGTTTTTGGACGCAAAATCTCAATCTTCGGGTTCCCCTCGATGCTTCCCTCAGAACCATGATAGCTTGTGTGTGTTTCTTAACTACATTTACTCGGTTTTAGAGTCCGTCATATCGCGCCCTTCAATGAAGCACGAATATTCTTAAATTCTCATTCGTTCAAATCATATAGCGTCTCTAACCATTCCCTCTTCCGCCCTTTAATTGTCTTACCTCAATATTCTTCTCCTTCAACCAGTCTATGATGGAGTTTCCAACCTCGCTCACTTGTCGATCTTCCTTTTTCTCATGTATGAGACCATCGACGTTATACTCGTCAATAATTCCCATGGCTTTTAACTTGGAGCACCAGCGCGCATTTATCTTTGACTTCTGCAGTACCACGCACAGCGATTTGAGACCCATCGACTTTAACTTAGCCCAGGCGGATTTATTGTATTCGTCGTCCGTGGTTACGAACAATCGGCACCCGACGTACAGAAGAGTCTTGTCTTTCAGTGAATCGATGGTGTCGGGTAATGCGGCGGCAGGCATTGTGGCGGCGACTAGCTGCAGTGAAATGCGAAAAGGCTGGCAAAAATTAGCTTTAAGACCTTCTGATGGACTCACACAGGGTGGATCAAAAGTAGTAGATGTATGACGTGTTACGCACATCTTGATTTCCATCGACAAGTTAAAGTGCGACATAAGTCTAAAACTATCAAATATGCGTATCGCTCCTAAATAGACAAAACCCCCAAAGCGCCGAAAAGTGCCAAGATTCTCACACAAAAGCAATTTGTGCATATGCTGAACCAGCTCTGCACCCGAATCTGTGTATTTGGTTGAATGGCTTGTAATAAAACTGTGGTGAACAGCAGAAACCAGTTATTCTGACCAGATGAGCTGAGTACAGCCTAAAATAGTTAATGCTTTTTTGTCAATTCTGAGCGTGCGATGAACCACTGTAGATAATGAGATGAGCAAATCAGGCCTTACCAGTAGTGTGTGTGATATGGGACAGAGAGTAGAAGCAATTCTACGAACAGAGATTTTTCTTGGTTTTAAACCAAAATAATTCGCAAAAATTATGATAGGCGTGTAATAAACCTTTTTGTTTTTACCAATATAGAACGTAGCGTTTGTCGCATCCCTTCCGTCGCATGCCATAATATTCGCGACTGTTCACTTACACCGGTATATCTTGCAATGCTACCCACACATAGGGATTACATCTAGTACAATACCCTTTCATCTGTTTCGCGTTGTAATAATTATAATGTCAATCACCCTCAATGTGTCGTGTACGTGTGTACTGAAATTGTTAACGATTCATCATAACCTATTTTCATTTCGCTCAGGGTCTGACCTCAGTCCGCTGAGGTAGGTTGTTTACACAACTGTTAACTAAGACCCAAAATGAAAACATCTGTATGGTAGGTCACAGACAGTGGTGTTCTTCAATGGAACTATTTTAAAGTGTTGAAGGGAGGCGCAGGCATACATGTATCTGTACCGCTAGCTTTGTTTCTTGGTATGGTGATCAGTGCTTGGGGTTACAGTTTTTGCTATTCCACTATCAGGGGTCTCATAACAAAAAGACAAGTGTTGAAAGATCCCTTTACTTTACTATTCGGGAAGTCGAATTTGTGCATGCGCAGTAAGGCCTAAGATTTTCCGGAAACAGCTGTTTACACACCAAAGTCTTGCTGTGACAATTTAACAAATCACTCTAAAGCCCACGACAATTGAACGAAATGTACCAACATTAACTTTACACGCAATGATACAATTCCATCGGAATGTGTACCTTGTTTTAATATGGATACGTAGGCGCATCTTTGCCAAATGTGGTTCGATTTTGACCAAAAACGTACCGTTGTGGTCGGCTTAGATAATTCAAAATAAAATGAATAAAATTAAGCACTGCAGATCAGCGGTAGGTATGAGGTGTAATTTGCGGTCAACTAATAAACTAAAAATAATGTTTGGTTTGACAAAGAACGTTTAAATAACAAACGGGAAACTTGTAGGTAGGACATTACAGAAACAGACCCATCAGTTGACATCATAAGTCTCTCTATAAACTTGAACGGAGAATATTTAAAGCTTCATCAAAGACTAAAACACATGACGTTCGTCATAGTGTGATTTTTTGATTATATATTGTCCGAGGAAGGATTTGAAACCACGACTTCTCAAACTACAGTTATATTTGAGTCCAGCACCATAAGCACTACACCACGGAACCATTGAATTAGATGGATTTTTGTTATACTTAAACCTTAAGTAGACTGAGCCAGGTGTCTCTTGGCTGTTTTCTTGGTTGACTGAAGATATTGCCTTGTACTTTCATGTGGCTTCCTTGATCTTTGTCTTGGTCCACCCTGTTTCACTGTCAAGTATTCGGATGTTATTCCACTGGATATTGTGTTGTTTTAACCGCATGTGTTCTGATTCTCCTGATGATCGAGGTATTAACCTCTCTACAACACCTCTTATGTTCATCAATTCTCATCTCCAGTGATCTTAATGTTTCACCAATATAGGATTTACCACATTCACATGGGATTTCATAGATGACATTTTTCTTGTCCCCATGGCTGTTCTTGGTTTGACTTTTGTCAGTCGCCGACCCAGTGTGTCTGAGCTGCAGTATACTGTTCTAAATTTAATTTTTTTACATATGCGTCCTAGCTTCTCGGTTATTCCGGGTATATATGGTAACGCATAGTCTGCAGTGGGCGTTCTTTTGCCACTTTCTCTTTTCTCTGCGGTGTTAAAGCCGACTCGATGAAATCCCTTGGGTAACCACTTCTTTCGAATGTTCCGTCAGCTTGGTCAATTCTGCTAGGAGTGCCGTAGCACTGCAGATTTCTTTTGATCTTGATGCTAGGCATTTGATTATACCCTTCTTGAGTCATTTGGTGTGGTTGGAGTTAAAGTCGAGGTAACAACAACCTGTGTGGGTCATCTTATAGTAGACCGACGTTGTTAACTGTCCTTCAACACGAGTCACTTGTACGTCTAGGGATGGGAGACTTGTTATCTGTATCTTCTTCCGCTGCAAATCTAACTGTAGGCGCTATGCTGTTTAGATGGTCAAGGAACTCTGATGGATTGTCTGAGTCTTGGCTGAATATTGTGAACGTGTCATCAATGCATCGTTTCCATATCATCCGGGGTCTGTTAGCTGAGCTGAGAGCTCAGTTTGTTCGAACCACTCCATATAATGGAACCTATTGGGAGGTTCCATTCTGGAATTTGAGACATTCTGTGTCAATACCACCTTCTTTCAGTACCAAGACAAATTCTACGAGCAGACACAAGGAATGGCAATGGGTTCACCACTATCACCAGTCTTAGCTAATTTGTACATGAAAAAATGCCGGAAATATAACCCTCCTTTAGTTATTGGGATTGCAAGATGACAAAAACGTTCAGATCTGCTATAAGTTAATAATTATTTTCAAAATCCCAAAATTGACTTAAGTCTGTCAAAAGATGTTTTCTTCGACGAGTTACACAAGTCAGATACGTAATAAAGCTTTTAATATTATCTTCCCTTTAATACAAGCCAGCGGTAAAGGTGCGCTGAAATTAGTAAAAGCCGGGTCTCTTAGAGAGACCCCTCTAATAGAAGCCCCTTCCAATACAGGCCCCTTCTAACAAAAGCCTCCCTTTAAATAAAATTTTTAGGACATGCTGCAGTACCTTCAATTTAAAAAATTCTTTATTTCGAAGGCTGAATATGAAAGATTCAGCGGAAGATGGTCTTATTTGACTCGTTTTTTTAATTAGGGCGTGCGTGTGTGCGTGGGGGCGTGTGTGTGTGCGTGTTCAAATATGCATTTTTGTGTCATATAATCATGCATTCCTTCTTATATATTTGTTTGTAAGTGTTATTACTGGAAATAGATAAAAATCAGGAATGGTTAATGTGTTTAGATTTATTCATTTTATTATTTTGTGCGACGATATACTATGTGTTAGGTATTCCCTCTATTGAGTAGATTTGTTTTTTTTTTTCTAAGGTTCTGGTTGGTCTATGACGTTGAGTGGACGTGAGTGATGGATTGTTATCTGAATTCTGGGGCTGGACATGCTAATGTTTTGTTTATATACTTTCAAAGTACTGAGCGGTTATTTTTGTTAATGTGATGAGCGTTTGCAACGGTGTGGACAGCTGCGTCTGCCATTGTGCGTGGAACTAGGCTGTAATATATGTATTTGGTGGAGACTGTGGAACGCGTGGGGACGGCTTTGATGATGACGACCGTAGTTGCAGCAATTAGTTTCAAGTTATGGCGATGGCGTTCGTAAATAGGTTAACAGATGTGAATATTGAGCGGGCTAACTGGAATAGTGGTTATATTCGTTTTATATTAGCGCACTATGATACCCATGCACTAACTAACGGATAGGGCACCCTCATCGACCTTCCCGTACATGTATCGTCTACGTCAGACTCCATGCACCACGATTTTAACTTATCTAAAGCCCTTTCATAGAAACGTCGTCCATCTGGCTTTTGCCACGTGTCTTTTCGCTTTAACCAATCATAAAACTGACAAATCCACTCTTCAATTTACTCCTGGGGTTGAAATTGTCCGAAATTGTTATATAACATAAACTGTTTTGTTGGGATAGTTGTACGTCATAGGAAATGATGAAATGCAATGATGGAAATATCGGCAATGTGGAGACACAGATTCCACAAGTGTGGGGATGGTCGTGGTAGTATAGTTGAGGGATCACCCGGTTCTTGGTTGACTGAACGGTAGATAGTTGGCTAACAAGGTAGCAACAGCAAGTCGATGGAGAGCAGCATAAAAACTAACACAGTCGTTGAGTTTCTACTGACACACAAAGTTTATTAACTCTGGCTACAATATATATAGTGAAGAGAAATATGTGTGGGTTGTGAGTGCAAAACAACAACAATATTGAGAGTTCCGGTGATTTCATCCAACTCATAAACATGAATGGAGTCTGGACAGCTGTTTGGCATATAGGGTTTCACTATGAGTGGGCAATGGTCAGTGAAATAGTAAACAACAACACAAGATGTCCGAAATTGTTATATAACATAAACTGTTTTGTTGGGATAGTTGTACGTCATAGGAAATGATGAAATTTGCACTTAATTAACTTCATGAGAATTCATGACA
>NMRA01000383.1:374928-406315 GCA_002633005.1 Phoronis australis | reverse complement strand
GGTTCTTGGTTGAACGGTAGATAGTTGGCTAACAAGGTAGCAACAGCAAGTCGATGGAGAGCAGCATAAAAACTAACACAGTTGTTGAGTTTCTACTGACACACAAAGTTTATTAACTCTAGCTACAATATATATAGTGAATAGAAATATGTGTGGGTTGTGAGTGCAAAACAACAACAATATTGAGAGTTCCGGTGATTTCATCCAACTCATAAACATGAATGGAGTCTGGACAGCTGTTTGGCATATAGGGTTTCACTATGAGTGGGCAATGGTCAGTGAAATAGTAAACAACAACACAAGATGTCCGAAATTGTTATATAACATAAACTGGTTTGTTGGGATAGTTGTACGTCATAGGAAATGATGAAATTTGCACTTAATTAACTTCATGAGAATTCATGACATAAATCACATCTTGAGAACTCTATGATTGGTCGGGATCCTCACCCGCTTTCAGCCCTAAGATATTCAACTTTCACTAGAAACATACAAATACAGGATAATTGAAAGAAAGAAATTGATTTCCGATATGTACAGAAAATACAGTCTGGGTATGTTGAAAGAGCACCGAAGTGGGGGGAACCAGGAGGGCCGGGGAACATCTGGAGGAGTGAACGCAGGGTCAGGGGAATATCAGGAGAGAGAAAAATACATGTAGGGTCAGCAGAAAATAGGTCCAGGGGAACATAGGGTCCAGGGGACGTCGGCGGGGAAACAGGAATACAGTGTCTGGCTATAGTTGTGCAGACCTCGCAGTACATCTTTACATCTGATTTTCTTTAAGCTTTTCTGAAAATCTTCAATCAAGCAAAGTCAACTGAGACCAGATTGATCAACGTTTTAAAATTGCCAGAGAGTTGTACACAAGTACCACAGACAGTCAAAATTTAATAATCTCATGTTCATTAAGAATATCAGTACTGTTGCGTAATGGTTATCATCCTCCAAGTATCAAGTACATCTTCAACACCGATAATTTGAAGTTTTTACCTGTATTCCACTATGAACTGGACATTAGAAACAGACACTTAGTGTAACCTTTAACTTGGAATAATAAACAAAATGTCATTTCTATCAAATCTAAAATCCTGAAAAACAGAAATGTCTTCAAGATAACTTATGATGTACATAAACCTTTAGCACTACCCTTCACGGTGTTCATTCAACAGTTCAATGTGATTCCGTATTTCCTAAGATTTTTATTAACAGACACTTGACAAATTACTTCACTTAACATGTTTAGTAACAGTTACACATTCTGAGTGTTACAGCACAATAGTTTTTCAAATTTTCTAGAAATGATCATTGTAAAATCCATCAAGTTTGCATAGCATATCAGCAATCAAAATCTCGTCACGTACAATTCTGAATGTCTTGTGATATTCTTATGTATAAATCATAAATCACATCGTCGTTTGCTCCAGTACACAACAACTATGCTTGCACTTGATAGCAGTAAGAGTTGATTTATTCCAACGCAAGTTCTTCGTCAACCAAAGTGAGTTAGGGCACAGTAATCCATCATATTGAGGGGGACACAGATTATGTCATGATCTCGCAGCCATTTTATTTTTGGGATACTGTTGACCCTGCCATTTTATATAAGGGCCCCCAACTATTGTTCTTTTGTCTTGTCAAATTTTAAAGGTGCATATTCGAAGGAGAGTAAGGGCGATTGTCTCCTTTGCCCCTTCCCTATANAGGAGAGTAAGGGCGATTGTCTCCTTTGCCCGTTCCCTATAAACCCGGCACCATAGACGCAAAAACGATGCTGAGTACGTGAAGGCCGACGTGATGTTGCTTGATAACTCGAAGGCTATTATAAACACAAATATATTAGCTCCAAGATACGCACTTTTCAGCTTGGTGACTATGGTGCAGGGCTATCTCAGATTTTGACTCCCGAGTTGACTACGTCTGGCCGCCTTTGTCTCGGCACCTACTGGATCTCAGCACTCGGAAATTGTTATTTTCAAGGACATTTTATTTTATGTTTTTTGTTATTTATTTCAACACAATGGACATTATTTTGTTTCGTATCAGAGATAAATTTTTGTTATTCATAAACCGTAAGCTGGCGTTCAACTGAACTTCTCTCCCGGTCAAAATTCAGAGATTCTATCGGCACAGGGAAGGGCACTGGATTACTGCCGGAACTCAAAGCCTTGGTCGAGCTGTTGTCACCAAAAAAACTGCTGAATTACTTTTTGACCTGTACCTTTAGTATACACTATGTCAGTATAGTTAGAGAGAGCTCATTTTGAAGTTGTTCAAACATGATATTTAGATTTATGAAGCTTTAAAAAAATTTGAGTTATTTTTGTAAATACCATATTTTTGCAACTACCACACCAGACTTGTAATGTTTTGTAACCATACCACGACTTAGTGATCATGCTACCTTCAACATTGAATGAAAGCTACCTTCATGGAATGAAACTACAAAAAATGCCACGTTCATAAGAAGGTAGGCCTAATTTAAATGTCTTAATGGTGCAAACGGACAATTCCATAGGCGGATTTAGGGGGGGAGCAAAGTGAAACAGCAAGGGCGTGAGGAAATATTGAGTTCACTAACTAGGACCGGTAGCGGAAGAGAGGGGGGGGGCTCAGACCCCAGATCGCGCCGGAATCGTGTTCCTGTACTTTTTAGTCCACCGATAGATTTTCTGAACAGAAGGTTCAACGGTTTACATCCCTGGCCCCTGCAACTTTCGGGCCGCCTGTGCACATACAATTGCACTTTGCCCAATTCCACGAGGCAACATATGTTGCCCCCCCTGTGGTATCCTAGATCCGTCACTGAATTCCACACATTAATTTTACTTAGACACAGCCCTAGACCTACCGGAGCTAACTGTTTGGCCAGGACGAGATGAGTGTGTACCTGATCTATGAACCTGAATTTTTTTATCAAAATATTTCGTTAAAAGATTAGAAAAGCGTAAACAGTGCCATCGAGTCGACCTAGCCAGAGACTATAGTGCATGTGCTGTCTGTAATCTATGACATACTGTACTCCAGGAGTCCCTCCAGTTGTGACCTACTTTTCATTTGGCGAAATTTAGCATACGACAGAATAAAAATATCGGTGAATCTTCACTGATTTTATTCGAAAGATCATGAAATCTATGGAATCGTACATTTGCTCAGCTGTAGTTGCACTCCTCTTCAGGATGGCAGCCGCCAGTTGCAGTAACGGAATTGCTATGAGTAGCGACTCAGAAATTGGCTGCGATTTCAGGTAGCCCTCAAGCAAGCCAAAATTGCAAAAACAAAACACTTGGTGGGCAGTACTGTTGGGAAATTTGTAGAAATCTAATGTTGGCTTTCGTTTCGTGCATCGGCAGGGAAGTGGTGTTTTGGGGTGAAAAAGTGCTGATTTTTGTGAATTGCCCATTTTTTTCTAAGCCTACCTTGATTTTCAGTAGAATTGAAAGCCGGGAGCCAAAAATATTCAACATAATAAAGTTTCTGTTCTCATCTGTACAGCTGTTGATGGGAATTGATTCAAAACATGTCATTCTTTATGTAGGGTTTTCGACAGAGTGAGAAAAGGTGACAAGACCGTAATCTCGCGAAGTCTTGCTTTTAAGCGAGGTTCTAGCGTTACTGAGCGGGAGGCGGGTATATCGTTTTTTCGATCTCCTCGAGAGCCCATAATGCTTCGGAAGTGGCTCGCGGTAGTGAAGAATAAAAAGTACGCCGTTAATACCAAGTACGAGGCCGTGAAACATCTCCGTGTCTGTGGCCGGCATTTCGTCGACAGTTATTTCACTGGCGAATGCTGGCTTACCAAACAGCTCATGCCAGGGAAAAAAAGAGACTGATGAGAACTCGTCTAAGTCGGGGTTGCTATGTTGAAATTTATTGTTGTGCGTTCTGTTTCAAATGAATTATTATCACCCTGTCTGTCTCATTAGTTACAGTTTTTAATGCCTTTCGTGTGTTCGTGAGTGCAAATATTTTGAAAAGCCAGCAATGGATAAATCAATGGGCTACCGGCTCCAGATGCAATGAAGCTAATTGACCGAGCACCAAGGTCGTGTGAGAGCATGCTAATTCAGTGTTTAATGACAGGAAGCTGTTGTGAAACAATTACTCGATTTTATATGCTATGATCAGATGCTAAGCGAATCTTTGTTTAGATATACACTGATATATATTATTCGAATCATTGTTACTGGCGGTTCTGTGGAAGGGGAACCTCCGATCGACAAGTAAGAAGATATGCAGTTCCTCGGCGAATTCACCAAAATAAGACGTGCACATTATTTCTTAGGTGTACTATATAGAACAGTATTTTCGTGACTTGGAAGTTCAGTTTCCAATTTTGACTGGTTCGTGATGACTTCAGTCCGGCCGCGACGGACCCGGCTGATCGGAATCCGAGACACTCAGGCCTGGATAACAAACGTTTTGTGTGTTTAGAACTGAAAAACTCCAACACACAGCTATGTTCTCCTGTCTGTATTTCAAGGAAGAATAATTCGAATTTATCACCGAGCAGACGCCAAACTCCCGCGATCGACCTTGGTAAATTAGCCTACCCCACTCTGTAGGCTACGGTACGTTCAAATACCTATAATTCCGTGACAGCAAAATAAAACAACACGTTTGTTCAAGAACTCTGTGTGTTTGTAAGTGTTCTACAACTAATTTTGATGATTTATTGGTGTAAAACAACGAATTAAAGCGATAAACTGACACCACTAGTAGGCCTAAGTGTGTTGTGAACTGTTGAACAGACTGCGTTCCAACCAGTTAATTTCAACACCTCCGTCTGCCGTCAGGTGTCAGGCAAAAGAACTGAACTTGCTGTTATGGAGTGGAACTACTCGATCGAAATTGATACAAAATAGGTTGTTTTGGGTGGCATTCTCCTTTAATGGGTTAAAATTCAGTTGTTTAAGAGTCCATATTCCTACCACAGGATGACATTTCCGGAACAAAACTCTGCAGAAAGACAACCGATAACCTTTTGACTAAAGCTTCTAACAAACAGTTGAGTTCTTTTGAGTCAACTCTTTAAATGGGTGCCCCGAATCAAGAATATAATCGGATACCCCCACCTGCAAAGCAGAAACGCAATAACAGAACGTGATTCACTTTTAATAGCGTTTAGTATTTTTTTCAAACTTCATTTAGATAGGAAGTATCAGTGGCGGATTTAGAGGGGGGCAAGGGGGCCTTGACCCCCTTAAATTATCCCAGATTCCATTTGGCACTTTGGAGGTGCGAATTTTTGACGGGCAAAGTCGTGGCTAATACTCTGCCCTGGCTCCTCTCTAACTCAAAATCCTGGATCCGCCCAAGAGTATTATAGCGAAAACTAAAGATTGTACTTGTAAGTTAATATTTATTCCTTAATTGCAGAAAACATACAACGAAACATGCCAGTACTCCGGTGAAGAACATAAATTTCACTGTCAACAAACACAAATATTGTATATATGTTCCTAAATTCGTTTATTATAAGCGTAACTTTAGTTTAACGGAACTATCGGTGTGTTTCACGAGTTACTACATGTACGCATTCCCTTCGTACGCATAACCCAAAACGGGAAATTATTCAGCCGCACAAAATCTGTCGCAAACTTTTCTATGCCGTGATGGAAAATGGTTTCCAAACAGAACATCAGCGGTTACCCTAGGTAACGAAGTGTGTCAAAATGACAACACTTCCGGCAGGGTTGACTAAGACTTGTAGAATTTAACTTCTTCATATAAACCGCCATTGTTCTCTCTTACAGTGGTAGAATTCTACTGCTATTTTGCCACGGAAAATGTTTCGACCATTTTTAAAGGTTTTATCGATTTATTTAACAATTTCCATTTTAGGTCGTGGGTGCAAAGGAAATACGGTGAACAAGGTTATTCTACGTTACACAAGCTAAACATTCATTTTCAATGAAGGGAGATATGATTTCTAGGCACGTCCATCTTAATTGCTGATCACTGCTATCACATGTCCCACATTTTAAGCGCTTATGATTCACTGACATTTCAGTCGTTGTCACACCATATAAAGAAAATTTCACTAAATAATCTAGTAGTTTGTAAAATATTTACTTTTAATGAACAGAGTTTTAAATTCCCTCGGCAGCTAAACGTGATAGTAACGCAATGATATTTTGTAAATTTGAATGACAATATACCTTGCCACGTTGAAACACAGAGGTTTAAAGCGCCATCTGATGTATTTTCCAAAGCGGCGGATCAGAGACGATAACATGAAAAAGTGCAATCTAAAGACAACTAATTTGAAAATGTTCACATTGGGCGCAATTAGAATTCTCACCCAGTTCACAGCTGTAAGACGAAGGGTTTCAAATATAAGTTATATTCTCAATAAAGCCCATTAAGACAAATCGATTGCAATTAAACATAATGTTTTGATTTATGTAACGGTGCGTCGAGTGACGGTACGCTTGAACCAAGCATGGGGCCACTTGAAGCGCTTTTGCGATTTCATCGGAGAGGTTTCACCTTCGACCTTTCGTCCTTCTTCAGAAGCGTCGGCGTGGTAGTCAGACGACTGCGTGAAGGCCATAAGGACTTTCATGGCGAAACACTCCTTGAAAACCGTCTCGCTCGTGCAGCAATTTTTCGTGTACTCGGCACCCATGACGTCGTAGCACCACTTGCAAGTCATGGCAGCGCCAGGATCTTCGTCGCAGACGTTCATCAGCTTCTCGTTCAGAGGGCTGGCGATGCTCATTTGGATAAGCCACAACTGAAGTGTCGCAACCGCAACAGCGACGAACATGGCTTGGACAACGTACTGAAAAACATAGTTGTAACTAAATAACTTTAGAAAAGTTGGCGCCTGGACAGGAAACAAGAAAACCGTATGTGTATCAACAATGTAAATAAGCGTTAGCATCAGTGAACAAACAAGTATGGCCAATTTGCTCGAAGTCACGGTGCAATAACGTGACTATGGTATATCAAATAGGTTTCTAATTTTGTTAAAATTATGGAAATAGGATCATTTGGATAATGTTAAAATGGCAGGTCTTGTCAGGAGAGCTCGTCAAGCAGGTGCCAACCGGGACGTCAGTCAATAACTGAAATACGCGCGCCATATTGAAATTCATTAACCCGACAGACGGCGACAAGTTCTTTATTAGACAGGCGTGACCATGTGTTTTGGTAACATGAAGCGAAAAAGAAAGGCAAATTCATGGGAAAACAGCGATATTAAGAACAGGCGTAAATTTCGTTTGGTGCTCACGATAAAGTCTCAAAAAGAAATCCAAGTTTACGAGAGAGCCAATGCCCCAGCGGTTGTGAATATTAATATGGCTGGACTGAAATTCTGTCTTGGACCCCAATTTAGTGCCTGCATTGTTTTATTATATGAACTTAAGAGACCATTTTTCCCACAAAAGTCGCTGTTTCCTAACGGAAGCCATCTTTCCGCATACATGTAGACGGCGCTGTGACAACGGGTATTTCCCTCCTGCGCATATCGAATCTCCGTATGAAATTTAGGTAACCTACACAACTCTACAAGACGTTCTTAATTTCACATTTTATCTTTTTAACCTTCGAAATGTTTACAAGCAAAACCACACAACCCTTAGCCGAGTAACAATTTTAACAATTCCAGTCATTTTCCGGCGACGATTTGAAATTAAGTATGGAAGTATGGTTGGACATTCTGCTGAATAGAATCTGCTGCCAAAAAACATTATTTTTGTGTAGAACACACGGCTACATTGTTTTACTTGACTTTGAAGTTTTTTAAAATTTCATCTTAAATAAGTGAAAAGCAATACCTATGGCCCTATCAACTCTGAGATTTTTGAAATGACAAGCCCTTTTAGGTTTACTTCTGGAGACACGATTCAAAACTTCTGCGGTTTGCTAGTTCCCCAAATAAACAGTTTCATTTTTTGACAAATAAAAAGAAGACTTTTTAAATTGTTCCAGTACATTTTGGCTTAGCTATCTTGCAGAGTTTTTAATTCTTGAATGGAAAATATGTGCCCTAGATCTTTCCTCTTTGGCTTTCCACATTTGAGTGAACGGTCTACAACGAAATGCAGTTTATGAAACTATTCAACAATAACTGGGTGTGGTCTTTAGAAATGAACGTACGCTTCTCACGACAAGAGAGTCTATCTGACGTCTGATCTGTAATTGGGCAATAGGAAAGCAAATCAGAAGTTAGACAAGTGTCCCATGTAAAATTTTAATTGTTCAGATAGCGGGTCGAAAGAGGAGGCAGTGTGGCCGATTGCGATAGGTGCCCGAATTCTTTACTCGAGGACGTGGGTCGAATGTGGGATCTGCCTACTGATCAAACAGCGCGTGATCAACTGCAGTCGACTTTTCCATACCATGATAGAAAATGGTTCATTCAATAACATCAATAACTTTATCACAGTACTTAAACAAGACTTGAAAAACTGATAACTCTCATGAAATGGCTTCAACGTTCCCTTTGCCTCGGTTGGGCAATTAGGTTGCACCAGTTAGCGAGGATTTCAAATGCTATTTTCATTTAGTATGAACCAGGCAGGGACTCTCCCGGATCATTGAAAGTAACTCTGACGTGTTCTCTACACCTAATGAATCCCGTAGTTTGCTAGACAAAGCCAATATCCTCAGTAATGGTTCAAGTAAATTTAGTGTAGAAACTAATCTCATTCTGCTTAAATCCGTCGCATCATTTGTTTATAACAGTCTGTTGTTGTATTGATGTGTTATAAGTCGACGTTACTTTACACTTTTCTCTGTTCTCTTATTGTTGTATATAATGATAACAGTTGAGTATCCCTGTTTATTATTGTGTGTTCATTGTCAAAAGCCCTGATATAATGCTAGCTGCGGTTTACGGGCTGATTTTTAAAGTATTATATTTTTGTGCAGATGTCTTAATAAATTGTCAACTGTTATGAAGTGGTGCAAATTTGTAAAAGTTGGTAACGATTCAAAATAACAGTAATGCAATAAACTGGACGCGCTATTATCCACAAACTGAATAGGTTGTTCTCCGCTCATACTGTTTGGGCAAAAAGAAAACACGAAGGCTAAATCTGGGCCGTTAATGAAAATGCGTTTATCAGAATTCTGGGATTTTAATGTGATTGGATATTCCAACTGGCCCGAGTTAGTGTAGTGCTCCAGCTACTACACTCTATCACGACGTTATGCATCCCCCCAAAACGGAACATTTTGGCACCCATTTTACTGCTTCAGAAACCCGAATAATCTACCTTGCGTGGCAGCTACCCACCCTGACTAGGAGACCATGTAACCTACGTATGGTGTCAGTCTAGTTAGGCGATGAAAGAGAAATGTCTCATTAAACTAAAGAGTGGGAAAAGCAATTAACGCAACTTTCAGCTTAATCGCCAATTAAAACACACTTTACACCTGCACCTTCATTTTATTTTGCCCTTCATCATGCAATTTACACTCAATGTATGTACACAACTGAGACTTAATTGTTGCGAAACATACACGGAAGTGCAGCGTATTTTATAATAAAAAGCGCCAGTGTTAAAAGTGTTAAAAAGCGCTCAAAGTTGATCTTGTAATGAAGTCCCTCAGCTGTGAAATATGACGTAGGTGTTCTAGCCTTCGTTGGCACAACAACACATCAAATGACGCCATCGTGAAGTGAATCTTTGCGCCTGCGGAGAAGAAGTGGAAGACTCCTTGCCCACGCCACTGTTCCGTCTGAATCGTGATTTCAAACGTTTGAAAAGTCCCCCACGTTTCATAGTATTTGGCTTATCCGTAAAATCATAGTCCTCTGAAACAGAAGAAAATGCATCAAGAGGGACATGCGCAAATCCAGACTTCTTGACGTCTTCTTGACGAATGTCCTCAGTGGTGAATGGGTTGTTGCGACTTTGAAATTTTGTTTTGTTTTTCTTCTTGCAATCAGTGTCCGCTGAATGATCTCCTGAAGCAAACGATAAATCACACTTGGGCAGCGCTGCAACAGGAGAGGGTCTATCGAATTCAGGGCGAACAGTTGCAACCATCCCTGGTTCATAATTGGCTTGAACATTTGCGACTATAATCTCGCCCTTTGTAGCTTCGGCTATGGAGATGCAAGTGTTTTCTAAAAGATTTGCAGCAAGAGCAGAAATGGCATGTTCAGACAACTCGAAACTGTGCAATTTGCCGTCTTTTGGACTTGTACCTTCGACGCTTCTTGATGTACTGTACAGAGTCTCATCTGCAGAGCTTTGGGTGTCCTGTGTAAACTTCTTACTGATGACAAGGGAAACTGTCGATTTAGTCTGCTCAGTGAATTCAGGCAGCGTAGCGTCTTCTAAGTGGTCACTTTCAAGGGTTTTATTTTCGAATTCATCTTACTATCAGCATCATCAGCGAAGCCAGCGACACCTGACGGTTGGATGACTTCCCGTCCAACATCGTTAACGTCGGCTGCTTTGTCTCTACCATCCAATTCCACTACTACCCTCCCTCCAGTGTCAGTCGTATGTGCAGAGGTATGGCGGATGATTTCTGAAGCACCTACATGTATGTTAAGAGTGGAAACTGTGCCGTAAGGCAGCACTAAGATACTACGCCCTCTGTCGTTCTCCATAGGAATATCTTCATCATTTCCTAATTTGATGCTGTCTTCAACCTCAGATGTAAGCTCAGTTTCGTAAACAGTAAAATTTGTAATCTGACTTGCCAGTAACCCCTGCTGCCTCTGCTGCTCTGCTGTTTCGCCGTCCTGGTGACCAATTGGCTCTCTTTCTGTTTTTGGCAGATCCGCCTTCTCCTGGACATTTTCTTCCTTCACCTCATCTTTTTCTGTGGAAATGGGGCACATTTCCTTCGAAGTTGAAGACTCCTCAGTCGACTCATTGGAATCTGCCAGTGTGGGGTCTTCGAAGTGGTCACTTTGTACGGGTTCGCTTTCTGATTTCTGGACTGTCTCCTTACTGTTACCATCATCAGAGAACTGAGCGATACCTGGCAGTTGAATGAGGTCCTGTTGAACGCCGTCAACATCGCCTGCCTGGTTTCTGACATCCAGGTTCACTACTGCTCTCCCTACAGCTTCATGGCGACCAATAGGCTCGTTCTCTCTGTCAGTCTTCTGATGGACATTCTCCTTTCCCTTTTCGTTTTGGGAAATGGGGCACACTTCCTCCGAAGTGTTTCTTTCACATTTATCGTCTGCTTTGTGGATGCCTGACGAGTTTCCGATTTCGCACTCGACTTTGCACTCGGCTACCTGCCCGGCGTGTGCCTTTGATTTGTGGACAGCGTCTGCTAGACACCTGGCACCAGATTCCATTAATACCATGTCAAGTTCTGTTTCCTCGACAGATGCATCTCCTAACACCTTGTCGTCCATTGCCGTGCTTGCAGAAGCGTTTTCGTTGCACGGGGTTCTCCACATGACAGAGTTTACTTTCTCTGTCGTTCTCAGTATAATTTGCCAAATCAAGTCTATAAACCATAATAATGTGACTTTCAAAAAGTCTCGAATGACTCTGTGAGCCGTCCGCAAGTCCATTTTGAAAAATTGTAAAGTGAATACGTCACGAATAGGTCGACGTCACCAACACGTCGAATGCCAACGTGATTTGAACTGAAATAACCCCCGCACATCCTAAGCGCACAACTACCGAGAATTACCGAAAATATAGGCCCACCCAAAAGTAAGGTCGCCTATCAGCGTGTTTTCGGAAAAATGTCCACAAGAACACTCATACTTTAGAATTTTCGGTAACTGTCAGCAGGTTTTGATGGGTTGTTCTAAAATGTGTATACCATGTCTTGATGTAAAATTTTGTTCGTTTTGGCGAGACATTACATTGTGTGATCGCGATTTTACTCAAATGATTTTCATTTCACGATGTATTCGCGGTGACGTAGTTGGTAACTAAAAGTATAAACGACTTTTTAACACACTGTGAATACGAAATAATTATGGGCTAATAAAATACTTGCCAGTCTGTGAGATACGTTAAAATGAACGTGTTTATTTAAAAAATCAGAGTATCCCGGTAGCAAATGTTCCTTGAGACAAGATGAAGTTTTGTGTTTGTGTTTGCGCGTGTGTGCGTAAAGTAAATTTAGCTACCGGTACCATTGGCAACATGAGTACGGTCATTTCAAGTCGATGTCGTTGGGTCATTTTATATTTACAGACCCACTATCTCGCAAAGTATGCCTGAACTTTTTGGAGTGTTAGAAAATATGTCAATTTTGAATTCACCTTGAGGTTCATTTCATTTGAAAAGTGACTTAAGACTTAGTCAAAAACTTTGACTTACGCCCTTTCCTTACAATTACTGAAAAACGTTGCTGTCATCATAAGGTCGTAGGTAACCAATTCACAATGAAATTACCAGAGAAGGCGGCACTCTTTTCCAGTGCACAATCGGTTAGTGAGACGACGTATTTACCAGAAGCAAAATAAACATCACACCAGGCGCCGCTAGTGAATAGCAACGTTGCAGCCAATAACGTTGTTCGCAGCTTGCGCGCAAGGTCACAGATCATATGCAATGATAACGAACAGAGTTGGCGGTCCATTGCTACTGTTTATACTGCCACGTATTTGTTAGCTCACCACAGTTTAGAAAAAATCGATACAAATTATCTGAGCCATGAGCCATGGGGTGTATTTTTAAATACTTTACAGCTTTGCTGTGGTGAGATACAATTGTTATTTTTTTGAAATTATTACGTCACTGGGGAGTAAGACGAAATTTATTACCTAATGTTTAAGGGGACATAATCGGTTTTACAGCCAAAAGTCACGTGTTGTGTTTCTGATGATGTTGGGTGAGATAAGACTTCTTCAAGTGAATACCTTTGACCAGAGCTACGATATAAAAAAATGCGTTTTTGTGATGTCATCGCTTAGCTCCAATTGTAGCCCTTGTCCAACAGATTGGCTGAAATCTACGCAGGCTTAAAATGCTCGGAAATTTTGTCTTGAGCTCCAGTCGCGCTGCTCTGAATTGATTTTTTTGCCAAACAACTGCCAGCCTTTCACAGTTTCGCGTAACATATACAATATGTATTCGATTTTCTATAGTTATTGCTCAGTTACCATTTTAATCCAAGGTGAATCGAATATATTGGAAAAAACTAAGAATGTAAAATTCCTGTTAGGCTTTAAATTATAGAGTGGTATTTAGTCCCGCCAGCAAAGGTATGAACTGTGTTTTCCAAGTTTGCGTTATGGCTGATATCATAAAACCGTTTTCCTCGCCAATAATGTCTCTATATTAGTCACTCTTCACGAACTGGTCCCTGGGATTCAAAAATGCATAATTAAATCGACAACATCACGTTGACATATTGCCAAACTTGAAATCGTTGGCATGTCAGCTCAATTAATAATCACTCTCAAAATTGTCGACCGTTAATAGTTTCCGTTAAAAATCTTCAAATTTGTGAATAAAATCCTAAATACGCTAGGAAAGATGACAAGAATTTAATAACGATTTCGTATTTATTAATAATGGTCACTTACCTTCATTTTAGCTCTTTATTATTTCAGAAGTGAACAAAGTAGTTCTTGATTCCAAAGAGTTAGAGAAAAATAGAAGTGTCTGCCATTTAAATAGTCAGTAATGACGGGAACGGACGAGTCTAAGAGAGTGGGGAGGTTAGACAGGCATTAAGTGATCAATAAATCTTGAGAGACACAGTCTTACGGTTATTGTACAGTTATATGAACCGATACGGAATGTTGGTAATTAATTGTATATTCAGAGAAGTTCGTTTCCATGTTTGCCCGCGTGCAATAGAGTAACAGCAAAATTTCAAAGTCAAAAAGTAGAATTGTTTGAAAATTAATGACTGAGTGTTCATAAACCTTCAGTCTAATACAATACAACTTTGAGAGTGTTTTATCCGCTCCAACAATAATTTCAAGGATGACATTTGGCTTACCTCAAAATCCAACTGCTGCCTGGAGATTTGGTAATTGGCCCAACTATGTTGCACACTCAGCAGCATTAATAAGGAACATATTATTGCAACAAGAAACGAACGTTTTAGGTTGTAAAAGTCACATTCCTTGTCCAATTTTCAAAATTCAAAAACCTAATCGCGTGTGCTTCTCACGAGCTATTCAAATATGTTATTTACAAAGTTTCAAAACGAACATTGAAAAGTACTATTGTCGCCCCTAATGTGTTCATAGCATCAGCAGCCCGAGGCGATTTAACTGACCAAAGCAGGTGACTGACGTGAACCCGTAAATTCTGGTGCGCAAACTGGTCGAGTTGCCCACTCTCGACTGGTTACGGTGTCAACGTAGGATTCTTTTCATGACGTGGCTACCGTCGTGGAAAACCGGGCTGAATTCCATTGACGTAAGAATATCGCGAACACAGCTAGTGCGATGACGTGCTTTGTAATACATAGCGTTATCTCTCGAAGTTTTACGTGATTTTACGTTTTCGTGAGCCGGGTTTTGCTTCTGCGTAACACACAACTGTGTCACTTTATTTCTTAATCTGAATCCATTATTTCTTCTGGCAAGTGACCGCTTGCCACCAAATACAATTGCGTATCAACTTAAAGTTACCTCTCTCCTCATAACTGGCATCAGTAGGAACTGTAAATAACTAAGGGATCCCGACGCATTTCAACTGGCATCACGTGACTTTTCTCATCACCACAATATTAAAAAACAGACCACAACCAAATGTGTAGTTTTGACCTAATTATCACATTAGTTGTGATCCCCGGATGAGTCAATAAAATGTATGATGTACTTAATACCCTTCGCGATATATGTAGTCGACCGTGAAAATAATATGAGAATTAGTGTACACAGTTTTCCTTCCAGTGGCTTTATCTTTCTTGTGGTGTGATTACGTGGTGATTACGTGGTGATTACGTGGTGTTTACGTGGTGATTACGTGGTGATTACGTGGTGATTACGTGGTGATTACGTGGTGATTATGGTCGCACTAATAATCTACTGTTAAGAGTATCCCCGTGTTTCAGTTAAAATTCTTTAGTTATGTCGGTCTAAAACGAAATGATTATATCCCAAGAGCGTCATCCATCGCTAGCCGAGATCCGGTGACGTCACAGGGCGTTCTTACACACTTGATGCCGAAGGGTAACACATGTCTTATGTCTATCAGAAGACAAACAGCTAAAACATGCTCGTTGTCATGTAAATGACTTTACACTTGTCGCAAGGCAAGACACAGAAAACCGTTGAATTTAGAAGTTGTCATCCTATTAAATCATTTCTTCTTTTAACCAATGGCAAAATAAAAGCAAAATAAAATTCTCCAGTGGAATACACAAATGTCCCATCATAACAAACACGTACTTTAATCATACTAGTCGTGAATCTGGGTTCACGTGATTATACATGGGCGACGCGGCACTGAAATGAGTGGGGGATAGCTCCTCCCCAGCCCCCTATGGTGAGCCGCCCATGTTATAAACACACCTGCTTTCACAAATCTAACTTTTGATTTAGACAACTTATCGTTATGAAATTGGTCTCAAATCGTTCTTCCGCCAAATTAGTTGATTTCTGGTCTTTGGACTAACTAACAGATCGCCATTTCTTCAGGCCAGCTAGCTTGTCACGGCGGGTTATTTTAAGCGCCAAGCACGGTCTCAAGCAATAGCGAAGTGTCCGTGCAAGTGCTAGGATCGAATTACTTCTCATTTTAGTTAGGGCCTTCGTACATCTTCCCCATTGTATTGTTAGTGTTGTTCGTACCACTGTGTTTTGTGGGAACCCTTCCAGTTCCGTCTCGTCGTCTGCGTATTAAACCCGATAAACTTTCGATTCACTGTGTTGTTTATCTGGCGCTTACACTCATACAGACACGTTTGGACTATACAAAATGAGTCAAAACAACTTCTATTCATCACATTGTTGTAGTTTTCCCTCTTAAAACTGTTACGAACCAACGTTCTGTCAACTATTTACTAACACAGTCCACCACCACATAATATGCGTGAGCCCTGGGGTTGGGGGGAGGGGAGGGGGGTGGAGAAGCGGGCTGGGTGCTCGGGGGGCTCGAAGGAGCCCCCTTTTTAAGGCTGGGTGCGCGCATGGATAACTTGATTCATACGTCGATAAAAAAGAATCAGTTATGATGAAGTATGATTTCCCAAGCTCACAAATCGCTTCTAGTTTGAGTAACCAAGACCTCAGTTGAGAACTGTTTCATAGGTAGTGTAACATTTAATTTCATCGCAAAAGTAAACTTTTAAAAATAGTTTCGTACCAGGAAGAGCTTTGAAGAATTAGTTGATGATCTTCGCGTAGCACATCGACGATGCCAATAGCTGAACTGAGTGAGTAAAAAAAATGGTTTCGATAAAGGCAAACTTTCGAAACGCAGTACGTTATTTTAATCAAAAGGCAGACGCTTCTGAACATACAGAACCTGTCGATTGGACCGAGAAGCTAACGCCTCGGGATGAACGGGAGTGACGTTTGTATCCATGGTCGCAACCTCTCGGAGGTTTTACAGCGAGCTGTAGTGCAAAGAAACTGTGAAATGCCGGTTTGCTCGGGTCACGTCAATATTTGGCGAACGCTTCAAACAATTCCAGACCACTTGCCGCACTGCTGTACTCTGACGTCGGTTGGCGCTATCTAGTGATACTGAAGTGCGCTTCATTTCCGTTTTTCTCCGAACTCAAGTAGGCCTGCAAAACCATTCTTGTTTGGCACTATCAGGAGTAGACACCGTTGAATGCTTTTTAGTCAATGAGTTCGTATGTGACCGCATCTCCGCGTACGCAGTTTGACAGCATATTGTGCGTCTATCTCAGCACTTAAAAATGGACTTGAAACTGCATTAAAACACCCGATAGTGGAGAAATACGTTCTTCTGACGTGGAGTGTACGGGGAAATAATTACGTAATGTAAGGCAATTAAGCTCTCATCGGGAATAGAATTGAAGGGAAAATAATGTAAATCTAATTAGAACCGAATGTCAAGTGTGGAAGACAATGTCTTGAGTGCCGAAAACGAACATATGGGGCTTGCTGTTAGAGATAATCTCCCACCAGTGCGTTGAAAGTAGACATCGATGGCTTGATGCACGCGGCATTTAAAGGTCTAACAACCAGTTGAAGGTCATGCAAGACCCTAGAAAAATGTTCAAATTTGGCTAAGTTCGGAGCATCGTACCTCTGTTGCACTGAACCGTCAGATACTATGCTTTGCGCAATGTCCTCCAAAACACTGTTGGGAATTGGGTTTAAAATGTTCCACTTTTGCATGGGGGGCTATTAAAATTCGACTTTTTCATAAAAATCGAAAGGCGCATAAAACGAAAATGATATGATGGAAAAATGTAACAGTGTTTTTCATAAGTCTTCGTGAACAATGACATCAAATAAAATTTGATCATGATGCTGTTGTTTTGTTATCAACATACCGGTAAATGATGTTGCTAAATTTGGGATATGGCCACGTGACTCATTTGATGACGGACTGGTAAAAAGTGAAAAATACATCAAGCTTTCTAGTTTCAGATAAGGTATACTTTTACCGAGTTAGAATCTATGGTTTTGTAGATATTAGCTAAATTCGCAGACAGGACAATAAGGACCAGTCCTACATAATGCTCAGATACACTGTATGTCAATATAAGGACAAGTCTTACATCATGCCCAAACATGTCAATAAGGATCAGTCTTACATAATCGAAAAACGTATTGAGATTGTTGTTGGTTGAGACAGACTTCATGGAATAAGTACCTTTTATACCAATTTAAATTCTTTTTGAATGGTTTGGAATTGAAAGTAGGGAAAATTTTCCGATTTCTACAAAGTTTTCGTTCCAACAAACACGTTAACTTTTTAGGCGGTCTCACGATCGCGGCTAATAAACATTCATGATGAGGGCGTCACGTGACCTACATACGAACAGAACCAGTGCCTCACGTCATGCAATCCCTTTTCCTCGCTTTATGACAAAAATCGACAAATTGTCTTAGCTAGCCCATACGGAATGCTGCTGTGGATGAAGCACATTTGGGATCAACAAGTACATGTCCAAGCACTCAGCAGAGTTCAAACTGAGGTCATTAGCATTTGATTCATTGACAAATTTCTTCCTATTTTTTCGAACACTGGTCAGCGATTTTTATTAGAGAATGCGAGATCAACACGTGACTTTGGGGATTTGTGGTACCGAGATCAAAGATCAGGGTTCGTTTCGATGTATAACATGCTAAAAATCCGTCTGATTTCAAATTTAGAGCATTTTATTACTCTTGTTTAAACTTCAAATTGCTTAAAATCGCTATTTCCCTTGTTTTACAAATATTATTAACATTTCTTGGTCTATTTACACCGACCTGTAAATAGACAAGAGGCCTGTGTAAGTAGACCAAGACATTTTAATAACAGTTGTAACACGCCACCACCTCAGAGCGGATTTAGAAAGTCATTACCCTGTTATGATGAGTGGCTGCATCGTCAACATCTTGAATTCAGCAACGTGCAGGGGGGGGGGGTGACTCTGGTTTGTAATTAAAGCGAATAAAGGTCTTATTTTTATAATTCATCTGTTTTACATTTCTATTAGTACTTGGAACCATGCAGCTGAGTAGAGAGGGACATCCCATAAAAAGCCGCCCTTGGCATCACCAAACTGCACCCTACCGATAGCACTGCATAGTCACATCTTTGAATTCAAATCCCAAATAGAAAATAGGAGTTAGGCTACTTTAATTGAAAATTTCTTAGCTCCATGGACATGAGTGTGACGTGTGAATATCGTTGGCCAAATGGGTGAACGTTACGCACTTATATCACGTGCGTTATTTAATTCTTATTACTTTAACCTAGTGAAGTAATTATTTGCGGCGTAAGGTAATTACGTTACGCCGCAATTAATTACTTTACGCCGTAAATAATTACTTTGCGCCGCAAATAATTACTTTACGCCCCAAATAATTACTTAACGCCGCAAATAGTTACTTAACGCCGCAAATAATTACTTTACTCCGCAAGCAATTGTTTTACGCCGCAAATAATTACTTTACGCCGCAAATAATTACTTCGCGTCGTAAAAAAGGTTACTTACTTTACGCCATTACTTATACAAACATGTGTCGATGTTCCGCGGGTAAGTAAAAAATGTCCCAGAGTGGCCAACTATTTTAAGTTGTCGCAACCACCACAAATACAGCTAATCGTCATTGCTTAAAGACCATAAACCGCAGGAAAACGAGCAGCGACAGCTGACGACTTTTCATACTACTCGGCGACTTCCGAGATTGGTTGTCCCGATTTTGCGTAATATGTATCGGCCGGTAAATGCTCGTAACTAGAGATCAACAAATTAACAGATCTTCAGAAAGTGTTTGCGAGAGTTCTAATTTTACAACTTAGAGAGTCTGGTGGGTTTATTTGTTCGTGTTTTTGATATGAAATTGAAGACTTCAAGCACTTAAACCACACTTTTCGGGTTCTGAATTTTTGCCGCATGAGCCAGTAACTCAAGTCTCAGTAGCGAATTCGCCGTGAGCCCCTTCAGTTCGAATTTGCAGTGTCGGGGTTGTATAACACCAGTAAATCGTTTTCTTGAGTCGATGATGGCTGCAATGTTTTTGTTGGCAACTGAAACCAAGTTCCAACACGGTAAGATGCGAGACCTATAATTACACAACTAAAACTGCATTTCTTCGTGTTTAGTGAGCAAAAAGGGAAAATCGAATTAAACCTTTTATTCTCATAAAATCACCGATCTCGTGACATCTCTTACCGTCATAGGAAGTTGAATAAGAACACATCGAAACCATCAGCGACTCAAAAATGCTTCAGAAAGACTTTGGTTAACCCTAAGATTGCAAATTCGTAAAAGCGTACGTATGCACTGTCTTCGGACTTGAATTGCCGGCTTATCCCGCAACTATTCAAAACAGGACTAGAATGGTAATGTTAAATCCCAAAGCGCTAAAAATTCATCGTTGACAGCCAACGGTAAAATGCCTCTTTAATTGGCTCAGCTAACTGAATTTCCAAATTTCCAAATGAAGCACTCAGCATCACCCCAAAACTGATTCCGTCACTAGCTATTGTACTCAGTACTTCCCAGGAAAGACAAAGGCGTTGTTAAGATGCAACTCCTGACTTCCTCGTGTCACGAAAGGATTCAGTGATTTGCCAAACCCATTCTCAAGTGTTTTCTCGAGCCGCTAATTTTCTTATTGGTACCGGAAATAGAAAGACGTCACGGAAAACAATAACACGAGATGGCCTATATGAGAGTACCATCACTTGATTGTCGTGTTTTGCTAGCTGCAGAGAGAAATCCCGTCAGTTTTTGTGGTATATACGTATGCCAATGACTTCATCGCCAATTCCACTACGTACATAAAAGCGCTTTCTGCATATTTAACCAAAAATGTACAAAACCATAGATTTCAACTCGGTAAAAGAATATTGTTTTCGGAAAGTAGAGATTCTGAAGAATTTTAATTTTTGACTTTGAGTCAGCAATCTATCATTAACTGGGTCACGTGATCGCCTCATTTTAATAAAATTTGGCAAAAAAGAAAAGGTGCATTGACAAGACAACAGCGCATCAATAAGAGCGTATGAGTAACACGATTCAATTTTTTGGATCGGTAAATGAAGATGAGAGCTCAAAAATGTTGTTAGAATTTTCCAAAATATCATTTCGTTTTCGTTTCATGCATATTTTCATGAAAGTCACGAAATCTTTATTTTTAATAGCTCCTCGATCCTTCGAAAAGGAAACATTTTAGAAACAGTTCGTTACAGCGTTTCGGAGAACAAATGAATAAAGCGTAGTATCCCATCGGCCATTTCTGAGATTTTAATTTCGGAAGTTAGCCAAATTTTGACATTTCCCAGGGACTTTTTAACCCTTGTCACAAATTTGGTGTTGTATTCCACCCAGCTAATTTTGAGAGATCTCACTTTAGCAAAAGCCAGGTCTCTGAGAATATACTCGTAACTGCTAGTCACTGAGATAATATGTGTAAATTGTTTCTAAGCTTTGTTGTGCTAAGAATATACATAGCTGAACCTGGCTGTGCTCAGTATTGTGACGTAGCAGCGTCACTCACACTAGTTTTCTTGAAACAAACCCGAAATATTATTTCCACAAAATGGCCCGTGATCTGAATAGAAGGACAAGAAACCATTGGAAGAACCTGTTTAATCTATCATCAATCATATTTCAGTATAAATAATCACAACCGGTGGATTACTACGCACACGAGCACGTGTGCTACTGATGGACTATTGTAATTCTTAGTCTGCGTTGCCGAGACACCAGGAACTCGTGAAGCGCTTTCCGCAAGAAATCTTCGCTGAGGAAACGTAATTGACGACTCCTATTCAAGAATTCAAAATTCCAACCTCACCGACCAAGCGCTTCATTTGCTGCCATTTCGCTAGGGTGCACTAGTTATGCTCCAAACATTTTTGAGAAACATTAGTTCGCCTTTCACAATAATTTTGCCTTTTTCGAGTTTCTGGCGCCTTGCCGAATGCATCTGTTTATTTATTTTTTTCTTGTAGTACAACGGCCTCTGGCCCATATACATAGTTTTACAATACAAAGTTCGTATTTACATCGTCTCTTCAACCAACAGCCAGCAATTACTGCCTGAGCTAAATTTAAAATATTACATTTTGACATGACATGATGATTTTCAGAGTGAATTCACAGTTCCAGTTTTCAACTATCTTGAAAGTTGTTCTTGGGTTGCCATAAAGTGGACACTGGATCAAACAATGATATTCATCAGTCTTCTACAATATATAGATTACATACAGTATATATTAGTTTATTCTCTCTAGGAGTTTTCACGTCTTGCTTTCTACATGTAGCTTGTAGTTAAATACTTTCAGCTTTTCACACTTGTAACATAGGTTTCCATAAATAATCAAGCCTTGTTCATATAAGTTATAAGTATCTAATTTACAAACGTCTAACAATTCCTCCTTCCACTGCTTGCTGCTGGGCTATGTCTTAATTACATTGTTCACTCCCAAATACCGTCCTTATCAACAGACTGCACTTCCAGAACATCTCTACTAAAACACAGGTGAAAAAATACTCATCAGCTGTTGTAAATAAATAAAAGTAAAAAAATTAGAAAAATAAAATCATAGAAAAAAACGAACAAATTTTATAAAAAATATTTTTATCACAGCATGGGTTACCATATATGTGCACCTAGGCCCATGTCTGTGAAGTTAACTATAGCCTTAATTTATGGGCATGAGTCTATATAGGAAATACTTGAACAAAAAGGAGGAACTTTTGAAATATATTATGCCAGTGAAATTGGACATACATGTAATTGTTACAGAATGGTAGAGGTTAATCTATATAAAAATGAAGAATAACTATCAAATGAAAAATAAAGAAAATTCATGCCCGTTGCTAAGGGAGTGCCCTGGGTACAAATGTGCCCCCCACCAGCAACTGAGGTTCGCTCAAGTCAGTTTTGTTTTTAACTGACCATGAAAGATCCCAGACCTGAAAGACTGACTGTGGTAAAATTCACATAAGTCAGACCGCTATAAGATGGATTTTTGCTTCACCCAGACATTGAACCAAAGAAGAGTTGTTCTAGTTTGCGCCCTCAGCCCTTCAGTTAGTCGAATTTCACCTTACTTGATAAAAAACCCTCGATCGGGTTGAATCTACTTCCTGTGAGTTTTATTTTCTCTCCATTTACTGTAGGAACAAAGGGGAAAAAATTGAACACCAATTTTTAATGCAAACAAAATTTTACATGAAAACACACACCCTATCAGACATAGATTTCTGGGCCTAAGAACACAGATATACGGTAACCTGATACAACCACACATGTTGTTTGCAATCACACTACAAATGGAAACACAAATTCACGCTTGGGAAACATGCAGTCCACTTGAAGTAGGTTCAAAGCAGCCAGACGAATCTCTATTTTGTAATTTTATGAAGCGGATCTACTGCCACTGTACACCAGTTCCATAACTTTTGAATCAGACCACATACCAAAGTGCCACACATTGGTCCTTAGTGGAATTACAAGTTATTTCTGGGCATGAAAGGTTGGTTATTGTTGGAGACTAGGCTCCATATATTAGTTTTAATGGCCAGGTTATATAATGCACTGAGCATGGGCAAAAGGAAGATCATTTCTCACCTGAGTTACTGTAAGAACAAGTTGAGGTCAGTTCCAAATCAGTAAGTGACCGTAATTACAAGATTTAGTTTCTTTGACCAAACATAAGCTTATAGTTGCAGCAAGGTAGATAACTTTGATGTAGGGAAAATGCCAAAACAGGGTCAATGATGATCAACGTCACCTCAAGACATTCAAAAGCTAGACAAATTTCATTATTTCCCCTCTATCAGGCTTGTGATAATACATTTACATATTTTATAAGAGACCTTTGGCAAGACTTCAAAAAAGTGCAGGAGGCCTGATGTCATTTGCAACGCATCAGAGGTGCACCCACTGCACCGAACACCTGACCTAAAAACACGAGAGAGCACCCTTATGGTTCTTAGTAAAGGAAGTTTTCAAGTCTGCCAGTCTCCTTTAAGAAAACGGGCATACTTTTCAATTTGTTGCCATACACTATATGTGAGAGGAATGTAACAGTGCCATCCAGTAGGTTGCTCCGATGCCTATAAAAAAACTGGGCAAGACTCTGCCAGGTGTTTAGGAGATTCTACGTCAGCGAGTACCATACTCGGGACACAATGGGCACCCCATATGCCCAGTAATGCGTCTGTATCAGGCAAGGTTACAGTGGCCCATCAAAATTTGAATGACATATGTTATGTCCAAGCTATCAACACGTAGAGGCTTTTTTAAACCTTTTAGTTTGATCATATTGGAAAATTCTCCTTGGTTTCTCTGCAGAAGTTAAGTGATGTCCACTGGGCTTCTGACTGGGTATGTAAATTGTAATACTCACCCTGCAGCATCAGTAGGATACCCAGATAGCAGGTTCAGGTGCACAATGCAGAACAATGGCTCCTATGTTTACGAGTCTGTCTGCATTTTCATTGCCATCAATTCCCACACGGGTCCTGACCCAGTGTATATTGATTTTTTAAAATCTTTTTATAATCATTTATTGCCCAGAAAATATCACAAAGCCAGTCTTGTGGTTGGGAGCCTCAGATTCAGCTTTTGCAAAAGTATATAATATTAAACAATAAATATTGTAAAGGCATTCAAATGTAAGTGAACAGGAAAAAGGGTGATGGGGAAGGACTTTCATGCGCCATTCATACACACACTCGCACCGTGTTGATATGGTGTCTGACGAAATTATGCACAATGAAACAAGAGTTAACCCAGGCAAGACTTGGTTACATAACTAAATATCAGAAAATAACAGTTCAACTGATACAATTGGCTCTAAGGCTCAGCACAGAAAAAGAGTTAGAAAATGAGCTAACTGCCTTTGGTTTTAGTTAGCTGATGTCACATCATGGTGAAAACAATTGACTGAATTACCAGGTAGTTCTTTCAATTACTGTAGCTCTATCGCACCATCATGTGAGCTATGTGGTCAGCAAACTGTTACAGTAGGCAGCCAGCTGAGCTCGTGTCTCTCTGTCTATGCTCAGCACAGATGGTCATACACTGTTCACAAGTGAACATTCACCAGATAGAACAATTCACAGACAGATCACTCCATTATGGAACAGGCATTTTCAAAATCTTGGCAATTTGTCCCATGTCATTGTTTTCTAATATTTCGCACAGTTTCCCAACAGTGGCGTCATTGCTTACTTCCCAATCCCTAAGTATTTGTTCAGCAGCATTCTTGTGAACATGGTTCTGCTTCAGCAAAGCAATATTCTGTGGCGTACATTTTGTGTAACGGGCAAGAACACGCCAGTCTTTCCCTGTTAACAAGAAGCAGACATATTTATTCATGACCTTTTCTTGATGTTTAACATGCCACAATAAAAAAACTTCCTCCTTCACCAAAATCCTCAAGCAGAATGTATTGGGATTATTAATATCATAAGATTCTTTGTCATGGAGGAAGGAAAGTGCACTGGCCTCGTTTTGGAACTGTGAGGCTGATTCTAGATATCATGTCAGAAAACAACACCCCTTCACTTCCACTTATCTACCGCCAGAGTTGCAGCTCAAATAAAATCAAGAAATAACATTTGCAAATACAATGGCAGAAAAACAAGACTATTAAAGTGCTTGACAGATATTGAAGCATCAATTAGTACAAGATCCAAGTATTGTTCTGTAATTCTGGACATCCGTAATGTATTATTTTGTCCTCAACCTAACAATGTGTGGATCAGCGGCAAACCTAAATTTTCTTTTTGTTGACAAATTTGATCAAAAAGAATTCACATGCTAGTCAACGTATGTCCTATTAAACTGAATACTAACATAGTTCAGAGCACCCTTGCCTTACCATTAGGCCGTTCTAAACTCAGGGCATCCACTAACTCCTGCCTTACATCCACGGGCAGATCAATAATGGCAAGGTCTGGCTGGTAAACCAACTGCTTGTCCTTCTGAGGAGACACGGCCGGTGATGAGGCTGAGGTTGCTTCTTGGATAAAACTGGGCCCAGCAGTGGGCTTAGATGACTTGTTGGAACCAGCTTCTTGTTGGGGCTGAAATTCATGAAGAAGATCTCAACAAACACAAAACTGTTAGATCAATGGAACACTTTCATGCTGTGAGATGGTTTTTTAGAACAAATCGACAGAGAAAGAAATTATTCAACAAATGGTCATCACAATATGGTGAGGCAAGCCTGTTGTGAGGCTCCGTTGATGAAGCTAGTTTCTAAAAGAAAACAAAACAGAAGCAAAAGCCAAACAAAATGTTAACAAAAACACAAGCTTGCATACCAATTTTACACCTTCTTTTTTGGATTCATCTGAAGCATTTGATTCCATGGACCATGTTGTTCCTACTGTGGTGACACCGGCTTCGTCTTGAGTCATGCTATCTGCATCAACGTTCACTTTAAATGAAAATGACCTCGTCGACATCTCACTGTCACAGTCCATAGAATCTAATGGAAAAATGAATGAACACTTAACAGAGAAGGCGGTGAGAGTGGCTCAGTAAGATAAGTGTAAGCTTCCTTTACTCGACTCACACTGGGGCAAGCAGTCAGACCCTTGAGTCAGATCTCTAGCTCCTCAGCTCAGTTTTAGAAAGCATAAAAATGGTTTCAAGTGATCAGTGCAATATGGGTCCACATGAGCGGCCTGCGCACGTCTTCTGCAACGTGTACAAGACCACCTGTAATTATCTTTATAACATTCCATTAAATAACACAGGTTAAAGTCCTCAAAAACATTCATGAAAAACCTGATGTCGATGAAAATCTGCAATATGTACGTCCTGCGCAGCTTCACCAACCACATAATTATCTTGTATTTTCCAACATTTTTCTCTGATTTATTAACGACAATTGCAACTTAATACCCACGAATAAGAAAATCTGACCTAGAAAACCAACATTTTGGGAATCAAATGCTCAACATGTTCTTTCCTATGGCCTAAATTTAATTATTGACTAAAGCTTCAATGAGTTTTACAATCTTTTTTCCTGAACTTTGAAAAAAGACCCAACCAAAAGTATGCCCTAGGATGTATTTTACAATCTTTTGGCCTGAACTTTGAAAAAATACCCAACCGAAAACATGCCCTGGGATGTATTTTACAATCTTTTGGCCTGAACTTTGAAAAGAGACCCAACCAAAAACATGCCCTAGGATGTATTTTACAATCTTTTGGCCTGAACTTTGAAAAAAGACCCAACGAAAAACATGCCCTGGGATGTATTTTACAATCTTTTGGCCTGAACTTTGAAAAAAGACCCAACCAAATTAGTATGCCCTAGGATGTATTTTTGGAATGCTTACCAAAAGTACGCGCATGAGCATGAACTGTTTGCATGTTCTAAAAGTTTGATGGATTGTTCTAAAATAAGTAATTCATATACTTTGATTCAAAATTTCCTTCCTTTGACAAGCTATTCTATTTCACAATCACGATTTTACTCAAATAACACAACTCTGTTGGTAACTAAGTAAATGGTATTTGCACAGCATGAAGGACAGTTTTAACGCATTGTGCATGCCGACTGCCAAATAAGTACAGTCAAATAAAATTCTTTTAAGTGAAAAACAGCTATATACATTCAAAGGATATGTATATTTTTAAAAAATGCACAACTGTCAGACTAATGATTGGTTTAAAAAATGGACAAAAACATTTGTCATCGCTTCTAAATTTATGGTAGATTCTATTTCAGTAAAAATCTATAGTCCCTTTACGAACTAACCACGTTCAGAGAGGAGCTGTTCACTTTAATTTTATTTACTTTAAAAACAGCTTGATGAGTGAAATATGACCCCTTGTTTTGAAACTGTATCATGTTTGAAATGAAAATACACGCCCCTTCCCAAGGACACGCCCCTTCCCAAGGACACGCCCCTTCCCAAGGAAACGCCCCTTCCCAAGGACACGCCCCTTCCCAAAGACACGCCCAGGCATTTACCTGGTTTCATTTGATTTTTTTGAAAGGTTGTTTTCTGAATATGCATCCATGGGCCTATTTTCAAAAATTCACAAAAACATTAATCTTGAGGACTACTAATAATGCAATCTTTATATCTTAATAATTTTAACAGCATATTTTCAAGACATGTAAGAATTCTATTTTCTGTATTTTTATGTTAATGTGAATGTAAAGCTGGTGTCAGTTAATTGACTTTATTTTTCTTACCCAGTCAGCAATGAGGAAGTAGAACCTCTTTGCAATTAGGCATGCTGTCATTTTTTCTGAGTGGAGTGAAAAACTACCTCGTCATTCCGGTGTTTTTACTAAGCCATCAGCCCTCGTGCAAAGTTTCCCACAGGCATGGTCAGGTCATGTGGAATCCTTCGAATGATCTCTTTTTCCAGTACGTGACACAGGTAGATTGACTCACTGTCAGTGTGTTAGCTCTATTGCCATTATAACTGGTTAACAGTGCTTTCACCCAATAGCCGAGAAACCTACATTCCGCAGTTTCTCGGTGATGCAAACGATTTATTCTGACATTTCGTAAGTGTAACATAATTTTTTAAAACAAAAAATGTCAATGAGACACATGTTTCCCTTCACTCATCTTGCCTTAGGTTTTCAAATTAAAGTAACTGCTGCAGAATCAAAGGACTCAGTGCGTACTGAACGCCTGTAACCACAGCATCAGTGTCTGAGTGAAAAGCGAGCAACTTCTCCTGACCATGTCACACTGTCCACCTAGACACTGCATCTATCCTAGCTCAGCCACAGTGTAGATCCTGACATCAATTTTTGAACAAAACTGGCTACATCTTTGCCAGCTGTGCCAACACAAAACATGTATTCAGAAAAGCATAATGCAATTAACTTAAAAATTGGCGACCTAACTTTTGTATGTATGGCTTGACTTTCTGACTCAGTCTCTCAGCTGGCGACCCGACTTTTCAGGCCTAGGTACATCCCTGTCACTACCAAGAGCTTGGGACAATTGTTCTACAGACTGACACCTTATGCTACATTGGACTGTCCTCTATTGGAGAGACTGTCCGTTATGGCTGTTAAGAGCAAACGAAATGTCATTTTTAATGAATCATGATGTTACAACTAGAATGCCACGCAATCAATAGTCATTCAAAACAACGTGACCTGAACAACATGTATACCTGAACTACTCGTCAACGCACGGTCCTCTTCGATTTGTGTCGGGCAAGGCAAACTTCCTCCTAGACAAGAAGTGCAGTAATATTAAATAGCAAAAAAAGCATTAATTAACGAAAACTACACTTGTTTCAAGGCTGTTTTTACTCCGCAGAGTGGTGTGCCCTACATTGCATGTTGCATTGCCTGAAAATGCACCAACATTTTTTAATGGAGTGCCGCGACATGGAAAATTATTTTGACAGCATTTTGGTAAAAAATATGTGACCTGGGACCTATGCTGGTGTTTTTGTCAGAACGCAACTGACAGCCTGACAGTTTCATGCATACTCTCTAGTCTGAAGTCTCATTATGAGGAAAAGAATCATTGCTAGCCTGGAGGTCCTCTAACTCTGTCATGACTGTTCATAGTGAAACTCAGATAATGACCACTGTCTCTAGCTAGAGACAGTGGAGCTCCTATAGCAGCTTCATAAGCAGGAAGATTTTCGCCGGGATATTCCTCACCCTGTTTAAAACATCAACGTTATGCTGTTATAAGTAACTTTTGCACATTGAGGAACACATTAAGAGGCCGTCGATGTCTTCCAACTCAAACAAGTTTGGTTACTCTCACAACCAATTTTTTCTCCTAGCAGTCCTTTGATCAGTTGGCCAAATTGCCAACTGCATAATGCGACCGAAATGTTTGTGATAGAATCCCAGGGGTTACAGCAGGAGCGGATCCAGGATTTTGAATTAGNGGGCAGGGCAGAGTATTAGCCAGGATTTTGCCAGTCAGACATTCGCACCCCCTACTGCCAAATGGAATCTGGTAGAATTTTAGGGGGTGGGGGGTCGCTAGCATCGTTTCTCATCTTCCTCACAGGTTAACACGACACCTCTTGGCATAAAGGTAAGGTCGACCGTATTCGAGACAATGTGGATATAGACCGATTAAGACGGCAAAAAAGACTAATTAAATCGGGTGGCATTCTCCTTTAATGTCATCAGGTAACCCTGTCAAAGAATCAACCATCATACCTTGAGCAATATCTTCTAGTAATTTTGTAGCCAAATTCTCTTGGTTGGTGTTGCGAAGTATTCCAACAAAAGTGTTGAAACTCACTTTATCTTTCGTTTTTAAAATGTTTATTATTTGCTTAGCTCGTCCCATGAGGTTCACTTCACCACAAACAACCTTTTCCTCTTCTTCCGTAAATACACTCTGCTGTGAAGAATTGAAAATAAATGTTTTTAAATTACCTTTCTTAACTTGAGATAAAACTTTTGTTCCAGTCTCTAAGAAATTTGCAAGCAACTTAACGACAACTGTTCACAGACATGTATATTTAAGTCAATTTTAGAACGGTCTGGGAAATTCCATACCTAACCAGTTCTGACGTGACAGCAGCAACTGACTTTAACAGGTTAGTAGTATTAGTTACAGTAATCAAGTTTCCTGGAAAATCTATTGGCTTCATTCGAGGCGTTAACAACACTTGGGTTTTCCCAGTGGAAAACTGGGAATGAATTAGCCACTATCAGCTGCTTTACTCCAAATTGGCTTGACCATGGCACGACAACTGACAATGTCACTCGAAAAGGTCTTTTTGCCATTGCTTGGTCTTAGTCCTTAGTGTTATTTATACTTACATTTACGAGCTCACGTAATGTTATCATGACATTCATTTCCTTCACTAAAATAGGTTCATGGTACCTCAGAACACTGGCATATAATTCCGGTAGTCTGGGAGTTTCTTTCAAGTCATCCATTGTTTTATTTTAAGGCATTTTGTCACAAATTACACCGAAGCCAAAGTTCCAAACACGATATCCCAAGCCAAAGGTCGAAGGAAATTCCCCAATTTTGATCAAATGGCTCATCAGCGCCATCTAGGGGTTTGGGGACGATATAAGGTGAATTACCCTCATCGAATAGAAAACTGCAGTCATGTTATATGTAGAAATGAAATAATTCAGAGGTTGTGATAAAGCTAATATAGATAAACTGTTATTACTAATCTCAATTATTAGACAATAAAAGGGCACATCAACAATTTAAGTCGAATGCATGTTTTGGTGAAAGAATTTCCGCGGGCAACTTGAACAAGTTTCAGGAGCTTATTCATTGTTCTGCGCTTCACCACCCGTAACTACTTATTTCCAGACGGGTTATATGTCTACCTGACGTTGTCTGTTATCAAACTCATTTGTTTTAATGTGGTTTTCGGTAAGTAGTTATTACATGGTATAGGTTACTATAAACGTCCCAGACGTGTCATGTTGAACAGTAGGCAATGACCATCGCCTCTGTTCGCCCGAAGCAGAGGCGATGTAGAGGCTATAGGCGCGAATTATGCCTCGCACCGACTAAACCATCAAAGTCACGTTGTTACAAATACCTTTTGCGCATAGAGGAACACCTTAGGAGGTTGTCGATGTGTTTAATTCCTTCCAACTCGAACAAATACTCCCGTTATGAAACTTTTTCTTCGAGCAGTCCCTATTTCAGTTCCCAAAATCGTGAACTCAACTTTTTCATTTTTTTAACCAGGCCGAAGGTCAGAAGTTGCGGACCTACCGGCGAACTTTGAAAGCTGAAGTTCCCGCCCTTCGCGTACGTGCTGCCGGGAACCAGCCGTGCATTTGCCGTGTTGTTAAACATTAAAATGTCAAATATGTGCAAAAAGACTATTAAATGTCATATCAACAGCATTTGTTTTTATCAAATACAA
>NMRA01000383.1:353027-374143 GCA_002633005.1 Phoronis australis | reverse complement strand
ACACTCCTTGAAACTCTACAGACTCGGTGATCTGCCTAAAATACTTGATTCTCCAAAGTTACTGAGCTTCCTTGTCTCCTAACTTTTTCTTTTGAGAATGACGCTTATGTTTGCTCCAGAAATATTTATACTCTAAGATATGACTAAGCATCATATGGACACTGGTCAAGGCATAAGTACATCAGTGTGGGTGTTTCTTAGAATCAGCCCACCTAAAGTTGACCACTCCAAAACATGTTTTGATGACCGTATCCTGTTTGTCAGAACTGCACTGAGAACTTAACAGAACTAAAGCTTTTCTGAAGAAATTGTGCAATACTCAAGTTTACCACAACAAGTTGTTTACAATAACAAGTCCTGTTCTAGAATATTTGTGACTTTCAAAATAGTTAACTGATATTAATTAACACATTTGTTCCTAAATTTAATCATCGATTTATAATAAATCGTTACATAATTCAAACATTTTTCATCAAAAATGTTACAATGTCATGTCGCAAAACTGAGTTCTTACAAGCATATCATGCATGCACTGCGTTACCATTCTTCACTGGCGCCATCCAGTGAAAGTACCTTGGAGCGCAAGGCAGTTGCCGACGTGAAAGTTAAATCAGTGCTCTCTAACCGACACATGCATTCGATTAGCTAAGCGTGCAACGTGAAAAAGAAGAAAATACTCGTTGAAACAGTATCCGCGATTTTGTTAGGACTGACTTGCTATATGACTGTCATCAAAGTCGTTAAAGATCCAAAGATTGATAACTCTGAGTGCGAATTCCTTCCATTTGTTCGCAGGCCAAACTTTTCAACTTGACGTTTGAAAAAACATCCTGTCGGAAGAAATTCGTGAAACGTTGCCCTACTCGCTGAATGACATACACGGAAACAATTCACTGCAAATTTCACAGCAAAAAATGTGGGTCATATGCTGTTTACCGGTACGTAGTCAATTAGTTTTCCATTAAATAAAAAAGCCTCGAAATGATTTCCGGCGGTGTGACTTTCTACTATTTTGCCCCAAAGCGCGTAAAGGCATGCCCGTCGTTTGGCGATTAATTCGGATGTCATTTTCACATTTGCTGTCTTTCGCGATAAAAAAGCGAGACGCATTTTCCAAGTCACGACGATCGTCTGCCGGGACCGCTTTCCGGCGCTAACAGTGGAACCGACCAGTGGCGCCAGTGCAATCTGGCATATTGCCGTGGGTGTTGCTGTAATTTGATATTGAGGACACCTATGAAAAATAAATGTTTTTCCACCACTAAGCTTGGTAATTTTGTCGTTTAAGAATTAGTAGAAACACCGCTGCTTTCTGACGTATTATCACGTGTTATTCCGAGGTCCGAAACTTTCTTCGGCACATCCGGAAATTTGCAAAAAGCCGAAAGTATTGGTAAAAAATGCGTCAAAGACCAATTCTGCATTCCCTTGTTCATGCGATATCTTTACAAGTCATCGGGAGCGCTTTTCTCAATGTATGTTCTTTTGAACTTGATTTGGCAACATCCAAATAACGGTCGGAACCACCCGATTTGCTCTATATTTCCCAGGTATCTGCCGTGAAGTTTGAAAACTCAGCTCGCATACGTTGGAAATTCCATGTCGCATTTTGCGACTTAATGCGAGCTGGCCAAAATCTCAAGTCGCATTTCCAAATTTCAGGTCGCAAATGCGACTTGCAGCTCGTTATGTCGAGCCCTGGTTCTAATACAGTGCCCATGCCGAGGCGATTAAACCCTGTCCATCTGCCCGCCTTCCTGTCTAAACAGAGAACGTGGACGCTCTCTTCCAAGAGATCGTCTGTGGGAGACAGTTTCGACGCAGGCGGAGGTAAGCCCTTAGCAAGCGCAGGGGCAGGAGAGGTACCGCAACTTGGCCCTAGTCTGGGAGCGCCCCAAGTCAAAACCTGAGAACCTGGTAGGGAAGATGACGCGTCAGTAGCGTTGCCCAAGATGTCCCGAGGGAACAGCCACAACTCTGCGCAACGAGCACAAAAGTGTCCCAAGCTGGATGGTCCAACCTGTCTGTTAGCGCCACTAGAACCCACCAGTGGAGAAGGCACACCGGGGAGGTGAGCCGTCCGCAGCGGATTCCGAACTCGTCAGGAACAACCACTCCGACAACGCGACATAAGGCGTGTGCCGCTTCCTCCATTTCTGCAGGCCACTCCAATATTCGCCGGACTTCCGGCAGCGTTGCCGCGAGTGACGCCAGTTTATATGTGCCGAGAGCAGACATCTCAGACAATTTTTCCAGTGCCTGGCGCTGAGCAACTGAGACCTCCATCGAGTTGCCTTGCGAGCCCGCTGCACAGAGATCGAACAGGCGCGGCAAGTGCCACGCTTAGACGTGCGCTTTCAACTGTGGTGTGCGGACCCTGCCTCCCGCACGAGGACAAGCGCTGCCCCCAAATTTCTGCCAGTGGTCTGAACCAGGTCATGTCGCGCTCGCGTGGCCGCTTTGCTGCAGCCGGAAGGGCGTCTTGGGAAGCCGAGAGCGCAGCCGTAACAGGTGCTGCCAAATCGGCCGTGCTGGCCGTAACCGCTTGCGGCGCGTGACCTGAGTGGAACTGCGCCTTTGAAGTTGCGGATTGTGCAACACCCTGGTGATGTCGCTTCCGTGATGCCTTGGGTCACGATTTTTAGAAACTGTTGATTATTTTTTGTTTTTGGGATCTTTGCTGAGTAGGGACCAGCAGGCTCTTTTGAAACATTTTCGCTGTTGAGGGACACCTTAGGAGGTCGTCAATGTATTTAATTCCTTCCAACTCCAACAAATACTCCGACCCATTATCTACCAGGGGATATTATATCATACCACCTGCCGCGCGCTGTATTGCGCCACCTTTTGGCCAGTTTCTTTTTTGGAAGATTTTTCAATCAACTGTTCTTTCATGCGGTTGCGTACATGTCGCAACAAATTATCGGAACTGGTTTAATTTCGTTACAAGTTTTTAGTATTTTAATTCAAGCAAATCGAATTTCAGAACAAATTTTGTTGTTGCGTCAAAGCTGCTATCGTCTCCTAAAAATGTTGCAAGGAAATTAGTGAATGGTGCATGTGCTTGTCAAGAGCGTGCTGTTTTCAAAACAATGACAGGCCTTCTTTTTTTACAATAGACGGAGAATTAGTATGCAAGAAAATGACATTTATTAGATTGTTTTTCATTTAAATGGTTGCAATGGGCAAGGTGAGTGTTGGTTGACCCCCAGATTTTGTATGCATCTCCGCAGGTCATTAGCTCTTCATGTTGATATCAGTTTCATGATGTGGTGACGAGCAGAACTACTCTGGCTGTGTGAAATTTCCGGGTCTAATGGAGCTGGAAACACAGTGGTACCTTGCTGTATTTTGACGATAGTCTTCATGCAGCTAGCTGGCTGCCTATAGATAAGCCAATATTAGATTCTGAAAGCAAGTTTCTTACACATGCCAAAAATGTGGTCCAAAAGTTTTGTCAAACAAGTAGTTTTTCTGCAATTCTGGCTTGTTTGAGGACTTCCTGAAATTGCAGCCAATGTCTCTGTCACTACCCAGCAATGTACAATTGCAACAGGGGGCGCTATCTTGAAGACGAGTGTAGCTACAGCCGAGCAAGTGGTCTTTTCTCAATCCCAGCATGTTCACAAATACAAACAAACCACGTTCACTGAGCCTACATGCAACACCTACCCAGGGCTCGACATAACGAGGTGCAGGTCGCATTTGCGACCTGAAATTTGGAAATGCGAGCTGAGATTTTGGTCAGCTCGTATAAAGTCGCAAAATGCGACCTGGAATTTCCAACGAATGCGAGCTGAGTTTTTACACTTCTCAACAGATACCTGGCAGCAGCTCTTGTTAATCCGACCGTTATTTGGTTGTTGCCAAATACAAGTTCAAAAGAACACTAACTGAGAACAGGCCTCCCGATGACTTGTAAGCAAGTCGCGTGAACATGGGATATGCAGAATCGATCTTTGATGCGTTTCATTGGCTAACACTTTTGGCCACTTTTGTAAATTACCGGATTCGCCGAAGAAAGTTTCAGGCCAATGCTTACACGTGATAAAACTTCACAAAACAACAGTGTTTCTATTAATTCTTAAGCGATCAACTTACCAAACTTTGTGGTGGACAAAAATGCTAATTTTTCACATAAGATGTCCTTATTACATGTACCAAATATCCACGACAATATCCCTGATATCGCACTGCTGCACCATTAGCGCGCAATCGGTCCCGGCAGACAATCGTGACTTAGACTGAGGTATGCTTCTCCTTTTATCGTATTAAGACAGCCAAAGTGATAATGACAACCTTGTTAATCGTCAAACGACGGTCACGTCTTTACTTTTAATTTGCCAAGAAATTCTCAAACCCTTTACTTGTTTCTGGGGCTACGTGCGCGAAATANCTCTAGAGACTTTCAATGGCGGTCGTGAAGAACAGTAAGGCCGTACCTGCATGAATGAAGTCAATTTTGAAATCCGAAATTTGTGAGTATTTAACGCTGCAGGTAAGAGCATAATCTAAACATTTTCCCGATGATCTAAAAAATCTGTTTTGGCGCGTAAAAATGGCGGGAAAATTTTGCGACCTGGCATTTACGAATGCGAGCTGGATTTTGAAAATGCGACCTGGGATTTTGGCTAGGTCGCAAAATGCGACCTGGCGATTTTATTAGCGTCGAGCCCTGCTACCTAGATACTGCCTCCAAGCCTAGGCTACATATAGGTTTTACTATTTTTGGAGTGCATGCAAACTGGCTGATGCCTCAGGCTAAGTGTTCAATGCTACCTTGATCGAGGCACATATAAACTCAAGGGTTTGTGTGAGTTTGTCTTAGGTTTATACGACGTCATCTGGTTTTGAAATTGGTCTTTCGTTAGTACCAGCAATGGACATAGGCAATTACATTCACGTCCGGAGGTGATATATAGGTAACACGTAGCCCCCCGGCAGGCTGTCTAGGGGCTACAATACTTCCTATCACACAAATTTCATCCGGTGTATTTTAAATGGCGGTAGGCCAAATCGGCTCACCAAATAAGAGGTTTTCATAGTACACTTTAAGTTATCACTTAATTGGAATTTTCAGTCTGCGCTGTCTTGGCCAAATTAATTGGGAGCACACTGTATAGCGACAATGTGAATCTGAGGTCGCTTCAAAGTTGCCAAATGTTTTTAAGAACGAGCTTTGTGACAAAAAGGATCCGCTGCAAATCACTGAACTGTGTCCAGTACAGGGCTTGGAATTTTCCTCTTTTAAGATGATTTCCTTTTTTGGTTTCGATTTCCTCTTTTTTGATATCCAGTTTCCTCTTTTTTCATCTCTTTTTTATCATTATTTTGACTTTATTCGTGTTAAATTTTACTACCACACAAGCCTACTTATTTGTGGAATGACACATCACCTGAAAAATTTTTCTCTTTTGTATCGTTGGTCATTCCAAGCTTTGTCTGTATTGTGACCTGGTGCTGCGGAATAACACTGCATGATGCAAGTCATGTGAGCCCACGAGGTACATCATTAGTTCAAAGGTCATTTATTTGCTAAAATTTTGAGCTTTAGGCTGCAGTTCAGCCTTTGAAGAATGGCCATTTTGACAATGGTTTTTGTGTGAAGTTGAAAAATGTCTAACATACCACAAACGTTTATTCCGATGCATCCTGTTGTTTTAGAGGGTGTGTAACTGAAAGAACAAACAATTTTTTAGTCTGCGCTAGCAATTCTCCAGTTCTGGACCGTCTCCAAAATTTGGAACGCCAACATCTGAGCTAAAATTGAATTTTTTTGATTTTGGAATTTGGAACATGGCCTTTATATGTCTCAAATTCCAAATACTTCATTTTTTCTTAACATGGTCTGAAAATAAACTTGTAAATTCATCAAAAGCAGTACAATAACACACGTTTAGTAAAAACTGTCGCCAATGCCTTGAGTTTGGGGTGGCCAACTGAGTACAAATTTCATAAATTAGGGACAAGCTCGGACTTATGTCCAAAATTAGAGGTTTTTAACTGCAATTCACACTTTTTTTCAGCTAAGGTACTTATCAGTTAATGTTTCAAAGTTGGAAGATTTCCTTTTCTTTGCGTTGTTGTTTGTAAGTTGTAACCCTCATCCTTTTCTGACAAATGATACATTCTGTAGGCAGCACATGGCCTCTTTCTTTGAGCACTGTTATGCGGAACTGAAATTGGTTTTCTACTCCAAGGCTCAGCATTGACTCGATGCTTCCTTGATCAGCGCGACACATGATTCCTGTAACACTGACTGTTTGTGATGTATTAGTTCCGTTTTGTCACAAAAACTTTTCACCAAATTAACGAGGATTTCCTTGTACTCAAATTTGATCCACTTGTTTACAAAATCATTGAGTGTCTCAGCTGGTACAAAACTGTTGTTTTGTTTGAAAGCACAAAATGATTGAGGAAGCATATGTCTTAGAAATGGGCACAATACTTTCTTGTCATTTTGAATGTTCTGATTATACACCTAGTGACTAATATTTGAAGCTTTTTTTCCAACTTTTAAGCTAAGGCTCATACTTAACATCCAAGTCAGTGGTGGATTTAGAGGGGGGCCAAGGGGGCCATGCTCCCCCCTAAAATTCTCCAGGATTCCATTGGGCAGTTCGGGGAGTACCAATGTCTGACAGGCAAAATCCTGGCTAATACCCTGCCCCCCCTAACTCAAAATCCTGGGTCCACCCATGCAAGTGTATTCTGACTTGTGAACTTTGCTGAAAATGAATTTTGAACATTTGGAGAAGGATTTGTTCAGAAGTTCCCATTGCACCCCTGAAGTAGCCACGGATGTGAGAAATAGGAGGGCTTGGGACTATGTCTTAGAAGCGATGATGCCATTCCATTTTCAGATGGATTGTACGCCACCTTATGGCCATTTTTGTTATTTTTACGTCCCTTTTCTGACGTCCGCCTCTCTATCTGGCACACCACGCAAAGGATTGTTATGGAATTTTACAGAATTTGATGTGTTTTTATCAGAAGGCTATGACTGGCGTTGACTTTTGGACAGGTTTGAATACTGTGTGTTGCCCATTAGTGGGGATTCTCTTCTGTGTCTGTGGCCGAATCTCCTGAAGGAGCTTTGCGAAATTTGAAACATGTATTCCTATAGTGCTGACGACAAGCGGTAACGAGTGTCCAACTCATACAAATACCAATAGATCAAGTTTGAGTCTAGTACTGGAATTAAAACTTACAAAAATTAGCGACGTTGCGTCCGCATCTCATGGACTTCAGCTTGGCTTGTGACGTTATCGTTATTCTGGCCAATTGGTGGCGTTTTGGCTAAACGGCGCGGCATTGACGTCAGTACTTCTCNTCCCACACGTGTGACAAATCGAATCATAAGACGCCTCTTTTATTTAACAATGACGTCACAAGCCAAGCTGAAGTCCGTGAGATGAGGATACAACGTCGCTAATTTTTGTAAGTTTTAATTCCAGTATTAGACTCAAACTTGATCTGTTTTCTCAAGTGGATGTCTCAAAGTTTTCATGCTTCCAACAAATACCTATACCCCTAGTGGTAAATTTGTTTTTATGTTTCCCTCTGTATCTGCAGAGTGCATTAATGTGTTCATGAAATTCCGCAAAAAGGTTTCTATTAAGGAGTCGACAATGCCTTCCAATTTTCGGACAGATATGTTTTCTGTGCCACTTAGTTGCTTTTTGTTGTTTTGCATTTATTTCCATCCTCCCTTTGAAGGAGCTTTGTGAAATTTGAAAGATGTGTAGCGATGATAAATAAGTGTCCAAGTGATACAAATACAAGTTTGCTCCCTAGTGGAAAATGTTTTTTACTTTGCCTCTCTGGCTTTGAAATTTATTTATGAAATTGTATTTTCATGAAATTCTGCAAATAGGCTTCTATTCAGGAGACGACAACGGCCTCATTTTCGGACAGGTTTGATGGTTTCTGTGCCACCTTGTGGCCATTTAAAAATGTTTGTTGTTTTTGGCATCTGCTTCTCTATCTGCCAAACCAATCAAAGGATGAAAATTGACGGTTGTGTTCCTGATGCAAAGACTGACTGACGTTGTTTGTTAGATGTGTTCAACTATTCTGGTGCTCCCTAGGGGCAATTTTGACTATTGGCATCTATAGCTGTATTTCTTTAATCCTTTGAAGGATCTTTGACACAACTGATGATGAGTTTCAGACCAATCGAATTGAATAGCTGTGCCCCTTAGTTTTAATAGCTGTGCCCCTTAGTTTTAATTGTTTTTTTTTACGTTTGCCTCTGTATTTTAAGGCCCTTTTCATATTGATTTAACTCCGGTCTGAGTGGAGCGTGATTGTAAACTACAAAGTTAACTGAACCGTTCATGCTGGCTTCGGTAGTTAACGGACATCGAAGTAAAGGTTAGGTGACGTCATCATCGAAGTAATCACAAGGTAGTGCTGATGCATCCCATTTAGTTATGACTTTCTTTAATGTAATAATTTCAGAACATTTACATGTGTTAATTGACATAAAACTTACTTCTAATTTAATTCGTTATTATTCAACCAAAGTTGACCGTTGATATCAATGCCGATGCTCGATCCAGGACTGTTAACCGTTCGTACTGACCTCAACTCCCCGAAACATCGATGCGTCGACATTAGCATGAAAGAGCCTTTAGGAGTTCCTTAGCTTATTTTCATAAAAGTTGGCAAATACTTGGTGTATTACAGAGACGGCGCTACTGTCTATATCCTGACATATGTGACGCATTCTGCACCATCTATTCGCCATTTTTATGATACTAAAATGCCCATGATACCGTTTGAGGTGCTGTCGTGGGTGCATTTCAATGCTCCGCCTTGCTCTTGTTAGTTGTACATGTCTCAACGCACAGATCGTGTTGGATGTGAGGTCTGTCATGTGTCATTTTCCCAACACCCAATGAAAACCATTGTTACAGTACCTTTTACCAAGCGTTTCACATGATCTATGATTGGTATGCGAGTCCTGATACACCAGCGCTACCTATTGACTGTCCAGCTTCTCAGTGTCTTGCTGCCTAATCTGTCAACAGTGTTCTGTTGTTGCAGGTGTGACGTGCAATATGTCTCAGGCCTCTCTGGTTGGAGACTTAGCTAACTGGAGTAGAAGTGACATCACAGAGCGACTGAGTTATATTTTGGCTAAGTTATTGGTAAGTCTAAGGGTTGACAACCTTCCTGTTGTTGTTATTAACAGGCTGAGCGTAATTTTACCCTCATGAACGTACCGGTACTGACAGTTCTTTTCTGAAAGGTTGTTATCTTTACTGTAAAGTCTAAGTTTCAGACTTGTCAAATGTACTCTTTTCAATTTCAAGGACTTCTCTGACATTGATGTGCGTGACCGCAATTTTTCAAAACTTTTTCGATGGTAGCTGTGGAATAAAATTTGAACACGGAATGTCATTAAATTTAAACATGGAATGTCATTAAAATTGAACATGGAATGTCATTAAAATTGAACATGGAATGTCATTAAAATTGAACATGGAATGTCATTAAAATCTGTGCTACACATATTCCGTGGAAGGAGTTATAAAATTTCACTTGTCGGCCATATTATGTCTCAAATTAGTTAAGTTTTACCATAAGTTCTCATTCTTCGGAACTCTTTCCTCGCGCCTTGGTCACCTTCTGGTAAGCTTCTGACGGCTATCCAATGATTTTACAAAATGGTAATACCTAACGGTGTTTCCCTAAATAAGTCCACCCGATGAAATGCCCATGTTATTTATTCAGAAAATTTAGCCGAATAAACACCCATCGGCATTTATTTGGTGTTACAACTTCTAGTGTCAAGTGTCCAGAGTAGTGGAGCGTTTATTTGGAAATTTTCCTCTTAAAAGCCTACTAAGCATCAAGTTTTAGTGACAAATTCTGTTTTTGGAGCATTTATCATTTATAAAAACGAACAAAGTGCTGGCGAACTACTATGCATTTGTTATCATAAAATTTAAAAACTCGTCTAACTAGAAAATGTCAAAGTCAGGAAACCTATGACTTCCCATTGACATGCCTCCCTTTCTGAATAAACGGCCGGGCATTTATTTCATATTAAAACGTCTGAAATTTCTCATTTTCCGAATACATGCCCATGGGATTATCTACGGAAAATGCCAGTAGGAGTGGCGACTGGACTTCAGCATCTAAAATCCTCATTGGCTACCACTGATAAGATGAAAAATTCACAGATATAAAACTCCATCTGTGGGATCAGTTGAGCATCACTCGATGTGTGACAAAGGCGTTATATGTGCGCATCTTTCATCTCCTCATATCACACGCGTACATGTTGCGCTCTTCAGGCCTTTATATAGGATTTCGAAAATAGGGTGTCCAAAATGGGGTTCCCAACATTCCAGGGCGTCCATAATTCCGACGCGTAACCTCCCACCCCCAGCAATCCACCCAAACACACAGATTTTTTTTACAAAAAAAATGCATAGACCAAGGTTTTTACATCTAAGTTTACAAAACAGCCTTCTGTAGTGAGCATTTTTAATAAAAAATTGGTGTAGACCAAGACTTTTACAATGCTATCAACCAAATGTGAGCATAGCAACATTGTATATACTTTGTACCTTGTATATTTCTTCCTGCTTTGAAAAAAGAGCCCCCACTGTGAGCCTTCAGAGGCTTCCTAGTAATCATTACAATGTGTGTGTCCAAACTTGAAAGGTTCCTATTGACAGTGGGTGTCCAAATGTTACATTGGGCGTCCTTGCCAGGGCGTCCATATTAGTGCTAGGGTGTCCATTTGGACGCCCAGGACGTACACTGCATAAAGGCCTGGCGCTCTCTTGATAATATTAAATAAAGATAACTTTTGGAACCGAAAAGTCGTACCTTGGGGTTGCCAGTGTACAGTGCTTTCTTGTTGTCTGTCAGAGAGTGAAAGGAGCTGAGGTTCATGAGGTAGGAAGACATGTTTGTCAGAACAGATTGGTGAGAAAAGAAATGCAGTCCTAACACGTTTGTTCATCGTGGTACTAGATCACGGTAAATATTTATTGTTCCATGTGTAGACTTTTTGATCGGTGTACTTCGTAATGTGACTTGTGTACTGTAACTGTGTGACCCAAATTTGGGTTTGTTTGTCAACATCCAGGTCATCACAATAAATTAAGTTAACTAACATTTTGATTGTATTCATCTATCTTACAGAAACAGTTGGAAGATTCCGAGCACAGCAGGAGTTTTATTGGTGCGCATTCTTGCCTTAAAACATGGTGAAGTCACGTTGTCAATATGTTTTTCCTTAATGGCGTATAGCTTTGAAAGCTCGTTTCTATTGTTTGACAAGACAAATGCTTCATTTTCGAGAGGAATTATTTATTGGGAGATACCGGTTTGGTTTGTAGCAGTCTCTCTCCCAGTCACTATTTAATAATAGTTAATCATTTCTGCTAATTATTGTATTTTAGTTTCTTTAGCAGCATTGACAAATTTCTGACCATTTAATTGTTCGTGGTTCTGTAGTAGAGGACAATATGTGGTCATGCTTTCAAATTTTTTCCTCAGTTTTTCTCGAAGCATATTTGCTTTGTAAGGTTTTTACGCAAATTTTCTAAGGGCTCTGAGGAACATTTGAATTGATGTGGTGATGTTTGTGTTGATTAATGTTTTTGTTTCCTCGCCTTCCTCTAGACTCTTCAGGTCTTGGAATTTTCTCATTTTTGGTTTCTATTTTGTCTTAACACTTTCCCTCTTTTAAGAGGTTGTCATCTTGTTTGTTTTGATTTCCTCTTATTTTATTTCCTGTTTTTTTGTCGCCCTTGTATCATTATTGTAACCTTAGACATGTGAAAATGTTTAATTCAGTTTATTTCTATCACATAACCCTATTTATTTGTACATCACCTGGAAATTTTTCCTCTATTTGTCATTGGTTATTCCAAGCCTTGTTGATTTCCAGTTTACTCTTTTTTGTTTCTTTTTTATACACCCACATGTTCATATATGTGGACGCATTATGCCATCATCTCCGTCCGGCGTCTGCTGCTCTATCTCCAAAACCCTTACCTTTGTATCTTCAAAGTCCGAACGGATTTTCACCTAGTAGTGAGATGATGCTATCCTCTCGTTTTCGGATGGATTCGACGTAGTTTGCGCCACCTAGTGGCCATTTTTACTGTTTTCGAGTCTGTTTTTTGCGTCCACACCTCTATCAACCAAACCGCTCAAAGGATGATTGTGAAAATTGACGTGTATGTGCTTACTACGAAGAGGACGGTTGACGATGATTTTCCGACGATTTCGACTACTGTGGCGCCTCCTAGTGGCATTTTTATTTTTTGTGCCCATGGCAGTATCTCCTAAACCGTTCGAAGGATCTTTACGAAATTTAGTAAGTATATTTATATGATGTTAACAATGGACGACGACGACTTGGACAGATCCGACTACCGGTGTGCCCCCTAGTGGCAATTTTATTTTTTTTACGTTTACCTTTGTATCTTCAAAGGTCCTTAACAGATTTTCATGAAATTTTATATGTAGGCACCTATTAGTGGGATGACGCTATCCTCCCATTTTCGGATGGATTCGATGTAGTTTGCGCCACCTAGTGGCCATTTTTACTGTTTTCGAGTCTGTTTTTTGAGTCCACCCCTCTATCAACCAAATCGCTCAAAGGATGATTGTGAAAATTGGCATGTATGTGCTTACTATAAAGAGGACAGTTGACGATTTTCCGACGATTACTACTGTGGCACCTCCTAGTGGCAGTTTTGTTTTTGTTGCACCTATGGCTATATCTCCTAAACCGTTCGCAGGATCCTTACTTAATTTAACAAGTGTATTTATATGATGTTGTCTACGGACGACGACGACTTTCGGACAGATCTGACTACTGCTGTGCCCCCTAGTGGCAATTTTAGTTTTTACGTTTAACTTGGTATCTTCAAAGGTCCTCAACAGATTTTCATAAAATTTTAAATATAGGCATCTATTGTTGTGATGACACTATGTTCCTGTTTTTGGATGGAATCTATATATTTTGCACCACCTAGTGGTCATTTTTTGCTGTTTTCAAATCTCGTTTTTGGTGTCCACCCTTGTATCAAGCAAATCATTTGAAAATTGGCATCTATGTTCTCAGTGTGAAGACGACCTTTGATGATGGTGACTCACTACTGTGGCAGCTACTAGTGGTAGTTTTGTTTTGCGCCCATAGTTGCACACGTATCTCCTAAACCCACTGCAGGATCTTTACTAAATTTAGTAAGTGTATCTATATGAAGATAACAACAGACGACGACGACGACTTTCACGCGGATCCAACGGACACTGTGCCCACTAGTGGCAATTTCATTTTATTCTGTTTTCCTTTGTTTCTCTGAAGTTCCTTGACAGATTTTTATGAAATATGGCATGTTCCTGTTTTTGGATGAATTGTATGATTTTGCGCCATCTAGTGGCCATTTTTTGATACAAATAAATAACCCTAAAAGCACACCATTTGCAATGCATTCGTGGGCGCATTTCAACGCTTCGCATTGCTCTTGTTTCATTATTTTGACTTTATTCTTGCAAAAACCTTCATTTCAGTTAAATTTTACCACTGAAAAAATATTTCTAACACACAAACTTATTTATTTGTGGAACAATACATCATCTGGAAATTCTTCCTCTTTTTTGTCATTGATCACTCCAAGCCCTTACTCTTCTCTTGACAGATGTGCTGGACTGTGTTACTAAATATGTATTGCCCAGTGTTGATCCAACGTCCATGGAGGAGGTACTTGTGTCGCATATAACAGACAAGGTAGAGTTTGGTAACACGGAAACATTTGGCAATTTTTGGACAAAATACTGGCCATTACATTTTTATGTCCTTCTTCAAGGGCTTCAGTCATTGCTGTGAATGCCCACAAGTGTCCAGAATACTTTCTGTTGGTAGCTATGGTTACAGAACTTGGATATGGCACAGCATCATTTTTGTACTGTGTATAATTTAGGAAAAAGCGAGAAAATAAATTTGAACGTGTCCACCAGATTGTGTCCTAAACTGGTGAGATTTTACTGTACTGTGCTGGTTGCCTCTGTCGTGGCTATGTGTTTATTTTTTCTATTTCAAATAATGCAAAGAAATGAAATTTTGACTCTGAAATGCTCTTAGAACACAATGAGAGTGAAAGCAGTAATGTCTCACCTGTGTCTCTCCTGTGTCTCATCATTGACATGTATTATATCAATTCAGGTGTGTGTCGTGTTTGACCAGACATTGTGTGGCGTGTGTGATCTGCTGGACAGTGGTGATTTAGACAGTCAAGTACAGGCTGCTGTTATGGACCATCTAGAGGTAGGCACCATTCCAAGCAATTGGTCAGTTTTCAAATCAAGTTTCAAATACCGAGATTAGACGGGCCCAGAAAGAATCTGAAACTGCTGAAAGTGTGATGAAGTCTACATTTGTTTGCCTACGCTCTTGTCATGTCAGTGTGACCTCATTTTCTGTTCCAGCTCGCCATTAGACTATTGTGGGACCTACATGAGATGATCCAGCACATGTTGACCTTTGACCTGTTGCACATGCGTCACATTCACTCCCTCTTGCATGTTGTTCTACCGGTGCTAAAGAACTCGTACAAACACTGTCAGGTAACACGCAGTGCAATCTTTTTTCATTTCTGTTTCATTGTTCAAATGCATGCCTAAAATCTGCTCAATAAAATTTTGCGAGCCTTTCGGTATTGCCGTGACAGAAAACGGATGCGTCAATCTTTTGATTTGATTTACTGGCCGCTGATGAGTTTAAAACTTGATAATCTGTGCTAGTCATTAACAAAGTTTGTTATGTATTCATGGCTATAAATCAAAATTTTGAAATAAGCTAATTAATGCAATAAAGGTCTCAAACAATTTGCAGCATACTTGTTATTGTCTGTAAACTACTGACCAGTCGAGGCTCTTGCCAGATAACGTCCATTCGTGTCAAAGCCCTGGAAGGCTCTCATTTACAACCTGACGCCTTTCTTGAACTCAGTATTTCCTCTCTGTTGATTTGCTGCTCACTGCTAATAGCGTTTGCTTTGTTTTTAGGACAGTGGATCCCTCTATGGTGACTTACTGGGATCTGTGTCTGAGAAATTGTCGGCCATGTTCAAGAGGACGCATTCCCTTCAAATGGTATTTATTACTTCTTAGGTATTTAAGTTGTAGTCAAGAACAGCTGTTTCTTATTAAAGATTATAGACTCCCAGTGAATGTCTTAAGGTGGATGGCGTCTTTCTAGTATGTTCTGTGGAGACAGTTTGGTCTATCTTTTATCAAAAAATGAAAAAGTAGAACTTCACTTGTCCGACATGTTGTCCTGAATTTGTGAGATTTTACTGTATTACTTCATTTAATAAAGCGAAAAATGGCCACCACATGGCCATCTTGTGTTCGATTGCAACTAAACTCAATAGGAGTCATGCTGTGGGCGATTGTTGATTAGAGTGCATGCCAGCTGTATGACAAAACAACAGCATGTATTGTGCGTAACAAAAATTGAACTAGTCGTCATGCTTGAGTAAGTTTCCTGTAAAAAAATTCAATTTGGGACAACAATAATTGCTAAAATTACCATATTTCTATTTTGTAGAGGCTTACCACATTGTTGCAAATGCTCAAAATTTTACGTAATGTTGTTTGGTAATAGCTATGTCATACAAATCATGCTAAAAGCATTGTAAATTTTCCTGAAAATTTAGTTTTGTTGAAAAATTTAGTAAAATGAAATTTCACCTGTCCGCCTTATTGTGTCCCAAGTTGAAGAATTTTTACCGCAATATTAAGTGGAGGAAAAAATAAAATGAAGATGAATTGTGTTTTGCGTGTTGGGAATTCTAGTGGTTGTTTTCAGATATTTACTGCTCTTATTGATAAAATTCATCTGGACAAGGACAGTTCACCGAAGGACTTGGAGAATTTGTGTACAAGTAAGTCTTGTTTAACGTGCTTAAACCGCCACCAATTTTGTATCAAAACACCAAGAAACAACTCCCTCCCCAGTCGACCATCTGTCTAATTAGAACATTAGCTGATCTCGAGGTATGAGCATATATTGGTCGAAACATACCACATAAAATCGAGTCTTCCAATGACCGCATCAGTCATCCTCCATTGTGTTTAGTGTGGAAAGTGGTAAGATGTTGCTGTTTGTTTTTGCGTGGGTTATGGTATAATAAGGAATGTCGAGGGGTTACGTTGGTGGTTGTGATAACTTAGTATTTGACCACGCTGTGGCGCTTTCCCTTTAGACATCAGAGAAGTGGGTATATGGCATGTGTTGCACAAAGCAAGAAACTTGCGTGTTGGTGTACATTAGACAGTGGCGCTGAGTACATTCATGCACCATTCTCATGTCTGTGGAGCTTAGAAACTTTCAACTGAAGTTGCTTTCTCTGTTTTCCCGTATTTGGAACGTTGAATTCACGATGTTGTGATATGCAATGCTATAAAGGAAGGTTTAATGATGCTGGCAATGTAGTCTCTTGTCAAAAAGGTACTAAGTAAATATTGGTTTTAAGCACTTTAAAGATAACATGATACCTGTTATGTGTTTCCTGGGATCAAATTTCTTCAAGAAGTTTAAAGAATTAGTGGTAAAAACTATACTTTTAAAATCCTTTATGATTTCAGAATTGCGTTATGTGCGTGACAGCAATGTCCTGATGCTTGAAATCATTTGATTGCATTTTTTTCTTAAAAGTCGGGATTTTTCTTTAGAAATTGACGATTTGTCCATAAAGACAAACTTTTTGCATACAAAACTTCTGTTTCTCCCAACCAAAACTGCCTCATGCGTCATTGGTATTTTTATTTCAGTATGTTACGGTTTCCACGAATTGACCAAGGTCGTCAGCCAGTTGGACGCCAAAATCATGATTACCACATGGAAAACACTGTCTAAGTATGACTTTGACTTGGTGGCCTGATTGTAATTGATTTGATTCTCTAGTCTGTTCAAAATTCACATTAAGCAGTTCTAATTTTGATGTATAGATGTGGGAATTTTGGAATTTTTGGAAGTGTCTTTGACTCTGTATTTAGCCAGATGTCTACAAAACTATGGATTTCAACTTTTAGAAAAAATAACACTTCTACTTATTGAGCTAAATTCTATACCTACAAGTGGAAAACAAAAACAGCAAAAAATCAAACTCTACGGAATAGAACAAATTATCGGAACAGAATGTACACTTCGCGTCATGAAGTGTACATTCTGTTCCGATAATTTGTTCTATTCCGTGTCATCCTTGTACTTGAAGATGATATTTGCTTAATATTAAAACGTTGGTTTTCATTCTGCACTCTGTTGCTGTTTTTGTTTTCCACTTGTAGGTGTAGGTTTTAGCTCAATAAGTAGGAGTGTTTTTTTTTCTAAAAGTTGAAAGCCTGTAGAGTTTGATTTTTGACTTTTCAACATTTTGTTATTAATTGTGTCACGTGACCATGTGTTGTTGGTAAAATAGAATAAAAAGAAAGGTATATTTATAGCAAAACAATGGTATCAATAACATGACCAAATTCAGTGTGATAACAGTGTCCAAGATGAAAGCTCAGAAAAGCTGTGTGAAATCATAAAAGTCCTGTTTTTGAAAGCCAAAGGCAGAATTATAATTAATTACAACACCATAATGAGTCTGTTTGACAAATAAAAAAATGACATTTAAGATATTTATGTGCAAATTAAGTGAATAAATATTTTGACACATTCCATTGCAGGTTGTGTAGCCACTACAGGTCATTGTTAATAGAACATTTGGATGCAAGGCCAATGATATCCTCCCTCTGCCAGGAAATGGACCAGTCCTATTCACACTTATTCCAGTTGATACCGCATGTGGATAGGTGGGGACAGGTAAGCCAGATGTATCTGAAAACTGTTCTAATGTACAGAGTGAGTGTGCTAGTGCATATTTATCGCTATCTTGTGTCTGCCAGAAAATTCTAATTGTAAATAATTTATGCACTACAGACGACTAAGTGAATCAGTGAAATGAAGGACTGGTGCATGCTCTCTCTTTCTCTCTGAAGACATTTGCTCTCATGTAATTTTAGAATGCATATTATAAAAGCTAAGGTACACATTAACCATGTGCGGAAAGTCCGTGAAGTTGTCAACAAACCGAACTAATTAGAGGAGGCAGTGTGGCTTAGTGAGATAAGTTTCTTTTACTCAAGGTCATGGGTTCGAGTCCCACTGAGGCACACTGTTGGACCCTTGAGTCAGGTCTCCAGCTCTTCAGCACGGTTTTAACTCTATATTACTAAAGGATAAAATTGGTTCCAGGTCACCGGTGCAATGGGCCCATATGAGCGGCCTACGCTCTTCTGGTACAGCATATACCAGACCATCTGCAATTATTAGATTAAGCTTCTTAATTGAAAATAATCATGCTTACCTGCATTGGTTGTAGTGTGTTGTATAAGTGTACTAAAGCTTTAATTACCTAGGTAGCTACTGGGAAAGGAACCATAAAAAACAGGAAGTGGGCAGTATTTTACTTTGAATTTCCAAATTTGCCTCAAGGAAACTGTTTTTATCCAAGTGATTTTCCATCTAAAGTAACCACCCTTGGCGGACACGTTCTTTCAGAAAACTGGTGGGCTGGCACCCTTATTTGACCGAGGGCTTTATGAGTGTGTTCTTGTAAGATAAAGGCTAAGTGCTTTTGTAGGCAGCTTGGAAACTTTTACGTGAAGTCTAGCAACGAGCCTGTTGACTTGAGAAAAGTGGTAGAAAATATTTAAACAGTCGTTTTCAGGTCAAAAATATCCTCTTGCAATACAACATGTTCCGTACATACCAGACATGCAAAAACAATACAGATAGTGGAAGTGGGACTCTTTTGGAAATCATTGGTGTCTTTTCTGGTATTGCTGAGGCTGGGGGTGTGGTGAATATTCTGTATTTTAGATCATATATTTACTGGCACCCTTATGTCACTATAATGAATAAATAATAATAATAATAATGCAGAAGTATTGTCTGCCATGTTGTTTGTGTCAACAGAGACTGTATAATAGTTTGATTCACTGTATATTATGTTTTATGAAAGCGTTTGAGTCAAGGTGATGACAAGACTTTCCAGAAATCGTTGAAGATTCTCAGTTTCCAACTGAAGATCATGACAGTACTAGTGAGAGAGTACACGAGTAATGTTAAGGGCTGTGTCGGCGAGATTTATAATCTGGTTCTCAGCTTTTTCAGGTAATTTGATCCCTCTGTTGTTGTAATTTGGTACACGTGCTTCCCTCTGTTGTAGTAATTTGATACACGTGCTTCCCTCTGTTGTAGTAATTTGATACACGTGCTTCCCTCTGTTGTTGTAATTTGATACACCTGCTTCCCTCTGTTGTAGAGGTAAACAAAACAGTGGCGATTTGAAGCAGCAGCTAGTCCGATTTCTTTTAGCGCATATGCATGTGTATTATCGGAGTTGGAGAGCTGAAAACTGTTACAGTATTGGGATGAAAGAGTTTTACTTTGTGTTTAGAAAACAGAGAATAACAGTTTTTCTAGAAATTCTTGCAATGAGTAACTCTCAAGAAGTAGGTTCTCCACCATCTGTTTAAGAGGTGTTTTACGTCGAGAGTTTTCTTGTTCCATGCCTCTTTAAGTTCAGTCATTTGTCTCGTTTTCCCAAATTTGAAAATTACTTCTTATCCCATTAAGGTACAATAATTGAGACCAATTTTGCTGCGTGACGCTTTTCCACTAAGTGTTTTGATCCTAAAGAAATGCCAGTCAAATGCACAACTTTAAATCACTTATGCTGGTACTATCCAAACGTAATATTCCTTTTGAAGGTATTTACGACCCTGTATGACAGCGCCATCTATACCTAACGAATACACAAAGTCCATCGAATCACAACTCATGACTGGAGTCAAATTGTTAGTCGGTATCCTAATTGGCGACGAGGCATTCAGGAGGCTGGTGCTGACCCCTAGTGGTAGGTTGGGCTTTGGGTATTATAAATGAAATTACACACTCCTGTCTTCAGCATCAAATTGAGACAAAAGTTCTTTAAGAATGTGTTATGTGCCAAAATGCCGAACGTGAGACACCATGCACCCAGAACAGCTGTAGACAACTGAAAATTTTATGTTCTTTCTCGTTATTTTTGAACTTCAATATGAAACTTCTGACAAATACAAAATCAAAGCACAAGACTTGCTTGTGAAATACTTGACTGTGTGTGCCTTTGTAGTAGTAGCCACAGTGCCAAATACGACTTAGTGAAAACCCTAGGTCGCCAGATCTGATGTCGAAATTGTCGACAAAACAATTTTAAAAACGTGCCATTCTCTGTTCTCAAAAACTATACGCAGAAATCTTTCCATTGCTCATTGTAAAATTATGCAGCGTTCAATCTCTTCTGCCAACAGAGATTGCAGACGGTCGGATACACTGGAGGTGTGTATTTCATGGGTCTGATCTTGCTTGGTTTTCTGCCAAACGATTCCGATTTCTTTCTGTTTGCTTTCTGTTGTATTTTTAGTGCATTTGATGTGTGCTGGCTGCTGAGGTTGGCAAATGCACTGATTTCACAAAATAAACTAAACTAATGTCAACCAAAGGTATTGAATCTAGAAAAACTGTTTGAAATTTTGGAATTTACCATAAATTTTAAAATGACTTTCGGGGGAATTTTTGTCTGACTTCGATATTTGTTCTGTCGACTTCATGGCGATTTGGGGTTTTTCCATGTCACCAAACACAATCTGAAGTTGCATTGGCCAAATGCTATATGGAGCACTGAATCTCACTAATTATGTGCCCGTGTTGGTGGACATACCAATCCAACCACTTCTTGTCAGTGCGAAGTGGTCTCACAGATCTTTTGGATGGTGGACACTCAGGAAACTTCATTTAGCATTCTTCTTAATTTTCAAGTTGAGACTGCGAATAAGAAGGAAATGTCACATTAAATGTCTCAGTTCCTGTCGGCTTGTTTTAACCTGCTGACAGGAAGTAGACATTCAATATAAAAATTGAAAACGAATGAATCAATACCAAAATTCTAATTAAATTGAATTATATTCCTTCTGAAGATTGGGACACAGTCGATTTTGACATTCATCATGCTTCTAGACTCTGTGTTTTGTATCCACTGAGT
>NMRA01000383.1:285201-352974 GCA_002633005.1 Phoronis australis | reverse complement strand
GGGAAGGAGGCCAAAAACGGCGGGTTTAGCTAGTTGTCCCTTCCTGGTTATCTCTTCCTGGTTGTAGTAATTTGATACACGTGCTTCCCTGTGTTGTAGTAATTTGATAAACGGGCTTCCTTCTGTTGTAGTAATTTAATACACGTGCTTCCCTCTGTTGCAGTAGAGGTAAACAAAACAGTGGCAATTTGAAGCTGCAGCTAGTCTGATTTCTTTTAGCGCATGTGCATGTATTATCGGAGTTGGAGAGCTGAAAACTGTTACAGTACTGGGATGAAAGAGTTTTACTTTGTGTTTAGAAAACAGAGAATAACAGTTTTTCTAGAAATTCTTGCAATGAGTATCTCTCAAGTTAACATCCCCAAGAAGTACAGTAGGTTCTCCACCATCTGTTTAAAAAGTATTTTATGTCGAGAGTTTTCTCGTTCCACGCCTCTTTAAGTTCAGTCATTTGTCTCGTTTTCCCAAATTCTGAAAATTTCTTCTTATCCATGTTAAGGTACAATAATGGAGACCAATTTTGCTGTGTGATGCTTTTCCACTTAGTGTTTTGATCCTAAAAAATGCCAGTCAAATGCACAACTTTAAATCACTTATGCTGGTACTATCCAAACTTAATATTCCTTTTGAAGGTACTTACGACCCTGTATGACAGCGCCATCTATACCTAACGAATACACTCAGTCCATCGAATCACAACTCATGACTGGAGTCAAATTGTTGGTCGGCATCCTGATTGGCGACGAGGCATTCAGGAGGCTGGTGCTGACCCCTAGTGGTAGGTTGTGCTTTGGGTATTAAAAATGAAATTACACACTCATGTCTTCAGCATCAAATTGAGACAAAAGTTCTTTGAGAATGTGTTACGTGCCAAAATGCCGAACGTGAGACACCATGCACCCAGAACAGCTGTAGACAACTGAAAATTTTATGTTCTTTCTCGTTATTTTAGAACTTCAATATGAAACTTCTGACAAATACAAAATCAAAGCACAAGACTTGCTTGTGAAATACTTGACTGTGTGTGCCTTTGTAGTAGTAGCCATAGTGCCAAATACGACTTAGTGAAAACCCTAGGTCGCCAGAACTGATGTCGAAATTGTCGACAAAACAATTTTAAAAACGTGCCATTCTCTGTTCTCAAAAACTATACGCAGAAATCTTTCCATTGCTCATTGTAAAATTATGCATCGTTCAATCTCTTCTGCCAACAGAGATTGCAGACGGTCGGATACACTGGAGGTGTGTATTTCATGGGTCTGATCTTGCTTGGTTTTCTGCCAAACGATTCCGATTTCTTTCCGTTTGCTTTCTGTTGTATTTTTAGCGCATTTGATGTGTGCTGGCTGCTGAGGTTGGCAAATGCACTGATTTCACAAAATAAACTAAACTAATGTCAACCAAAGGTATTGAATCTAGAAAAACTGTTTGAAGTTTTGGAATTTACCATAAATTTTAAAATGACTTTCGGGGGAATTTTTGTCTGACTTCGATATTTGTTCTGTCGACTTCATGGCGATTTGGGGTTTTTCCATGTCACCAAACACAATCTGAAGTTGCATTGGCCAAATGCTATATGGAGCACTGAATCTCACTAATTATGTGCCCGTGTTGGTGGACATACCAATCCAACCACTTCTTGTCAGTGCGAAGTGGTCTCAGATCTTTTGGATGGTGGACACTCAGGAAACTTCATTTAGCATTCTTCTTAATTTTCAAGTTGAGACTGCGAATAAGAAGGAAATGTCACATTAAATGTCTCAGTTCCTGTCGGCTTGTTTTAACCTGCTGACAGGAAGTAGACATTCAATATAAAAATTGAAAACGAATGAATCAATACCAAAATTCTAATTAAATTGAATTATATTCCTTCTGAAGATTGGGACACAGTCGATTTTGACATTCATCATGCTTCTAGACTCTGTGTTTTGTATCCACTGAGTCGGATTGTAAGACTTGTAAGCACGAACTTTAAAATTAGCGTGTAAGTAAATAACGACATATCTATCCAGTCCAACGATTTATTTCTGGTCTTTCCCCCTCACAATGCATTTTGATGTGTGCCTGTACAGTCTCTTCTCTACCTGTCTCTCTTGTTTTGTGTTTGTAACTGTTTCCTTGAGAATGGTTTAATGAAATAAACCGAAACGTTGGATTGGATAGACATGTCGTTATTTACTTACGCACTAATTTTAAAATTTCTTGATTCTGTTCTGGCCTAAATCAAATAAGTCTTGTAAGTTCTTTGAAAACAGCTACCGACACGTTTTCATGTACCCTGTTTGTGCGATAACTTGGAAGAGACTGGTCATTTGTTGTTCCTAATTATTGAATTTGGGATGGCCAGTGTTGCCTGTTGCAAAGATTTGGTGCAAAGTCTGTGTACTTGAATGACATGGTTAATTTTCATTGTCCGAAACTGAAGAATTCTCACCGTTTACATTGAACTTTATATCTTAATTGTCTAAGAATGGTTGATTGATTTTCAAAGTCATGAACCGTGACCCAATCTTGAATGAAGGTGTTATGGTTTTACTTTAGGCCATTCAGATGACTGGGAAGACTGCCCACGATGTCTTCTCCTGCTGACTATACTGTTGTTGCTAGGAGACCAGTCGTCTGACCTGTGGAGCCAGTGGATGTCTGGGTCAGATGGGTATCCTACTGTGTTCGACTCCGCCTTTGACAGTTTTAGTCTTTGTAAGTTTTTGAATATCTTCCAATGAATTCTCAACAATAGGCCACTGCTTGAATAGTAGTAACCTTACTGTACTGTCTGTTATATTCTTGTACCAGAGAGTCGCTACACATCGCCAGCTCTCTGTCATATACTGTTACTATGACGATGTTATCGTTGTAGGTAATAGACATGTGTGTCTTGATAGTGGGAGTGTTGGACATCGCTTCTACCAGAGAGTCTGTACAGACATGAGTGCTTTCATCGCAAGCTGCCCATCTGTTTACTTTAAAACCATGGTGAGGATTTTGTGTTATTCCAACCACCGTATTTGTCTGGGTTAGCGCTCGGGGCATTTAGATTTGAGAAAGTCAAGTATAGGGATGAGCGTAAAGCAATTGAAGTCAAGAAGTGGGTGTTAACCTGAGCATATGAGTTTGGGTAACGCTCTGGGGATTGATGCAAGACTCACAAATGTCTGCTGTTACCTGTAACACCTGTCATGGACAGTATCATTAGGGATATGCTGGGGCATTAATCCCCTCCCCAGACCATCTCCGTGACAGCAGAAGGCGCAAACTCCAGAGCTGACGTTGCCAGTCAGCATCTGATTTGACAACACTCGGGTACGGCTCTTCTTGTGACTTTTAGCAGCATGGCCATAAGTAATAAACCGGCTTTGAGCAGTCGGCTGCCATCATTGAACTCAGCCTGTTGGGACGAAGTCTGCTCGAGGGTGCGTGTCTGCAGAATGCGAAGAGTTTAATGTTTCATGGCCATGTTGGGAGACTTGCATTATGTTTTGGGAGCTGAAGTTCAGCTCCTTAGATGGGTTCTCACTAAGTCCAGAAATCCCCACTGCATATGTAAGACATTGGGTTGTAACTGAACAAGGACGTTTGAAAAGAAAATCAGGACATTTGGAGCGTGCAGTCACATAGCTGAACGTGACCATCAAAACAGGTGAATTAAATAACCTAGAAATAAAAGAGTCATTGTAAGGTACTCAATACTGATTTAATAAAGCTTAATAAATTTATAAACTGACTTAAATTGGGATTCAGCCTGGTCCATGTATGTCCTATTATTAGTACTTCAATTGAACAATGAACTTGATTAAAAATAACGTTTTAATTTAGACCTCTTGGGCATGTAGTGAATACTTCAGATCACTTCATACAATATGTGGGTGATGAGCGTTGTTTTGCCATCCATTCTGCTTGAAAATCATAGTTCCCGGCTACCTCTTAACAAAATATGATGAATAAAATAGTGGTTAATTCTCTCAAAGTCGGTGCATATTTTCATTGTTGGTCATCCAAAATTAAAATATTCAAAAAATACATTGAACCTTAAGTTCAGAGTTGGTGTGGTGTTTTCCATTACACGTGTTTTTAAACAGGTTCCTTTGTCCAACAGTGCGCGTAGTCAAAGTTTGCTGAACGATTTCTCCATCAGTCATGTAAATCCTGAGTGTGTGTGTGCGTGCGTGCGTACGTGTGTTCCATTCTTGCTCAGTTATAACATATCAGTGGTCCCACTAAGTAGTAAGCCATTTCTACACCATCTTTCAAGTCGCCAAAAGCCAGTTGCGTCACAGGCAGGCTAGCCTTATCAGTGAGATATCCCGAGTCTTCGCGCCATATAAGGTCGTTGGCCTCACAGTTACACGCTAGGTTCTTGCCTGTGCATGTATCTGTCATGCCACATTGGCACTTCCCGCTCCCTGGCGCCGCGCCTCCCCAGTATTTCATTTGGGTTCCATCTCGTGAATACCAGGCAGCCTTATGGCGGCTATGTCTGGCTAAGCCAATGGACCCATGGCATTCGTGCTTCAGGAACTGCTGGCAGTATGGGGAGGCATTGTGCCACCATTTGGCTCATCGTGGCATTGTACGTAATGGCATGCTTGGTGCAGAGTGACGGCTCGCATTTTTGTGTGACTTCTGTTCTCTGCTCCGAGTTGCTGTGTACAATGGTGGCCACTTTTTTGGTGTGCGCAAACATAGAACATTCGACAACATAGGGTTCTACTCCGACGCTTGGCCCGTCTGGGTCGATGATGTAATCGCCTTTGGTGCGATATCCCGCATCCCACCATCCACGACACGTCTTTGGAGCTAGAAGCATATTAAATCAAAATGCATATTTCAAAGTTCAGGTCGCAATTAAAGTACTGGACATAGATTCAATGCCACAAAAAATTTGTTATACATTTCTGGGGATGATAAACAATTGCTTGAATTGTGCTTTGACTGCTTTGGAATTAGAAACTGAGGCTATCCATTCAGTCACTCAATTGAAGCAAACATTGTAGTCCCTTGGTACATCTCATAAGTATCTACTGCAGCTTTGTTGAACAGAACACTTCCTATCAAGACTATTGTTTCCTTACTGATCTTTGCATTAAGGAGCTCACATAGTCCGTATCATGCAGTGTTATTACCCAGCGCCACGTCATGATAATTTACTGGAAACGGTTCAGTGATTTGCGGCGGATCATTATCGCCACAAAACTCGTTCTTAAAAACATTGGGCAATTTTCAACCAACTTCGTAATCGCTATATGGTATCTTTCTAAATAATTTGTCCAAGCAATCACAAAAATAAGCAATTATCCCGAAAGTTCCACTTTAAACACAAATCTATTCTCTAGGTAAGGCAGACATCCCTACGTTCCTTTATGTCACCCAAAGAACTGCTGGGCCTATCTCAATAGCCCAATGCAATGTAAAGTAACACAGATACGTTAAGGGAGAGCTTTGAAAAGGTTTGCCTTAGATTTTCTTACCAAGACTTTTGACAGCCCTAACCAAGGCATTGTTTTCTTGTTTCAGTTTCTTTTCTCCCTACAAGCAGTTCATCAGATTTTTGTTTAGGTCTCTATTCTGTTTCTCCAGTGCCGTGGTCTGTGCATTTTTTGCCGAAGTCACATTTTTCAGCTCGACATCTTTCTTGCGGAGATCGTCCTCTAGTGTTGCAATTTGCTTTTTATTTTTGATGTTCATCGCATTAATGCGCCCCAGTTCCGCCAGCAGTTTGTCATAGGCCTTCTGGGTAATTGCCCTCTGTGTGGTATTGTGACCCTCCTCTAAAGCATTCAGCCTCTCTAGTATGTCTCGGTACTGCGTCTCTTCTATTCCACTGCAGCCACCAGGTGGAGCCAGCTGCAAATTATATGAGCAGTCGCCCGTTTCTAGAATGCATGACTGTCGCATTGAGGCTGCCAGTGACAGACTCAAGAGTAACGCTAGTTTAGTGACCATCTTCATGACTGGGGCAGAGTACTATCTATAGTGGACTCCTGGACCCTGCTGTGATATCATATACAGGTGTAGATAAATATTCAAAAGCATTACTGGTTGATCGAAAAACGTTTACGATAGTTTGGCAGCTATTAGTTGTGGTGGTAGTAGCAGTCACTACACATTTTGAGAGTCAGTTTTCATTCTAAATCACGGGTGACTGGTTCTCAAAATCCTGGACCCTTGTAAGTGACTGTTTTCTCAAAATCCTGGACCCTTGTAAGTGACTGTTTTCTCAAAATCCTGGACCCTTGTAAGTGACCGTTTTCTCAAAATCCTGGACCCTTGTAAGTGACCGTTTTCTCAAAATCCTGGACCCTTGTAAGTGACTGTTTTCCCAAAATCCTGGACCCTTGTAAGTGACTGTTTTCCCAAAATCCTGGACCCTTGTAAGTGACTGTTTTCCCAAAATCCTGGACCGTTGTGACTGTTTTCTCAAAATCCTGGACCCTTGTAAGTGACTGTTTTCTCAAAATCCTGGACCCTTGTAAGTGACTGTTTTCCTGGTGTTGGTTTGATTGTGTATCAAAACTCAACTAAATCTTCACTGAGGAGAAAGTTGCATGTCAGAATGGTAGTGGATGAAGCTGCCACCAATCACTTGAAGCCAGTCATGGGATCACACTCAAGTTTAATTAATTTTCAAAAATACTTAATGTGTAAATTAGAATAAGAATGCTGTATGTTAGGACTAATCCTTTGTTTTCCTGTACTGACGTAGAAGGACATCATTGACTGGTATATTTGTTTTTGCTCATAGTGTACAAAGCATTAATTACTTGGAAGATGAACTTTGATCTCTTATATGATGGACGTATATCTGATGCTGTAACCTGGGAATTTATCCTTTGAACTTTATCTGGTTTCTCAACACCTCAGACTCCATTTAATTGGATTGTATAGATGCCTCATATTGATATTTGATATCCCTGCAATGATGTTTCATAACATTGTACCTTGACTTTTCTGGCCTATCACTCCAGAAACAGTATGCATACTCCATAATATCACTTTGCTGGCCTATCACTCCAGAAACAGTATGTGTACTCCATAATATCACTTTGCTGGCCTATCACTCCAGAAACAGTAAGCATACTCCATAATATCACTTTCATTGCTGGCCTATCACTCCAGAAACAGTATGTGTACTCCATAATATCACTTTGCTGGCCTATCACTCCAGAAACAGTATGCGTACTCCATAATATCACTTACTGCTTAATGTAACCATATCAACATATTCCACACGCCATCTTTGAGTCATGCACACTAACTTAATAAAACTTGTATTTACCCATAAATGCTTAATATATGAATAGCCTGGATTATCAATTGATCATTATTTACTTTGAACAATTTGTTTTTAGTTAAAACATTTGCAGTCTGTCCTTGGAAATGCACACTCTTTCATGGTCTGACATAGCAAAAATATGGTCAGCTATATCTTTGCACTCTATCGAATTGAAAATCAGTGACTAGATTGTAAATTGTAAGCCTGTTGCTAAACATTTTCAGTTTTGGCGGCATTCATTCCAGGCTGGCCCATTAAGAATCCATAGGGGTTGATATTTCAATAATAATTAAATTTCACTTGTCAGCCTTGTTGTGCCCTAAATGGGTGAGAAGTTATGATACTTGCTTTTAATTATACATCGATGGTTTTTTAACAAATTTTAACCTTTTCATTTCCTTTTGGTTAAGACGCATTTTACCCTGTGGCTGAACTCTTATGACGTTACATATTTTTTGCAGGAATGCTGTCTCCTACACAATGTGCTATCCTTCCATCCCCTGCGGCTCATTCTTGCTGTTGATTTGTGGTGCTTCCTGGCCAGGTAAAACGTCAAAAGCAAAGCCCGCGGAGATCAATAAAACCATGAAATTGCCGTTGTTCCTAGCACATGAAAATAAAACGAGGTAATGTTTCGGACCTTGAAAAATGACGCTGTTGGTCTAGGTCGTTGTGCTGATGTTATGAACAATATGGAACAATGCTATGAACAATTATGTAACAGTGTTATGAACAATGGAACAGTGTTATGAACAATGGAACAGTGTTATGAACAATGGAACGTACCTCAGTACTGGGAACGATGCGAAATTCAGCCTAAATTCATTTTTAAACTGTAAGTGCATGTACATTTATCAGATAGTTTTATTCTAAGGCAACTTTGGATAAAAATGACAACTCACGTATAGTAGTGTAGTAAGGAGTGACCTATTACAGTGAATTACTTGTGTGCACGTGACCCATTACAGTGAATTACTTGTGTGCACGTGTCGCATTACAGTGAATTACTTGTGTGCACGTGACCCATTACAGTGAATTACTTGTGTGCACGTGACCCATTACAGTGAATTACTTGTGTGCACGTGACCCATTACAGTGAATTACTTGTGTGCACGTGACCCATTACAGTGAATTACTTGTGTGCACGTGTCGCATTGCTTAATTTCTTTTAATGACGTTAATGATTGATTAGATCGAAACTGTAAGAATAGCAGATAACTTTTCCACCTAATTTGTATTGCGCGTCAAGACAGATGGCTACTAGGACGGTCAATAATGTCCACCGTCATGGCATAAAATTCCATTTGCGCTTGGCCGCCATGATGCGGAATAACGGGTTGTCTGTTTTCTTTGAACTTGTACTTAATGAATCTGATCACGCATTTCAGAGATGCGATGTTCGTAAATTAGCCGAATTAGGACATTTCTGAGGACTTAAACATAGCCTTAAGCAGCTATATGTTGTGCTCCTCTAGTCACCCTATTTCTGCTTGCCTACAGGTATAGTACAGCTGAGATGGTTTGGATCCACTGTTGTTTCCTATGCTCCTTGTTGAGAAGCTTGCCTGATGCTGTGAACCGTTGGTCCAGTCACCTGGTCATCCTTATACGAAGGCTCATCAAATTCTTGTCTCCGCAGCAACAGGTTAAGAAACTTTAATCACTTAATTTTGTTTTGTGCTGTATTTTGTGTATGAGGTCTCATAAGGCACTCTGTTTTATTTCTCAAGTAGCAACAACTTACTATGAATGCCTCTTAGCAATTGAGATTACAAGAACCACTTACCTCAGCACCTGTTTTTTGATGATCAGTTTCTTTTTGTTTGTGGATTGAGGAACAGAGATGGGTGTTGGTCATAACTATTGTCTGTTCATGGGAATATTCTTTCTACAACATTAGACATGGCTGACTATAAAAACTAAATCTGTCATTGGAAATCAAACTTTTCCTTGTTTGAAGGACAAAAATTAGTTAATAACTCCAACAGAGGCACATTGCAACTGCTGTTGATATGTCCCAACCTCTATTGTGTATCCCGCTTGAGCAACACAATATGGTTTTTTTGCTTGTATACAGCGAGGTCTATCAGAGTGGTCTTAATTTGCGAAAGAATGCGGTGAAATTTAAATTGGGGAGTGTGAAAGCAGCTTTTCACCAGCCCACAAAAACAACTTTTGATATACCACTTCCTGTTTCGAAGTTGGTCTCAAGTTGTTCCTCAGTCAAATTGGAGATTTTATCAGTTTGATGTTGCTTAAGACTAGGTTTTACAAGTTGTCTTGTCATAGCGTGTCATTTTATATGCCAGACGCGGTCTCAAGGAATAATGAATTTTCCGTTCTCTTCAATTCAAGCCCTGTAATTTCTGGTCTCAGTAAGGATCAAATAGAGAGGAATTTTATTATTACGTTTGGTCTATATCAAAAATTTTTTTCTTCGACGGAATGCTGGTTTATAACGGCCTAAAATTTACAACGCTCCAATGTCACAAGATTAACAGGGTAGCTGATCGCGTTATGTCAGCTGTGCAGTGCCATCCCTCAGACATCCTCTAGATATCCGAGCATTTCCTGTTTGTTTAAGTATTGGTAAGCAGTTCTTAATCCACTGGAATGTTTTCTTTCGTGTGAAGTATGGTTTTGTGTTTATTGTTTCTTTAATTTTCTAGATTTTCAAATATTTTTACTTTGAAGCCATGTCACCATAACTTAGTAATGTGCTTTAAGTGAAAATGATATTCATAAAGGATATCCTCCTGACGGCCATTGTGTGAAACTTACTTTCTGTGCTAAACCTATTACTTTAAAGTTTGCAGTCTTGGCTCGCAAATTGACCAATCACATGGCTTGATATTTAGTTTACTCGAATTGTAACTTGTAATTGGTCAATTTTAAAGTTTAACCTCAAGTTGCATCCAGATCTTGGGACCCACCCTGTAACCCTTGATGATCTCACCACTCTGTAGACATCCTGCTTGAGACCCACCCTGTAACACTTTGTATGTTCATTACTTTCAGGTTACACTGCTTGAGACTCACCCTTTGACTACTAACTGCCTACTGTGGTCCCAATTACCTGTCAACTATCTCTGTGAAGAGGTATTGATGAGATCTCTCAACCAAGTATGTTCTCTGTCTGTGGACAGGGTGACGCATGCATTGACCTCCTGCACTGGCTGGACAGCCATGGTGAGTAATATGTTGGTCAGGGTTTCCCCTCTTCTCAGAAATGGTGAGTAATATGTAGGTCGGGTTTTCCCCTCTTCTCCGACATAGTAATTTGTAGGCCGAGTTACTGTATGATGTGTTGACAAGTACACAGACTGGGAGAAGATGGTAGGCTGGGTTTCCCTCTTCTTGTCAATGACTATAGTTCCCAGACAGACAGGATTAACATGTATGTAGGAACCTACAGCTTGTTTATAACTGCTGAGGATTGAAGAGGCGGAAAGGGTTTTTTTCGGGAATTGTGATTGGGGCCCTTTTTGTGGTCGTGATTCTGGAAAATGCAGACGAAAAATGCTGTGTTTCGGGAATAGATATTTATTGGGAAACAAATTTTATTCCTGGAATTTGGGGGGGGGACTGGGAACCAGCAATGGGACCCCCTTTCCCCCCTCATTGAAGTCATTTTGTCATTTGCTTGCTGAAAGCAGTCGTGTAGAACGTGTGTTTGGGTTTCCGTTACGTAAGCCAAAAAAAAATGTGATCCATGGCATTTCTTGTTAAATTTTCCCATATGTGCATGTAGTTTGAAAACTTTCTAATTGCTGAACTCTTGGTGGAATTTTTTCTATATGTGCGTAGGTCACATAATAAGCAGCTAACCGTACAGGTATGAAAGTCAACAATATGGTAGCAATAATATACCTTGTAGAGCACATTGCATTTGTTTATTGCATGATTCTCTCAGGTATATGTTCCAGTAATAGTTCTGTTAACTCCCCTGTATGTAATCCAGGAAGTAAGACTTTTTACAAACCTGGCCTTTGTTCAGTAACATCATACTCAAAAAAAGATTTTTAACAGTTGTTCCTTACTTTTTGCTTTTGGAAGATTCTACTTGACCCGTTTATCCGTCTCATTCTCCCACAGATCTCCCATATCGATATCCTGGCGAACTTTGCCGCTGCTCCATGTATAACCCCAAACCAAATGTCCAGACTGGCGGATGTGTGCTGCCACCTCTGGGAATGTTTAGACACTAAGAACTGCAGTTCTCAGCTAGTTTGTTCGGTGGTGCCACCTATTATCAGACTGTCTGGAAGAGTGATCAAGGAATTACCTTCACGGACTGTGTTGCAGGTATATTTTAAATTTCCGATTAATACAATCATTAAAAATGTACAGAAAGAGCTTCATCCTCAACTTTTGAATCATACTTTAACTCCAGAAGTGGTTATACTATCAAAATTTTTTGATCATTTTTCAAATTTTCCTCTTAAATGTTTGTGTTCGGTTATACATCAGCTTTCAGAGTGTATCTGTTTTGGGCTTTTCCCATCCACCTTACTCTCTTCACTGAAGTCTAGGTGGAGCCATATTTCAAATTTGCTCTCTAGAACCTGAAAATGAAAAAGTCAAACTATTTATTGCAATACATCAATAAAAACTTTCCCTATGTTGTACGTAACCTGGAAAATTATCATGAAGCCTATTTTGAACGGTATCACCAGTCCTGTAAATTTGGGTTCCTACAGTACGTTAAGAGCAGCGCTTTGAGTCCAACAGAGTCATCAGTTGCCAATTATGAAATGTAATGAAGTGGCTTATTGGATTGCTTTTGTCAAGATCAACACGATAATCACTATTTAATTCCAACAACTGCAAACAAGAACCGTTTACGATGGTGTTCTATTCAGACCCCTACTCAATACAAACTTATTTGTATAACATGGTGTAACAAAAATTTGTTCTTTATTAAAGTAATTTCCCTGAAACCTAGGTAGCCAAAGCTTTACATTGTTTTACATGGTGTCAAGGGATTCTCAATTCCCAGCCAAGTGCAGCAGAGTCGATATTCCCATTTCCTTGCATTACGATTAAGTGAGTTATGCCACTTAAAACATGAACTGACAAAAGGCAATTACTGAGAATGCTAGTTTTGTGTGCCTTCAGTTGATATCCAACACACAGTGCATGAGTCATAGCCTAGTGCATGAGTCATAGCCTAGACTACAAACAATAATATGCCAATGTAGCAAACAACAGGGCTGTCGTGAGTTTTTGCTCAGGCCTGTGCACATCTGATGCACCGCAAAAGACATCAGACCACCTACCCACTGGTTTATGCTAGCAAAGGAAATTTGCTTTATAGGTGCTCTATTCCAAGGGTTTGTCAAAAAAGTTACCTTTTGTTATGGTAGTAAAAACGGCTTCAACTTGCTTTTTATTCAGATTAGAAGTGTTTTGGACTTGGGAAGAACTCTGACTTACTTGACTTAAAACCCTCGTCACCCCGTGGTAGATAGGGCCTCTGTGACTGAACGCCATCGAATCCTGTTGTTCGCCATCTGTCTTATTTGCTGCATGTTGTATCCGGTGGGAAGAACTGGCAGTTTGTTATTGGTGGAGACCACGTCACATGACATGACCAGCTGGGTCAAGTCCGGTTTTTAGCAAAGTCTCAATCAAAAGCAATCTGCTCTTCTCCCCTATCTTGGGAATCATTCCTAATATGCCTAAATATAAAGTTAGGACCAGTTCTAAAACAGTGTAAATAAGTAAAGTCTAGGTTTTTTAGCAAATTCAATGTCTTCGAGGGGCATGTGGACTTGCTTCTGTAACTCAAGATACATGTATTGTAAGTTTAGTAATTATTTTGTTTGTAGACATTCTGGAATGCATGCAAATTCTAAAATGGTGTGAAATGCTGAAGTATTTGTTTGAAATTCTTATTTGTTTTATCTGAACTCTCTTAGCAACGATTAAATTTGTATTAAATTTAGCGTTACTTTGTTTTTAGATTTGTACCTGGCTTTTGACACAGTTGACCACGGGCATTTTGAGGCAACCAACTTTGGCAATAGAAGTGTGCAAGTTGCTCAAGTCATTTGCTGATCACGAGCTTGACCCCTCGTCAGAGGTTTGTTCCAAACACTTGAGACAACGCAGGTGTCCGTTGGGTTGGGACCGATAACAATATGCCCCCCATCTGTTGAAGGATAACACTTACTAAGCAATTTATATAAGTCTAGTTATCAACATTTCCACAAGGATACACGAGATTCATTTTGGCAGACATTCTCCACTGTGGAAAGAGTGCTTGCAAAATGTGTTGATTTCCTCTCTCAAGGCGTGATACTCGTTCTGGAACACAATTTATTTAAAAAACTTAGATTTAAACATTGACTGTAACGTAATTCGAAATTTTTATGTCACTGATATTTGATTCGCCGTTACTGTGTTGTAGATTCTACTGTAGAAGTTTTTAAAGTGTCCACCCTCCATTGTCCTTCTCCTAGCTTGCTTTTAACTCTTTTGTAATGACATCATTCTGTACAAAACCAATTAATGCATCACAAATGTTTGAAGAACGTTTCGCAGCGCAAGCTTATTTAGTATTCAGATAAAATGAATTTCCTGTATGATGGCTGAGCAGAAGACAACTTCATCATCAGAGTAATCTCCCCTGATGACCGATATTCTTGGGGAATTAACAGGAAAGTTAGTAAGGTGGCTAAGTCATTCTGAAATTCATAACTAGGAAAATGGTGGTATTGTATACTCTCACTTGCTCATAGGCTCGAATATGGTGTTCACTTGGCCACTATATGAGTATTGCAGCAATGGCAATGTCACTTCGTTTCCCTTGGTCGCTGCGTGCCTTTGTGGCTGAGTGAGGTCCCTACTACTTGGCTCGGCTGCCGATGTCTATTGAACTAACAGACATGTCTCCAAGTCACTGTTAAGTACCTCCATGTACCACCAGGTGGCAGTAGAATAGCGATTACTGGCATGGTTTATGTTATTTCTCAGGTACTGCCAATACTGCCGCAGCTATTTAGCTTCATGATGGACAGTAATCATCCTATTGGACACCAGGTGGCTCTGGAGGCGTTCACAGAGTTTGCGGCCTCCACGGATTACGAAAACGTTGTCGGCGAAAGCCTCCAGCTGAACTCAAGGGCCGAGCCAAAAGTGGTGCAGTTTTTGAACAAAGTGGGTCAGACTTCAATTTTAGAATTATTTCTTCTTTTAGTAATTGGCAGCAGCCTCTGCTGAAGACAAAATTTGTTGAACGCATAACAATGTTCATGATGACTAATTTTCTATAATGTTTGCTTTAGCTCTCTGTATCGCTGCTGGTCATTCACGGTGCAACAATAAGGCAGACAGCCAAGAGACATAAGAACACTTGTGATTAAAAGAGCAACTACGTTTTTCGACGGTTCTTGTCTCATATACAAGCAAAAATAAACTGAGAGAGGGTTGCATGAATACGTTACGAAGGGTTGTTTGTTCAACAAACTTTGTCTTTTTGTAGAAAAGTAGGTCAAGGGTAGAACCCACTTGAGAAATCAGCATCACGCAAGATCTTTCTTAGTGTTAGAAGTTAGTAACTGAGTGCCTGTCAGTCTTAACAGCAAATTTCTTTTTTAATGCATGAAAAAACATGCGCTTCCGTTCAACTGTAGGAAAATCTAAATCAAAACTAGGTCACATAGCACTTAAAAACGTGTTTTGAATGTTTCGTTACCACTAAGTTTACCTCTATTGTCATCAATGAACAACTTTCCAAAATTTCTCTGATTTAATCGGAATCAGCAAGTCCTGTTTGATAGATTTGATTTTGACATGTATTTCTCAATGTTGGGATTTTCCAGTGAGTGTTACTTTAATTATTAAAAATTATCAAAAATCATTTTGAGTATTAACATTAAAAAAGAAAACTGATGCCAGAAGTTCACTTAATACGTTTGAGGTAACATTTTTTTCCAAATTTAGAATTTTGCATTTCATTAAAAGTTGTTTTAATCCAGCAAATATGAAAAACCAGCAAATGCGAAAATTAATTGTGAATTTAGTGCATTTATTGATTAATTGGGAATTTAGTGCATTAATTAATTAATTAATTGTGAATTTAGTGCATTTGCTGTTAGCTTACAACTCTTGTGTTAACGCTAGCAAAATGGTTGCCACTGAAACGATTGGTCACCAACGTTGGAGAGGAGAAAATTCACAGTTTCCGGTTAAAAAGACAAGATTTCTGGTCATAAGTATCTCACGAGTGCGTCTTTTTTACAAAGTTTTCCTGTCTTTATATTCACTGATGGCTGTGTTGTTCCTTGTAGACTCCTCATTTGGGGGATTCTGTAAATGGGCGCGAGTTCATCGATGTTCAAAGCAAGTTACTACAGGACTTGTGTGCTAGACTAGAACAGAAAACTACAACCAATGGACCCAATAGTAAGCGACTGAAACGAGGATCAGCAGAGGAAAACGCCGTAAGCGGGTTTTGTTTTCAAACTTCAATGTTCTGTTGTGTTACAAGATGAAATACAGTGAAGTATCTTTAATTTGGAGCACATTGTGGCCAAAGAGTGAAATATTATGTCATAAAAATTTTCAAGAAAACTAATTAAATCACTTCATTATTTGTACGCTTTGTATAATGGCCATCAACAAATTCACGATGAAATTTTTAGCATTTTTGCACCCTGATCCCTGTTTGTCTGCTGTTGTGTCTTTTAAAGCCTCTTGATGGGAGAAAAGTAATTTTTTGTGTTACTTTTAGGAAAATATAAATCCCTGGTTGTCTCATGTTTGTTTTTCACAGTCAAATATTGCTCACTCGTCCATGGCAACAGTAGAATAGTGGCGTAAGAGTATGTAGAAGCCTAGAATAATGTCCCAATTGGGCACATTTTGGGACATCGTGTCTTAGAAATGGCCGGTCGGATTCATATGATTGAGGAGCCTAGAAAAACGTGCGAATCAGGCAAATTTTGGGACATCATATCTCGGAAATGGCCGGTCGGATGATACTTTCAGGCACTATGTTATTCACACTGTTCTCTAAAATGCTGGTAGGAATTGTTTTTAAAAGCACGCCCTTTGCAACGGGGGCTATCAAAAACAGGACTCTTGTGATTTTTATGAACAAAAATCAAAGTTTGCATAGTACGGAAATAAAATAACTTTTTGTACATACTATGCTTTATACAGTGTTCTGTAAACTCTTTTATGAATTTTTTAAGTTGACCCACTTTTGCAGGAAGGATTATCAATTTAGAAAACTGAATGGTTACAGTGTCTTTGAACATTGATAACAAACAAAATTCGGTAACGGAACGGCATTTCAAGAACTATTTTTATTTCTGTTCTTAGTGTAAGTGAATGTATACACCGTGCTCATTAAATGAAAATATGTTTCAAAGATAACAATGGCGTAGTATTAGGTAACATCAAACACAGCAATAGGGCCATCCCGGATAACACAGAGACACTCGAACTTCGCAGTATTTACCCACAATTCCATAAACGTGTCAGGCACATTTGCTGCCACATTTTAGTGCCACTGAAGTCTCAAATGTTATGTTTTTCTCGATTGCATTACTCAATTCGTCTTTCCAATGCCACCAAAGTGTCACTACAGTGCTGTATCTCAGACGTGAGAAAGTTTGATAAACTGGACTCTTGAATGTGTGATTTGAAATTCTTTGTCTTCCCAACATCAATGAGATACGAAAACGTGCCCGATTTCCACAACTAGGTCACGCGCTTTCTTATCTCCGGGACAAAGGAGAGTCGGGTCTATCGCCGCGTAATCTGGGACGACCGTATTGTTTTCCCCATTTAAATATACAATTGAATGACTGGTTGACTGAAGTCAACACCATTTTCACTCTGTCTGAAGGATGCGATAATGACCCCCACCCCTCTGGCAGCTGTTTACTGGGTTTTGTTTATTCCAGGATGTGTGTCGTCAGCATGTTGCCATTATTCAAGAGAAGCTGGATTTGTTGAGCTCTGTTCATAAGGACACTGGACTGCGTGATGCAGTGATAGACGATCTCAGACACGTACACAAAGAAATAGGAAAGCTGATTTCGTGACACGTTTTCTCAACGATGTCTGTGTGTTCATTTGACCTCTCGAAAGTTGATATTCATTAACATTTAATTTATTAATTCATTTATTTTTGGATGTTTGGTCAACTGTCAACTGTTTTGTATTTTACTTTTGTCACTGTACGATGTTGAAGGAAGGAACGTCAGGTTACCCAAATGACACAGCTGTTGTACCTATAAACAAAGCGTCTCACTTACAAACACGGCTCACAGACCAGTTAACTCATTTCGGATCAGCCAACACATTGAATGACTCACAAAACATGACTAACCACAAGTCACATGACTAACCACAAGTCACATGACTAACCACAAGTCACATGACTAACCACAAGTCACATGACTAACCACAAGTCATGTTTGTGACCATGGATCTAGTGTCCTGTGCACAGGTCCTTCTGATTTTACTGAACAAAGCTGGCTTCCTCCCTTTTACTTGCTGAATGTTGACTGTGTGCACAGACTTGGCTTGGTGATCTGGGATTTTTATCAGATTTCCACACAGTCTGCAGTGGCATTGACAACCCGCAGGTTGCTAAATCCTCGCTGGTTCCCTGCGTGCCGCAAGGTGGTAGGTAGCCAGCACGCAGGTATCACTTAATTTTCCTCGTGAAATTTTTTTACACCGGTGTTTCTGTATGGATATTCGAATTCTCAACAGGCAGCGCTTTACGCACACATACTGGCATGAATGATGGACTGAAGTGTATGATGTGGTCTGTTGGGCAGGAAATGTGAATCCTAGAAATTGTGGTTGCGCCTTTTCGGAGTGCATCTTTCTACTGTCGATGACTTCTGATTACAATACTGCCCTACATTCATACAGTATTAATTACACACAGTTAAATCGGCCAGATATGTGTTTACTGTGCATGTATGTAACATGTATGTGCTTCAAGCATGCGGATATTAAACATCACTGCAGAAACGAAATAGTTGCTGCGACGCCACTTGCATGACAAGGCTAAAAATCGTTCCCAGTCCGCCATATTCTCTGTGTTGTAAAGTTAACCAATGACTGCTGAGGTTACATCAACCAATGCTAAAGCGCGTGCCACTGCGTGATACCTGTGAGCTGGCTAGGCACGTAGGGAACCAGCGAGTGCTAAATCCAGCCCTGAACTGCATTATGGGAAGATTTCAGTGTGGATAAACTTAAAGATGCAGACTGACGAGACTGAGGGCGGTCAGTGGTCAACTGATCCCCTGCCAAAAAATCCAGTACTGCGGTCAACCACAACTACTTGTTAGCTTTTTGTGATATAGAACGATGTGTCAGAGTTATTGCACGTTTTGGAAATTTGATCATTACGGTTTTATTAAAATTAAATAAAGTAACTATGTACACAATGCAGCCCAAAATTTATTAAAAAGTAAACTTCCAACATTTTTTACATCAAAATGGCACATGTGCGCATGCAATTACAAATTTCATTCTTGGCACACCAAGGTGATGTGATGTCACAAACAACAGACATTCAGTGCAGCGACACGATTAGTGACATGTAACGATATGTCAGAAAATACATCTGTTCAATGTTTTGCAATGCCTAATCATATAATACATCTGATATAAATATTCAGAATGAACAAAAGAACAAATGACACAAGACAAATACGGGACTTAACATAGTCCTACTGTGAACATAATTATCCAAAATGGTGCAAATACTGAAAAACTACACTTCTAAAATTAAATCATATCTACTTCTCCACTAAGTATCAACGTACAGAGTGACATGGAAAACCTATGCCATCTAACCATGGCTAGGATATGGCACGTTCCAACATATTTCCTGCCACTTCTTGGTAGACGTTTAAGAGCTAAATACAAGCTTATCTAGAAATGGCAGTTAAGATCACCAGTATTGTTTTCGACCTTCAAGCCACATTGTCAATTGTTAGTTATGTACATGAAAGAAAGCGATCATCTAGTACTAGTAGTACGTGCTAACGCTACATATGTTATCATGTATCAACTGCATGTTTAGCTTTTAAAACCAAAAAATCGACTCTGGCCTTATAAAATCAATTTCCAATTTTCCTTGCCATGGTAGGTAAACCGTAGGTCAACACTTGAGCTTGAAAATGGCACGCATGGACTTCCATTGAAATTTAAAAAACATGGAAATACATACGCACTGAAAGGATCTACTTTTGATCCACACATCTCAAAAAATCAAAAAAATTCTAGTCTCTGAATAACAGCCTCTGAGAAACTTAACAGTCTGCAGTCAGCTTGGTTTTTGAAATCCCCACCACAATACACATACTGTCCCCTGCCCCTACTCATGTAGTTATCTTCACAGTAGAACATTTGTGGCAAGCTATCAAAAATATTTTGGGCGTTTTGAATTCAAGATAAATTAGTTCAAATTCTTCATTTAATAAAAAGAAATGCTCAATTTTTAATGGCAAATTTTCATCTCTAATTAATATTGGAATTTTCCGTAGATAAGCCCACCCGATGAAAACCCCATGGGCGCTTAGTCGGAAAATTATGCCTACGGACATTTATTTGGTGTTACAGCCTCTGGTGTCTAGATAGTGGGGCATTTATTAGGAAAATGTCCTCTTAAAAGCCCACACAGCACCAAAACATAGCCATAAATTCAGTTTTGTGGAGCACTTATCATTTATAAAAGTACTGGTGAACTATGTATTTATTAAAAAATCGCTGATATTTCCATGCCAACCGAGGCTATGACTGTCCGTTTACACACCCCCGTTTCTGAACATACGCCCTGGTGTTTGTTTAGTGTTAATGAAATGCCTGAAAATTTCTCATTTGCCGAATACCCGCCCATGGGCTTATCTGCGGAAAACCCCCATATTTAATAAGATACTGAACCTGGTTTTGACCTATAAACAGATCTATAACTTTCCCATCCAGCTCTATAAAACAACATAATGCTCTCTAGCATTCCTCAACCCTTAAAAAAGAAGGTGAAAATGCCTTAGGTCTGCCAGATCGGCAAGTGCGACCTTTGACTTAAACAATAGTGGGAACATACCACCCACCAAAAACAACAATATCCCTTCTGTGCCACAGTGAGTGATTTTTAAGTTAAATGCTGCTTTTAATTATCACTCACTGACTAAGAAGCTAATGTTGAATTAGCCGGAGACAAACGATAGGTTAAAGTTAAAACGGGTTTAGTATAGTATCCTTTTAAGTTTGCTATAAGGTGCTGCAGTATAGCTAAGGTCATGGTATTGACCTGGTGGAGCAGTTACCAGAAACTCGGGTATGTATATGTTTTAAGAAAATTTCATGCGAAAGGGTCACATTTTAGGCCTGAGCATGTAATGAACTAAGGGTATGATTTTGATCAAAATGAATTTCACTAGTTTATTACCATCCGTTTTGTGGAAAATTCACTCTTAAGGTCATGTTTTGAAAGGATATACTTCCAAAGGGCAGGGTTTTGGGGTCCATGGTACACTACCTTAGAGGCATTTATTCCCATGTAAGAAAATGACTGTGTTAACTCTTTCGAATATGACACACTATATTGACCCATTAAAAACTGAAAATTAGGCTAGCGGGCAAGATCTAGCAAAACCTCTGTCGCATCTAAGACGCAACATAGTTTGCACAACATTTCACAATTGAAACTTTTGTTGAAAGTAATATTAAAAACAAGTCTTTTCAGAAAAAAACTTAATATGTTACAGAAGTGTCAAAGGTTAGAAAACAGGATGATTAGTGAATGCAGGCCGTGCGTTGTCTCATGATAACGACAATGCCGCTTGGTGCATGTTGGGTTCAGGCGACATGTCACCACGTGGCGCTTAAGGGACTTTTTGCCCTTCACCCCCTCTGTCATCACATGCAATTATGCCCAGCCCCTAATAACGTTATCACAGCCAACCCCGTTTTGGAAGAACCGGCAATTCATTAGAGATTTCATCTTCATCATTCTAACGACCAACTAATGTCTTTATTATAATAGTAAGTTGCACTTGCCAATGTTACATTCGGCAATGAAATAAATTACAGCATTTTAAAGTTCAAATCATACTGTGATGGAGATATTCTAATAAGCCACAATCACTTTAATCCACCTTCCTCCTCATAAATCATCTTTTCCAATGCCCCCTCCCTCCCCTCGAGTGATAACATAATGTGTGAACGCTCCCTTAAGGGGTCTCTACAACAATTTCTACTGACTGCACCCTGGGGTGATGCGTTAACATGAACCACGCTTCCAATCCATCCTTTGCACCAAATAAACTATAGATTGCTTAGATTTACAATTACTCCTTATTTCTGACTTTCCTCAGAGGCTGCTTCCAGTGGTCAATTGCATTATTTCACTCTCTATATTTTGCTGATACTAAAACACACACACACACATATACCTGAAGATATAATCAACTTTTACGTCACTTAAGTTGACAGATCAATGCCTAAAGGTTCATATCAAAAATAACTTCACAATACCAACATCTATCAGAAAGACATATCTATAACCTTGAAATTACATTCAATCTGCCTCTCCCTCTGTTAAGCTGGCTAAAATACGGAAGTTGAGAACACTATGGCGGTAAAGAATATTGCAAGACCAGGTTCTTAGCCATCTAAACAGGGCAATGTGCAACTTTTAAGCTTGCAAACATGGGAAATTTGATGACAAAAACCCTGTTCACATGCCAACATGGGTAATTTCATGATAAAAACCCTGTTCACATACCAACTAATCGCTGGTGGTTCCACCACTTTCAAAACATGCGAAGAGCCCCCACCAATACACTATAAACACCTGATTAAAAATATAACCACCAGGAATTCCCGTAACTGCTCAGCTGAACACCACCTCCAATTTCATACCAACAGTGCAAAATGGATCATTGTAATATACTAGTTTGCTAAAATCGGTTTCACATGAACAATTGACACTTCAGGTTAACGCCGACAATCATGCTTTCCAGCGCCCCCTCATTGATTTCCCAAAAGCTCTTAGCACGTCAATCTGGATGTCCTGAATATATATATCTAGGTGATGGGCATTAAGCTTGTAACAGGTGTAACCTGAATGAGTACAATGTGATACGTGTCATTTTGATTGTTATCTAAATAATTATGCAGTTTAAATAAAACAAACGCTTTAATTACAATAACAAAAACAATAAACAATTAGCCTCGGGAGGCTATTCAACAGAACTAAAACCGTGACAGGCATGGATTCCACAATTGATCTATCGCAAGTTCCGCCCCCTTGCGAAAAGTCACGAGACACCCGACAAACAAACAAGATGCCACGGGCAAATACACTGTCGCTAAACGACGTTCCTAGTGGAATCGATAAGTTTTTTGCACTATCCGAAAACACTTCGACAAAGACAACAGGCGATGCTTTTCAGCAGAGAATCCTACGTTTTTGATGTGGGAATTTGCAAAGGAGACGATGAAAAAACAAGTGTTCAAGGAATAGTATTTCTGAGCCAGCGAAAATCCGAAGACCCCCACACGGGATTCACCTTCACCTGACAAATGGCAATTAAGGCCACTGATGCGATATGTTCATGTAAAGCTGGGTATGTATCTCCAAGTCGAATTATCTGTACGGTGACATATATTTTAGGATCTTTCGAACAAAACCAGTGAAGATTCACCAATGTTTTTATTCTGTCGTCTGTTTAACTCCGCAAAATTCACTGTTTTCTTAAGTATTCCTACTGATTTTTGCATTTCCATTTGTTCGTCTTGTACAGGGGACCTTCTTATTAGCGGTCAATAACCTTTAGAAAGCCTCCTAATTGAAATCAAATTTTAATCAATGTTTTATTATTATGTATTGTAAATAAAAGCGTTTCTCTCTCTCTCTCCACCAAATGAAAAGTAGGTCACAACTGCCCGTGGGACTCCCTGAGTAAAGTAGGTCGAGTCGATAGCACTGTTTACGCCTTATCTAATCTTCGAATAAAATATTTCGATTAAAAAAACTTGGGTTTATAGCTCAAGTACACACTCATCTTGTCCACAGCAAGCAGTTAGCTCCATTAGGTGTAGGGCTGTGTCCAAGTCAAATTAATGCAGGTAATTGCACCATTAAGACAATCAAGTTAGGCTTACCTTCTGACGAACTTCGCCTTTTTTGCAGTTCCACTGCATAAAGGTAGCTTGCATTTACTTTTAAACATAGCATGATCATTAAACTGTGGTATGGCTACAAAAATGACAATGAAGTCTGGTGCAGAGGCAAAAATGTCTATTTACAAAAATAATTTACTCAAATTCCTTTTTTAAAGCTTCATAAATCTAAATATCAAATTTTACAAGTTCAAAATTGGCTCTCTGTAACTCTACAGGCAAAGTGTATACTAGAGGTTCTCATCAAAAAGTAATTCTATTAATTTTTTCGTGACAATAGCTCGAACAAGGCTTTGAGTTCAGTAATCCAGTGCCCCTCCCTGTGCCGATCGAATTTCTCAATTTCGGAAAAAAATATATTTGTGTTTAACCATCGAGTAATCAAGCAACACTGGCAAGTTCAGCTCCTCGTGTATGTGGCGGTTCGCAGTTTTGATACATACTTCAAACCTTTCGACGTCATTTTTCGGCTTAGGAGATGCCCAAAAGATGACGGGATATTCTTCTCAAGCTGCATAACGGTATCACAATAACGCGTCACGCCATATCAACACTGTATCCCCATCCTTATCACGCAAGTTCTTGAGATATAGACTACAATAAGTTTTACACGACACCGTATTGTTTGCTGGGTAAAATGGCAGCTTGGAAACGCACACGAAGGTGTATCAAGAATGCTGCATTCTGATTGGTCAGTTAAGCCATCAGTCGTTATCCTGGCGATGGGTCAAATTGACAAGAAACCTGGTTAAAAAGGGACCCTTCCTTCATTTTTAATTCTCCCACAAAGCTCTGTTTAAGAAGTAAAGATCACATAATAAAACTCCCAATAACGGTTATCCACAAATATTGCACCCTAACACACATATAGTATTTAACAATTTAACCTAAGCTTTCCAAATAAATTTGGAAACGACACCAAAATGGAAGTTACCTCTAAACTTGTGCAAAACAAACGTTTCTAACAGGTTGTTATTTCTTTCTAAGTCAACATCCGTATACCCGTATTCACAGATAATTAACAATATGAAAAACATGAACATTAAGAATTAACATTTTTCAGGTAATTGTTTGTTTACTGGACAAACTTTTTCGGTCCAGACAGAAATTTAGACACTGAGGACAATCTGTTGTGGTCTACATTATTTTTTGTGATGTTTGACAAAATTAAACTTGGTTTAGCTAGTTTCCATACACAAAAATGTGTGTTAACACTGGGCAAACTAATGTTGTTCAGATTTTCTATGAATCTCAACCTCTTCACTAACACAATTTCTACCTTAGACTGAACATACAGTGTACAATTACAGTGCAGGCGTGTGGACCGTGTACCTAGGAAGAGCTCCCAACACCTCACAAGATATCACTGCACAAGAACACACACTCTTGCTTTGAAACTCGATGCTCCAAACTGAACGTCATCTGGTCAATCTGCTATTTCCAGATTCTCTGTGATGTTTGACCCAATTAATGGTCCACACTGCTCATTTCAAAAGTCATCTTCACAGCAAGTTATCCGTGTTTACATTATCTGTGATAGTTCTTCTGCAATTTCCTTACAAAATGGTCCTGTGCCAACTATCTGTTTTGACACTACGAAAAAGACTGGGTACCAAAAACGAGTTAACTGGTACCATTAACAAGTTAATGATACTTCCTCGTGACAGCAATTCTTCATTAACGCCACCTAGTGAATACAGTTACAACTACAACAAGAACTGCTATGATACCACCTGATTTCTGATATGAAAAGGAAATGACATCGACATTGAATGCTAAGTGCAGTGCGTGCAAAAAGTTGTGACAAAACGCCGTTTCCTCGTCACCATGGAGACTAACCAGTCATTATGGCCGTTCCAATTCCTACGGTGAATTTCGTTTCCACTCAATCGTCATGACGGGGATTTCCCCGTCACTTTGTCTTATTATTATTTACTCATGTACTGCAGCTACTCTAGTCTACTTGACGTGTTCTACAAACTTGTCAAGACGAGTTAAGTATACAACTTTAAACAGAGAATAATGTAGGCCGACAGAAATCTTGTTCCATCATGGCATAGCATAAATATTCAATGGAATGATGTTTTTAATTTGAGCTTTAAGTTGTAAGCAAGAATGGAACAATACCTTCCCATTCATTTGTCCACAACTCTGTGCATGGCACACTTGTCACCTGTTTGCCCGCTGTTGAAGTACCATGCAGCGCCATCTTTTGGGATGTTGGCATTCCCAATAACACGAGACAAAAACCATGGAATGAAAGCAGAAGTTCATTGATTCATTCAACACAAAGATTCGCTGGCGATAACTTGATGTATTAAAGTTTGAAATTGTGTGATTTTGGCTTGATGACGTGGGTCTTTAATTTCATGGCCTCTCGATCTTCACCTGAAGTAACTCCGCCAGCAACGAATTCAGATCGATGTCGTTATCCATCAGGCGCTGGTACAGCATACCATGCAGTTGCAGGCCGATGTGCCGGACCTCAGACAACAGTAGCAATAATTTGCCGAACTTGTCAGGCACGTGAGGGAAAAAACTGACAGAGTAATCAAACAGCGCTTCACTGATCATATCCTGTGTTCCCACTAGAAAGTTGCGGTCTTGAAAGTGGCCCGTGTCTGCAGGAAAAAAAAGAGATGATTAGCAGGTTAGTTAAATTAAAGCTACTGTCTCGAAATTAGGTCAAAAAGCGTAGTGTGTTCTGGCGTCTGCTTTTTTTAAATCGAGGCCGTGGTGTGGCATTCTTTAGAAGATATAGTCGTAGTTGCAACAAAATTGTCACCAGGGGACGCTACAGTAGTTGGACTCGTATGAAAATACAGTCAGAAATGCTCTTGCCAATAGGAATCCATCAGCCAATTATCAAAATAATAACGACATGCCAAGAATTGTAATGACACTTGGCTCACCTCAAATTCCACTAACTACTGCCCACTGATTTATTGGTCAGCCTATTACCTTGCACACCCAGCCAAGAATTAATAAGAAGCAGAATACTATTTAATGCTGGCCCCACAGTGGACTGTGTAGACTAATGGTAAACAAGTCACACAAGCTAGAATGTGCAACACCAGCAGCCTCATTGATGTAATAGTCTAGAGCTAGATGACTTGTTTGAAGGTAAGCGGTGGATTTCGAGGCAGGGAACTGGTTCCCTGATCTGGAACGCTTAGGGTGTCAATGGAGGATTCTTTTGATGACCAGTTCGGCAGACGCTGAGGCACACGACAAAAAACACAAACTCAAAAATAATAAAAATGGCTATGATGTGGAGCAGAATATGTCAAATCCACCCCAAAATGGTGCTGTCATCTTCATAACAGAAAATTGATTGCCTAATTTCACAAATAACAACCAAGCAACTCTGAAGATTATGACAGAGACAAACATAAAAACTAAAATTGCAAATTAGGGGACATAACAATAGTCAGAGTTGCTGAAAAGTTGAAGATAGATGTAATATTAACTGCAAAACATAGAGCCTGCAAAGGATTACGGAGATACAGCTGAGGATCCCAAAAAGACAAAATCACCACTAGGGTACGCCAATGTAGTCAGACCCGCACGAAAATCACCTNTGGCTTGACGACGTGGGTCTTTAATTTCATGGCCTCTCGATCTTCACCTGAAGTAACTCCGCCAGCAACGAATTTAGATCGATGTCGTTATCCATCAGGCGCTGGTACAGCATACCATGCAGTTGCAGGCCGATGTGCCGGACCTCAGACAACAGTAGCAATAATTTGCCAAACTTGTCAGGCACGTGAGGGAAAAAATTGACAGAGTAATCAAACAGCGCTTCACTGATCATATCCTGTGTTCCCACTAGAAAGTTGCGGTCTTGATAGTGGCCCGTGTCTGCAGGAAAAAAAGAGATGATTAGCAGATTAGTTAAATTAAAGCTACTGTCTCGAAATTAGGTCAAAAAGCGTAGTGTGTTCTGACGTCTGCTTTTTTTAAATCGAGGCCGTGCTGTGGCATTCTTTCGAAGATATAGTCGCAGTTGCAACAAAATTGTCACCAGGGGACGCCACAGTAGTTGGACTCGTATGAAAATACAGTCAGTCCTGCTCTTGCCAGTAGGAATCCATCAGCCAATTATCAAAATAATCATGACATGCCAAGAATTGTAACGACACTTGGCTCACCGCAAATTCCACTAACTACTGCCCACTGATTTATGGGCCAGCCTATTACCTTGCACACCCAGCCAAGAATTAATAAGAAGCAGAATACTATTTAATGCTGGCCACACATTGGACTGTGTAGACTGACGGTAAACAAGTCACACAAGCTAGAATGTGGAACACCAGCAGCCTCAGTCATGTAATAGTCTAGAGCTAGAAGATTTGTTTGAAGGTAAACGGTGGATTTCAAGGCAGGGAACTGGTTCCCTGATCTGGAACGCTTAGGGTGTCGATGGAGGATTCTTTTGATGACCAGTTCGGCAGACGCTGAGGCACACAACAAAAAACAAACTCAAAAGTAATAAAAATGCTATGACGTGGAGCAGAATATGTCAAATCCACCCCAAAATGGTGCTGTCATCTTCATAACAGAAAATTGATTGCCTAATTTCACAAATAACAACCCCAAGCAACTCTGAAGATTATGACAGGGACAAACATAAAAACTAAAATTGCAAATTAGGGGACATAACAATAGTCAGAGTTGCTGAAAAGTTGAAGATAGATGTAATATTAACTGCAAAACATAGAGCCTGCAAAGGGTTACGGAGATACAGATGAGGATCCCAAAAAGACAAAATCACCACTAGGGTACGCCAATGTAGTCAGACCCGCACGAAAATCACCTATGGCCCTCATATCAGGGACATTTCTGCTAAGTTTCATAATGATCCTTTGAGTGGTTTGGCTAAAAAATGGACTTTTAATAATAAACCTGACAACTCAAGTGGCACAGAACACCTTAAATCTAGCTGAAAACGGGAACGCACCATTGTCTTCTTACAATAATAGAAACTAATTAGCCAAATTTGATGAAAATCCAAAAATAAACTCTGAAGATACAGCGATAAACATAGGAAAACTAAATTTGACATTAAAGGACACAGTGGAAGTCGGACCCAGGATTGTAGCTCATCAACTGTTGTCACCTCCGGAGGGAGTACATCTACCAAATTTTTTCACATGGTTGAGGGTTTAAGATACAGCCGCAGACGCAAAAACAAAATAGCAACTAGCGGACGCCAGAGTAGCCAAACACACTCAAAAACCAAATCCAACCATAATCCTCTCATCGGCCACATCTGCCAATTTTCATATTGACCTTCAAGTGGTTTCATAGATAAAGAGGTGGATGCCAAGACTACTACAAAATGGCGCAGAATACCTTAGAGCCATCCAAACATGGGACACAGTAGTAGTGGGTCTCCAACTCCTCGTCTGTTGTCTGGTTCATAACAACAAATATGTCACATATCAATAAGAGCCCACAAGGGGTTGAGGAGATACTGTAGTGGACATCAGATGACCAGCCACAGATGGCGACAATGTGCATCCACATTATATAAATGTAGGCGAATAAAAAATTCTGACATGCAAAAGTAATATATAGATTTGCTTTTTACTCATCGATTGACAAATCCTGGTATTTCAAATCTTGTTTAAAACTTTGCCTACATGCTTTTGTGCAGCTTTCAAAAAAGCACCACACTTAGGCTAAAACTAATGCTGGCAGGCATTTTTTCAAGTCGGTTACACACTAGAACCAATTATTTTTTTTTTCTGTAGGGTACAAAAATAATGATATTCATGACATTTTTCAATATGTTTCAAAGGTTAGGCTTGATATCAAGGTTTGGTCAGTCATCAGAAAATCATCGGCAACAGTCCCTTTCATAGAAAGTACATACATGCCAACTTTCACTATCATCCTTAGAGTGGTTTGGTTGACAAAGGGACGAACGCCACAAAACACACTCAAAAACAACAAAAATGGCCACTAGGTGGCGAAAAAAAACTTGAATCAATCCAAAAATGAATGGCTAGCGTCAACTCACTAATGGATATCTATGTGCCAAATTTTATGGAAATCTGTTGAGTACCTTTGAAGATACAGCGATAAACGTAAAAAAACTAAAATTGCCACTAAGGGGCACACCGGTACACCGATCTGTCCGAAAGTCGTCGTCGTCTGTTGTCAAATTCATATAAATTCATTAGCTAAATTCAATAAAGATACTGTAGAACGTTTAGGAGATACAGCCATGGGCGCAAAAACAAACAAAACTGCCACTAGGAGGCGCCACAGTAGTCAAAGTCAACGTCGCCCTCTCTAGTAGACCCCAAAACACCAGGAACACACCTGCCAAATTTCAATACGATCCTGCAAGGGGTTAAATAGGAGATACAGCTGCGGACTCCGCACGCTCAGACAGAGATGACGGCAATATGCGACCACATATAAAATGTGGGCGCATAAAAATTAGTTGGAACCTCAGGTAATCATTAGCTCTGACAGGCAGTATTCAGAACACACCTGCGTCCAGTCCACTGAGCGCAGGTGTTAATGTCCTCCAGTTCAGAACAGAAAAATCACTTATATAATATGCCAGAGACAGCAATCAATACCAGAGTGTAAAAAACGGTACCATGGCAACACTCCCACTCATACTGTCACTAATTTTCCAGGGAATAGGTACCACTTTGCACGAATTATTTTCTTCACAGAAGGTATATTCATTTGGCACTATGGTAAAACCCTCGTTTAGTAAAAAATTGCGTCTTTTACAGCTATTTTCCACAATTTTAACTCAGACTGTCATAATAAAATACAGTTTCCGATACTCGAGAAAGATAATGAACGCTAAAACTAGCCACGTCCCAATCATCAGAATCAAGTACAATTAATTTTGAATTAATTTCCTAAGTCCCAAATTTCAGAGACTGTAAGAAACATGGAGAATTCTAACCATACTAATCCTTGCTTACTACTCCAGCCAAACAAAATTGAACACATGAATTAATGATAAGAACCAATGAAAATTAAAAAACGATTGTTTTTTTCCAGCTATTTATGAAATTTTCCACGCACGACTTTCTACCCTTTATTTTACATGTATGGAACTTATTTTCGCCATATTTAGACAGAGCATGAAGGAACAAGTAAAAACTATGCGTTTTCCCGAGAGATATTCAAAACTACAAGAAGTACGACATGTTGAAACACAACTTAGGAATTTCTCACAATTAAAGCAGTACGTTGTGTACCTAGTTATGCTTGCAACGGACATAAATAGCCATCAGGAAAAGTGATGCAACACTAAAGCCAGTATCACAAATAAACACAACATTTAGTGTTGAAATTAATAACTGCCCAGTCCCCAATACCAGCTAGTGGCTCTATTATATAATTGGAATTTACAGCAGTGGTAGGTACCCACTGACTGAGGTTTTACGCTGGTCTCCTGTAAAGGATAGGTTTGAATCGTGCAAAGAATTAAGAGGGAACCAGACCTCTATTTAATAGAGTGGCAGCAAGGTAATGCACCCCTAAAGTATAATTAAGAGGTTACATACACAAACCTCAAACCAATGAGACAGCTCACCAGCATCATGTTCTATAAACAGACAGCTTAGTAGAATCTTATCATGTCAGATCAGGAAGAGACAAAATTTTCATTAGTCCATGTGTATTCTTTGTTGCCTACGGCATCAGTCACAATAATGGGGGAATTCCTTCAGCTTAGACGGTGTCTGATGTCAACGGCATGTTTTTTGATATCAACGTACTGAGGTGATGATGGGGGGATTTGGTGGAATGTGTTTTTGATCCTAGCACAAGTTTCAGGTGGTGCTTACCGTGGTACCTGGATTATAAGAACGTGGTCTTTAATAGCCAAAATAATGCGTTTTTTTTTTCAGAAACCTTAAAAATGCGAATGACCCATACAATACGGCAATGGCTTTATATTCGAAATAAGGCCAAACCGATTGGATATAAGGCTGTTTTTTTGTTTCTGCTACAGTAACAAGTCACGACCAAAATGTTAGGTGAAGGCTTATATCACAGAATATCACTTCTCCAAAAAGCATTTTATACAAATTTAATACTGAATAAATATAAAAAAATGTGTAGTGAATTCCAAAATGGCGAACACTGAACACTTTCTGTCTGGGTACAGAGCACTTGAAAATGCAAATGACCCATGCTATAAGGCCAAATTGGCCTTATATTCGAGTATTAGGCCATACTCTACCTTAAGTCTATGACCTTATATTCCAGGTTGCGGTATAAACTACACAATTTAAAATCCAGTCTAAGATTCCAGAGAAGATAATAAAATTAAGATGATATTGATGAGTAAAACTATACCATAAATATCCTATAGATTTTTAAAGAATATCAATTTCAGTGTTGAAAATTAACAATTTGTCTTCCTTATCAGACAATGTTTGACTCCGCTGATTGTACGTCACAGACGGACTTGTCGGACGAATCAGACATTTTGGATGGATATGAGTGGTATGGGAACCAAGCATCTAAGGTTCTAATGCAGGTTCGAACAAGACAAAATAATTCCAAATGCGGACTCAATCAACAGCGTAGAGGACTGTATTTTGACTGACCCACAATCAAGAAGACCAGAATCACTCATTGCCATCTGACACATTAATATGGTAAGCATTCTCCAGTTTGACAGAGGCTCTAGGATTTGGGACACAGAAAATCACGCAGAAATAGAATATTCTCGATTCTGGAAACTGGGATGGCCAATATTGCTTATTTCTTGAATTTGGGACATGCGATCGACCTTAAGCAAAATAATTAATTTTTTCTGTCCCAAATAGGAGAATTGTTTACCGTCACGAAGTAGTAAACTTTAAAAATTTTTTGACATATTGGCATTCAGTTACTAGACACAGTCCAAAGATTTACGGTAGCCTAGACCAAACTAAGCCTGGCTTACTCACCAGGATTCAACACAATCAAATACTTCATGCACGAGTAGTCCACATTGTCAAACTGCAGCATATGAAGTTTCGGCACCAGTTTGCTGACGTCTGACACAATATTACTGACAAAGCTGGGCTCCACCTGTTGAGCGTCATTATCACTCTTGCAAGCACATAACTGTAACAGACATGAGAGAGCGGAACTCAGTGAACAACAGAAATAAAAAATGATTGGTACATAGGTGTCACTACCATAGACAGCTATGGTACACGCTAGGTGTCACTACAATACACAGCTACAGTACATACTTAGGTATCACTACCATACAAAGCTATGGTAAAAGTAAGAGTTATCACTCCAACAAAGCCAGAAATAAGGACTAGTTTCCATCATTAATCTATTTTTTGTTTCCCCTCACCGTATCCTCTCTCCTCCGAGACTGGTACTAGGTTAGTAAAATTCATTGCAATTACTTTTCATTGTTTTAGTAATAATGACTTTGTTTTTCATACTGCGGTAAGCACACTTTTCAGGTAACCTGGTAAAGTTACGAAAACACTTGTCACATTTCCTGTTCTCAAGGTTACAAAAATTTGGCATAATCACGCCTGATTACTTGACAGGTAGTGCTGCGCAAAATTTTCACAAGGTCATCACTTGGAAGGATAAACTTCGTATATCACTTGCTCCTACACAAAGCGAGTGCACGTGGCAGAGATAAGACGTAGACATTGAATGAGATAGCAACGATTGGTATACTTCTGTATCGCTATCACATGTAACTCAGCAAAAGCCAAGGCTGTACATTTTGTAATAGAAATTGTTGAACTTTTCCAATTTACAACAGTCTTTGCAAACTAAAAATAGATCATCTTTTATCCAATACTGGAATACATTATGGTTTGCAAAAAAGTTTCCAGTTTATGTTTGCACATGATGACCCCTAAATTCCAGCTACAAAACACAAGACTTGGAGTTCGCACTCAATGTCATAGCTCTAATGCTGGCGCCACCACCACAACCCCCACAACCACCACCACCACCATCATCATCACTGCAACCCCCACCACCACCACCACTAGGTAACACCCTCACTATTACTGCCTACCATCACCACCACCACCATCATTACCACCACCATCACTGCCGCCGTCATCACCACAACCATCGCCATCACCACAGGATACAGTGTGGCTCAGTGGTTTGAGCACCAGTGAGACCCGTGTTCAAATCCTGGCTTTACGGGCTGACAACTGAGCATTGTACAAAAGTGTCTCCTACTCCTCTGAGCTTTGGTCTTACTAGTGAGTGTATGCAAGGGAATGAATGAGAATCTGTATGTAATGCGAAAACACTTTCTGGGGGTGCACTCATATTTAAGAAAAAATCACCACTATCACTTCTACGTTATCACCACCACTATCACCATCACCGTAATCACCATTACCACCAGCACTGCCATCTCAGACACTTTCACCCCACTACTGCTACCACCATCACCATCACTATCACCGCCACTGTCATCATAACAATCGCTACCATCACCATTATCATCATTGCCATCACTGACACCATCATCACCACAACCACCAGCACCGCCTTTACCGTACATACCCTCAGGAACACCCAGCTCCATGACTCCTCATCCAGGAAGGAGTACAGAATCTCCATTATGGCCAGCTCTGACCAGGTCGACTGAAGAATTTTCATCTGGTCATCCACCTACAGGGGAGACAATCACTACGGTACAAGACAAAAGTAGTCTCTGTCATGACAGCTACATACATTCTGTTGACAGTAAAAATTATCGTGTCAGCAAAACTATCAATTACATAATGCCATCTTACTAACATTCCCGAGAATATTCCTTCATTCTAGGTAACGAGAAAGACCTGACAGTAAATTTGGCTTCTGCCTTGCCATCATATTTTGTCTGAATACTTCTGGCATGTACTGTAGTGGTACAATATATGCAAACAAAATCGCCCACCACATACTTCCAAAGAAGTGAACTGGGACTGGAAGTCAAAATTCCAGACACAAGTCACTTTTCATGAGACAGACCACAAGATTAAGTTTTCGTAAAAAGAGAGTTTACTGTTTAGTCACTGGCGTACTTTCTCCGAGATGTGGATTTCGATAGTGTGGCTGTAGGAAATCCTGGGCTCTAAACGGCTTTATCTCATCAACAAAAAGTCTTTAGGATTGTTATACCTAATCGGCAATAGGCTGATATGATATGCCCGCATATTGAAAACCAATTTTCTCCACTCAATAACAGGCATCGACTGGTTTTCAAAATGAGGGCACGTTATATCAGACTATTATCGTCATCCCGTCGCCTTTGCCAACTGGGCTTACCAGTAGAAAACTGATGTTGATACTAATACCAGAGCAGAGTCCACTTAATGTTATATAGGATAATAGCATATTCTGGTTATTGTCATGAAATATCAAAAAACGAATCGTTTCCCAAAAAACCCATGTAAAGTAACCTGCATAATGTCATGACTTATTGTCATATTTGCCAATATTGTCATTAAAAAATCGGTAAAATTAATTCTCACCTGCTTATCAGCAGAGGAGGCAGTGTGGCCTGGTTGATAAGTGCCCAAATTTTTACTTGAGGTCGTGGGTTCAAGTCCCACCAGGTCACACTGCTAAACCCTTGAGCCAGGTTTCTAGCTCCTCAGCTCGGTTTTAACCATAAAGTATAAAAATATTTCCAGGTGATCAGTGCAATGGGCCCACATGCGAGGAATGCACACGTCTGGTACAACGTGTATCAGACCGCCTGCAATTTTTTTGCTTACCAGCATGGGTACAATTTGTATTTCTATGTTAAAACTAATCAGTTCATTTGCCCTCTCGGATCTCCGCGCCAGGGGTATAAATCAGTTGCTTCCTGTTTACATGACTGTCTTACTCGGAAACTCTCCACTTAGCTCGATTAGCTGTGGTTACGGTCACAGCACTGTCAAAACCCACTTACTGGATAATCCTGCTTTTTATGATAATTTACGGCAAACCCACAGGTATGACATTAAGTGGTTTCCACTCTATCAGACAGATAGGCCTGATATGTCTCCAGGAGCGGACCATGCTTGTTTTGGTAATGGTCTGATACAACGAGCCCGATTTTGAGAACCAGTTTTCTCCACTGAGTAACTGGCATCAAACTGGTTCTCAAAATGCAGGCACATTATATCTTTTCTCTTGCATTTTTCATCTCTTATTAGATTGGTGTTTTTCCCAACTTTGATGTATCGCCATCATTATCATTTGTGCAGCCTGTGATTGGTCAGATCACAAACAACATCATCTGACATCCGGGCGGCAAGAATGAACAGTTAAAATATACCACACCTTGCCAGTCGACATTACTTCATAGCAGTTTCACACACTGCGTTTCAGCCAATAGGAGAACGGAAGGTATGCTTACACTGATGTCTTTGAAGTAGAGCGCGGATCGCAACCATTCCACGAGTGTTAGCAACATTTGGTTGAGGGTCAGGCAAAATAAGGACTGCAGCTCAAAGTTTGTAGTAACCCTGCTGTGACTCTCCAGCTGGCATTGGACAAACATCACCAACTGGTTGGTGTCAATCTCATTATCAATCAGGTCTTTGATAATAGGGGGCAGCACACGTGCACTACGGGCATGACCCAGCAGAGCTGTGTTGACTTCAGGTTGTGTGTCTGGCTTACACATGGGACGGAATATATCTTTGTGGTCGTCATCGCAACTTCTGCTGCTGTCACCAGGTGGCACATGTTGTCCCCGCGACACGTCAGGGCTGTATTTGTGAACTGCCTGCAGTTTCATGGCACGGTCACGCTTATAGACAGGACCAAACTTGTTGCGACCACCACGCATTCGGTCTGTTCTTACAGCTACAAGTAAAGACGGGACTCAATAATCGAACAAGTGGACATACACACGAACATAAAATCTATCAAACGTAATTAAGAAAATATTAATCAACCCCACAAGGTGATTTGTCGTCCAGCTTAGTCATGCTGAGCTTGTGGCATATGCCAGAGTCTCACCAATTTCCAACAAAAGAACAGCCAAAATTGACCTCTTCATAGTTATAATGATCGTAGCTATGGCTCACAGCCTAAACACAGAAAGGCATTTATCTGGTCAACAAATTTCAATAACAAGGCCAGTGCAAACCATTGAAGTGTGCCCCTGGCTGCACCACACACAGTAAGCCTGTAGGGCTGCATATTGGTGTCATAAAAATGGCCACTAGGTGACACAAAATACATATGTATTTTTAATGTTTATTACAAAAATATGAAGTCCAACAATTGTCCTATATTTGGGCGTGACGCAAATAAGTCAAACCCGTCCGAAAACAGGAAAATCTCATGACTGTTTCTCCATTAGAAACCTACGTCAAATTTCATGAAAATCCATGCAGGAACTACATAGATATAGAAGCAGGACTTGGGTCCATCTGAAAGAAGTTGCCATCGGTTACAGCGCTTACATGGTTACACTTGTAAGGGCTAAAGGAAGTTACAGCTGTGGATGCAAAAAAACTGCCACTAGGGGAGCTACAGGTGTTGGACCCATCCAAAACTCAACATCAATCGTGTTGGTACATGTCTGTAGGTAAGGATTTGCCAATTTCATATCAAAAATACAAAGAAAACAACCCCAGTCAAATTAGAACGCCCGTTCAAAATATCTGACGATACCTTAATTAGCTTATATCTCGTTGTGAGCATTTATTAGCCAACAGATACAATATAAAATTGGGACAATCAATCGCAGCACTAGCCATCCTCCATTGTGCCTAGTGTGAAAAGTCATAAGATATTGCTGCTCGTTTACCCATGGTTTATGGTATAACAAAGGTAGGCAAGGCTGTTATGGCTGCGGTTACTACTGCGTATTTGAACACGCTGTGGCCCTCTTCAATTTCCCATAGAATATCAAAAAAGCGTGGATAAGGCACAAGCTTATTCAAGAAATTAGTGTAATGGTGGACATGACACTCTGGCACTGGGTAAGCTCTTCCATTTTCTCATTTTTGAGATATTGAATCAACGGTAAATGGGTCGTGATATGTAGTGCTATAATGGAAGGTTTAATGATACTGAAAATATTCACTTGTCAAAACAAGGTAAATGGTGGTGTTAAGCACTTTCTTTGAGCACTTTTGGTGGTTTGAGACTAGAAAATAATAAAAATGGCCACCAGGTGGTGTAGAATGTCTAATCTGTCCTAAAATGGAAGTGGGTTGTCGTATCCTTAATACAAAGCAATCAAAGAAATCTGAAGACACCGAGGCAAATTAAAATTGTCATTAGGGGAACCTCGGTTGCTGGAGCTGTTAAAAACTCGTCTTTCATTGGCCAAATCTCATCAAGGTCCTGCAAGGCAGAGAAACAGAGGTAGACGCCAGTCACAGGACACACTGGCATTGTTGATGGCAATATGCACCCACGTGTGTATGCTGGCACAAAAAATCTGAGCTAGAAATTCATTCATCTGACCATTATGTGTAGTAGATTCTAGTCATTTATCAACGGAATAGTATACGGGTCTTTACACACTTTTTGCTAGAAAATGCATCTATTGAAGTGACATCATCAGGGAAAAAAGTGATTTTCTGCTCGACTAAACGCAGAATCAAACCCACAGAAGCTCAGCAATCATACTGCCAAACTCTTGTGGTGGAGCTTAATCCTTAGATAAATGGCAGAGAATTTTAAGCGCCTTTAATTGGTGAAGTTTCCACCCTGGATTTTAGCAAATGGCAAACAACAGCAAGAATTGGTAATTTCAGCTAAATTCATGAAAAGCAAACTGATAGTTTTGGCTGTATCTTGTACTTTTAAACAACAGGCCAAAAACCATGTTTGTAAGACCGTCATTTTCCCTCACCTGACCTTGACCTTTCCTGGGATGGATTTGTAGGTTAGTAAAATATTTAATAGGTTTTTCATTTTTTGTTGCAGGGCCGTAAGTTTTACTGCAAATAAAGCCTATAATTTCACTTTAACCAATGAAAAAACATTCATTTGCTCAGACTACAGACAAAATGGTTTGCTGAAGTCAAGCATATAGTTATATCACAGGTGATCGAGTGACAGGAAACAAAATGGATTCATTTTACCCTTGAGCAAAAAGGTCAAATAACTGGTTATATAAATGATCAATAATGGACCTGCAGTTGAACTTTGTAGAAAGTTTTATCCTTCAAGTAGTTGACTTGTTGAACAACAGAAGCAATATGTTAAGTTCAATGTAATATGCAACAGAGTACTATATACAGTAATAACTCTCCAGTTTGGTACAGGCTTTAAATTTTGCACAATAAAATATATGCCGAAATTGAATTTTCTTCTGAAGTAGAGACTAGTTTTCCATGATTCAACTAAAAAACAGCAGAATTAACAGCATCTAATTTCTATCACAGAAATACAGATTACACGCAAAAATTCCATACTTCAGTACCAGATACCTTAATTCTAAATATTCTTGACTTTTAATTACCATAACGAAGAATACAATCAATCAAATTCAACATATTCTGGCCAACGACTGTTTTGAAGTGGACATAGTCAAGTAGTCCATTCTCTCTACAGGTGGTGATTAGAATTTTGAGATTTTAGAAATAATAAAAATTATGTGCAAAAAATTATCAGTAAAATACAGCTCATTCGTTCCTTTGAGATAATAAAACGAACTTTGATAATTTACATGGAAAACATATTTTTCATTATGCTAAAATGGATTTCCCTTTTTTGAAAACAGAAATCAGGGTCTCTATTGAAGAATGGGACATGAGCGCCTTTGGCATTCATCTCATATCTGAAATTATCAGACGCTGCATTTAGTGTTCATACCAGAGCAACACAGAGTGTTGAAATGCGCCCACGAATGCATCGCAAACGGTGCGCTTTTAAGGTTGTTTATTTGCGTCATAAAAATGGCCACTAGATGGCGCAAAAAAGTACACTCCATCCAAAAACGGGAACATATCATTGCTTCTTTAATAGAATGACGGCACAATGCGTCCACATATTAATATGTGGGCGTATAAAAAACAACCTCTGATGAAATATTTTCACGAGTACCTATTTTGTGTAACATCGAAGCAAATGATTGTCATTGATTGCATTTTTTTTAATTTAGAACTACAAATAATGTCAAGTTCTAAACTTTGGAACAAGCTCCAACCTAGAGCAAAATAATTAATTTTCGCTTCCCAAACTTTAGAAATTCTAGCGTATTATTTTAAACTTCTTGTGCAGTTTATCCAGTGTACATCTTTCACGCAACCAGGCCTTTGAATTCACAAATACTCATAATCATGATGCAAGGGCTCCATCTAGTGTTTTGACAGGGAACCAGCCTATTCCCTATCCTAATAACAACTGCATTGCTTTAAGAACATAAATGTGTTGACCTTCACAGGCCGATTATCAAGAATTAATGAGGACACACAATAACAGTAACCCAGTGTTATTAAAAAATGCGTGCGTATTTATGATAACACAGATTACCAACAATTGGCTTAATTTATGAAGAGTTCAGTTTGAAGAATAAACATACCTTCCACTTTCATGCCAACTTGAATACATTTCTGAAAGCGGCAACTTGGACATCGTTTTCGCTGAGATTTTTCAATTTTACACGCTTGGCTGTCCGCGCATGAATATATTTTCTTATTCTGGACCGTGCGCTTGAAGAAGCCTGAAATAAACATGCATTCATGACTAGGATAACGATTCTCCCGAAACTTGTCCCAAATGTTTGCTGATAATTTGCTGAATAGAGGCAGGAACTTCTACCTTTATGTATTGCACTAACACCGATGTCGAGGTTTTTCAATGCTCTCCTTTTTGTCGATGTCCCAGTGGTTTTCCCACTGAGACGCTTATTGCCGTTGGACCAGAGAACCACCAGGAGACGTGAACTAATGCCTGTAAAGATATAACTATATGGCCAAGTGGAGCTGAAAAGAAAGTCTGATGGAGAAAAGTCTTACAACTATGAATTCAAACGCTTTTAATACAGGTGCTGGAAATGTCCCCCACTAGCATATCCGCACAACTTGATGTGGTTTTTCAAATTGAAAAATGCACACTGCTCAGCATAGAATACATCCAACGAGCGCGAAATTGCCACAATACAGAAAAACATCGGAGAAGCAGAATTGAACTATTTTTTCACAGCGCGTGCTACGGCATTTGATGAAATTTTATGTACAGTCTTGAGTGCCTATCTCAAGCAGAAAAGAGGTCTGTTTTGGAAGTCACACAGAATTTCTTTTTGAAAATATCTGCAAAAGAACTTGTGTACTTCAAAAGGACTATAGTTTGATCTGTGCACTTGTCATCTCTCAACACCACTATAAGCCTTAACACGAAAGAAAAATGGCTGCTATAACTATCAATATCATGATCACTACATCATCATAATAAGAGCGACGAGTTTCATTTTAGCCATCTCAGCTAAAAGAAAAATTGTCATTTTTCATTTACACTAGCATCCAGGGTGTCTCAACATAGAAACTCAAAGAACAAAAGGCTGGCCTAAAGTTTTAATGCACACTTTTGAAAATTAATTCAGAGATAACCGTTTACAGAAGAAATGATAAAATCAATTATGGCAAGTTAGTTTTGGGTGAAATTTCAAAGGTAGGCTTTAACCCAAATAACACAAAATCCAATTTGTCATTATCATCGCATAAGTGGTGATATCGGCAGTACTAACTTGCCATTGTCAATAGTGGTATGTTTTCATAACCTCACTGCTCAAAACACCCAATCAAAGCCCCTTTCAATATTGCATGTTAAAAAATATATGTTTTTTTCTGGTGGCAAGTGGTTGGCAATGGAATTTATTACTTAGAAAATGAAATTTTGCCACTCTGCCGTGAGGTTTTCTAAGTTTTTCTTCGTTTTCAATGACATGAAATTTACACATTGGACCAATTTATAAGCTTAAAAGGTCTACTGCTTATTTCCTTAGCCTGAAAAAACAGGGTGAAAGGCAGGATTAAACACCATTACTAACTGCTACACAACTTTTCATCATCTTAACAGTAGAATAACTACCATATTCAGAAATATCTTGCAAGTGAATTTTACAACATCAATTAGGCAGTCTTCTTCACAATGAGAAGCATTGCACTCAGCCTCCAGTAAAGGATTGCTATGTTAATACCTGAAGGCACGTCTTCAGATGGTGTACAGCAGCTAGTGTACATCACACTAGGGATCACTTTGCTGACTAAAGCAAAATTATTTCTTTCTCCAATTTAGCACATCTAAGTGAATACTAGGTAGCTTCTCACCATGCATGGTGCTCAGTTAGGATTAAGGCCAAAAGACAGTTTTTGTGTTTTCTATATTTCCCTTTACTTTCAATCATGAAGTTCTACAAATGGTTCTGATATTACCCCACAGCATTTTTAGCCATAACCAAAACTTTACCACCTTTGGAGCATGAAAAATTGCCAAGAAAGAAGCAAATCCCAGGAACAAGTATGCCAAAAACACTACCAAAGATAAGCCCTCTTAAAGTGGGCTGGGAATATGTGTTAAGAATGATTTGTTTAATACATTAAAATTGACATTATTTACAAGTTGTGATGGCATAATAGCTTTAAGATTAACTCATAGACTTTCAGTATATTGTATAATTATAGTTTGTTGCTATTTACCACCTGAGAAATCATCAAGGGGTTGTGATGCGGACAGTATCCATTGCCATCTATTACGCCAGTTATATTTATACGCAGATATATACACAAAACGTACAGAGAGTGGCGTACATGGAGTAATATCCGAGAGACATTATTCCGCGTATCGACCGAGAACTTCAGTCTCGGTCGATACGTGGAATAATGTCGAGTGGGATATTACTTCATGAATGCCAATTGAGGTACGTTTTGTATTTATCCCATATGCTTCGAATTCCTAAGTTTCTTTCATTTTTTCCACATATTTTTTAAATACTTCACTCAGACTGTGCACGTGGTGGATCACATCCTAAATGTATGTACTCGCACGTCAGGCTGCAAGTTTTCTCTACTAAAAGAAATAGTTTTAAATGTGACGATTTATTGCTTGAAAAGAGATAACAAAGATGAAAACAAGGTTAACTTTTCATTGAACTTGTAACACCTCCTGAAAATAGTTAAAAAACAGCAATATTTGATATTGTAGTTACCAAGGAGTTGGCGCCTGAGTTGCAGAAGATAAAATATTAAGCAAATGAAAACTGACAGAACTGTCATATAATCAACAGTCCTGTTCCAGATGTTATGATTGAGACCCGGTTGTATGTTGATTATTATTTACACTGCCATAATTATATTACTTCAAACTATTTGCCAAAAGTTTTGTGATCGAACTGGCTAACGACATCGAGTCGACATTGACCTACCTTTTGAACTTTCTATGTCCGAGGTCACTGTTGAAGTTGAGTGCGAGAGGTGAACACGGAAAACTTTATTACACGGCCGTATTTCCCTCAACAAATTCAACACGTGTGGGATAAATCAGATGATTTGTGGAGATTTAAACTGCACAGTGGGTAGAGTGGGTATAGAGTGGGTAACTTGAATGATTACATTCCAGATATTGATTGCTAAGTGAGTCGTAATAGACAAAGCCGTAAACAGTCATGGTAAAGTTTGATTGACTTTTTGCTCGGCTCTAAAACTTGCATAGTGAATGGTGAGAAAGAGATATATAAGTAAAGATAGCTGCACCTCAATAAGTCATAGAGGAAGAGCTGGCGTTGTAGACTACTTTATAGTCTCTCATGAGTCAATTCAGTCTTGTCTTAAATTTGAGGTCCATATTTGTACAGACTTGACAAACAAAATGTACATGGGCTATTGTTGAAAAGTCAAAAGCGCCCGACTATATTGAATTATTGGTTAGAAATTATGCTACAAGTTCCAGTGAATACCATGATTGAAGAAAACGTAGAAAATCATGGCACACAGAGAATTCTTTTGATATGCGATTTAGAAAGCGGTTCAAATTTAATTCCATGCTAAGGGAATTCATGGAGGAGATTTTTAAAAGGGCGATTAGAGAGTTGCTTTTAATATTAACAAATGACTGTCAAACACAATATGAAGTCAATGAGATTGTAACTCCCTCTTCGAAATCATAAAAACAGAAATGGAATAGCATTTAAGATGAACAAAAATTTAAGAAAAAGATTAAAAGCAAACAGGCACTTTTGGAATGACGAATTAACAAAATTGTGGAAAATCATGTTTGAAAAAGGAACATTATGTGCTAATTTTCATGAAACTAAGTCAAAAGTGTTTTGGAAATAGAGCAGCGGATGCGGGATGGACTGACGGAGATGACAGCATAATGCGTCCACATATCAATATATGGCCGCATAATAATCAACTTGATAACATGAGGGCTGATGCAATACACTAGCTGGCTTTAATGTGACACACTGACAGCTAAAAATACATATGGTGATCAGTGGTGCACTGGTACAGCCTCAAATGAGGTCAAGCTTGGTGGATTGAACTAGTACTTATAGGTTCACTGAGAAGAGCTTGAACTTGTGGTTTAGTCAGTGGAAATGAGCTAACATCTTGTAAACAGTAGATTTATACCTCACTTGTGATACTGAGAGGTGTTACTTTATACATAACAGAGATGTCAGAGCCAATAGATTACATAGAACAGTTTTCAACTGGGAATGAAAAGTACAGTCCAAGCACAGAATACGTCTGCTGCCAAAACAGTCGGGTATTAAATGTGCTCAAATTTTGGGAACCAGTTTCATACCAGTTATTCCGTGGATCCTGAGAAAATTCATTTGGTTCTCAAAATGAGGGAAGTTGTATCTAACTATTACCCAATGTTTGTTTCAATGACCTCATAGATGAGAAGACAGGATTGTGCACTCGTAAAATTCTGGTGGCCATAATGTACAGAATAACCAGTACTGTATGGAAATGACTGAGAAATCTTTGGTGCCCCAACTGATTTCTTCAAAACCGAAAATAAAGCTGAGCTATTTTCATGCATTACGATATTCTGCTTTTAGTTTAGTTTACATAGTGTAATAATTGCCAAATATCTGGTAAAATTTTTGGCATTTGCAACAATGTCATATCGCGAAATGATCGCGATAGAATCTCAGGTGTTACAGGGAAACTTGACACCATGATCAGGGATTTCAATAGTTCCATACGAATTCAGCTGACGGGGGGGGCAAGAAACATGATAACTATGCCTCAGGTTTGGCAAAGGAATTACTTTTACATGAATGGTGAGACATGCCTTGAAGGTCAACACAACATTCATATATGAAACTTGTTTCGGCAGCCAAACTTACGATTCAATAACACCGCGCAACATTAAGTACAGCACTTTTCGACAAGTCTGCTTAGTTAATCCAATATCTACAGAATTAGAAAGTTCAGGAAATCGAATTGCATTCTAACGTACAAGTACCTGTCGTTTATAAAGTTCGATCGCTCCAATATACTCTTTCAACAATTTGTTTTTAACGAACACAGATGCAGAACTTCTAACACATGCATGTTTGTGGGTGGTACAACCACCAAATAACTATTTTGCGGTTGAACCGCCATTCAGCATTGACAGTAATGTGGTGGTCTTAAAAAGTTCATGATAATTCTTGTGGAAAATAGTTGGAATCTTGAAGCAAAAATTTTCGGTAAATTTTCAATAATTTTAGTGTCATTTCCATCCAACTTCCTTCCGACCTCCGTTAAAAATCATTAACTCTTGAAATTAGCGTCATTTTTCGTCCAATTTTCATCGGGATTTTCACTTTACGACAAAAATGTATAATGTGCTTGAACACGGTTACCCGTTGCTCTCACTTTGAAACGACAAAAAACGACGAAACTTCACACCTCACACATGTGGTCACGACACCTACGAGAACAGATTACTTAGAATACTGTGGCACTGCGCAAATTAGACCGTTGCGAATTAGTAAATTCATGAAATTCGTTATTTTCTCAAGAATTTTAACTCAGGTTTACTGACATTCCACCACTTCAATTTCTGTGAATTTACTTTGAAATTATTTGTGTAAATTAAATTCTTAACGTTTAAAAAATCTAAAACAAAGGAAACTGCTTTACCAGGTAGTAATACCAAAAGTTACTTCAAACTCGGCTGATCTCATCGAAGCGATCTCAGCTAAAACTTCACCGATATTTATGGAGAGAGCACGTACGGAGGTCAAAATTTTAGGAAGATTTCTAATCTTCTAGTAGTTTAAATCCATCAGAAGAGTGAAAATGTGAAACAAACGTGTTGTTTCCCTAGGCAACTCTTATCTTACTCCATCAGCTAATGAGTATTAGCGTGAAATGCATGCTACAGGCCAAATAAAGGCATGTGGTGAACTCAGGAATTTCGACTGACCCGAAAATGAGGGGAGGATTTTTGGGCCGGTCTATCATGACCAAAATCTCTGCAAAGAATTACAACAATTTTACCAATCATTTTTGTCCCAAATTTGAAAATTTTTACCAAACTTTCCAATTCGGTACTACCGCAATGTCATATATAAGCGACCAGTCCTTTTAAAACCACCAGTCTTGAATACCTTTCAGATAAGAGCCAGGGTATAATTCACAACAGATTGAAAAACAACTGTGGCCATTATTCACTGTTTTCCGTGATAGTCTAGTGTCTGCTGTTAACGTAAATCACCAAACGATTTTAAATAATGCATGGAAAACAACGAATAAATAGCAGTTGCAATCTTGTATTAAAAATGCTTGAAACAAGCAATAGCCAGTCTATCACTCAGGTCAGGAAAAATATGGGTTGTCAATCAGGTCGTCCCCTATTACACGGCGATAGAACTCTCCTTAATCCCAGACATAAGAAAGCACATAATCTTGTTTTCGAAATCTCTCACTGATGTCGGGAAGGCGAACAAATTCAGATCACACATCCAGGCACATTTGTCCAGTTTATCAAACTTTCTCACGTCGGAATTGCAGCCCACAGCGAAGCAGTAATACTTCGTTGGTATTGGCAGGACGAACAGAGTAATGCAACCGAGAAAAACTTGTAAAGAATCAAACGACAAATAGCACGTGAAATTGAAGTGGCATGAAAAGGATGGATGATTACAGCATTGTGGGTAAATACAGGGAGGCTCGAGTGTCACTGTGTGATCCCAGACAGCCCTATTGAAATGAGCACTGCTCAGAACATAAACGATTTGTCATTACATCACAGGTGACACACAAGATAAATTAACTTGGGTGCTCATATAAAGGTAAGAAAACCACAGAAATTCGCTTTTGTCATTTTAGATCTGCTACGCATATTCCTGTATATGGAAAGACGTTAGCGCCAGGTCCGCAAAACTGGGATTGTTGAATAAGCAATCGGCCTTAAATAAGCGTCCAACTTGAATATAAATGCCCTAAACAAATGAGCGCTTGGTGATGTGAGACAACTCCTGCATGAAGTTGAACGCAAGTGATACCATGACTTTTGTTTACGTAGCGGGCACTATCTTCTGAAGGACATTCTATATGTTACATTATAACCATGCAAATACAAGTGATTTTGAACATAGCAAACGAAATTGGAAATCTTTGTTTCAAAGACATATATGCAATGGTCATTATTGAGCTGATTATGGTTTTAGCATGACAAGATAATAATAAAATATGATAAAATATTAAAACAACTCAAAAAGTGATTCTTAAAAAAGGTGTGAGAAAAATAAAATGAACCGATACTCAGATTTCTGATAATGTTGACAGACAACCAAAGTCTTGGCACATTTGTCTCCTTTGAATAAGGAAATGTTTTGCAGGTTTTTATATATTACAATCTAAAAGAGTTCAGGTCCCTTTTTTATAACGTATGGAGTTATTGAATTCTTATTTGAGTCTGTCAGTTGTTTGCCATATTTTCCAACATGGCCGCCACACCAACACTTCATTACGTACAGTAAAATCTCACCAATTTATGACACAATACGTGAAATTTCATTTCTCATTCTTTAATAAAAGATACTTGGCATCAAATTAATGCTTTACCATGTTCAAGGTTTGTACCATAGCTGAATTCAGAAAATATTTTGAAAAAATGTGAGAATTCACAACAATACTAGAAGACCTTAAAGTGTACACAACATGACTCTAGTACCTCAAAATAAATTTTATTATTATATCTTACTTGATTTCAGTGCCTTTAGTGCACAGCTCATAAAGAAACACGCAAAAATTGAAAAAAATAATAATTATGTACAACGTCATGGGTTGAACCCAAGTCGTTCGCCATACTGTTCGGATCAGAGACCAAGTGTATAGAGTGAAGTGAAAGCAAAGTACATTTAGCGTCGAGAAGGTTCGTAGAGGGATCAAAAGATATGTTGCCGGAGGCTGCAGCAACAGCAGACAGGCGGAGAACGTCTCGGTGTTCCGAAGGACACCAAAGTTGCGCTGAAGTGACATCGCTTCGTGCGCCGAACGAGAGTGTGGGACCTCATCGTGGACCAAGCGATTCGGTCCGGGGCCACTCTGTGTTTTGCCCACTTTGAGGACTCGTGTTTCAACTCCAGTCACAGGAGATGTTACGATGAAGGCCTGGTTCAATAAAGGACAATATTTATCATTCAGAAACATCGGCTCTTAATTCAGGATCGTCTGTTGGATGACTGGGTTGACTCGCCGAGCCCGAGGCCGCTTCTCTCGCGGGAGGATCCAGTTCGTAAGGCTCAAAGTAGAAAAGTACGCAGCCGGAAGGACATCAAACTTGTTCTCGCTTTCGTGCAACCCCATTTCCTCATCCTGGCCACCATTCCCGTACGTTTCTTCATAGTATTTATTTAATTCTTGCTCATAATCGTCGTCGCTTTCAAATTCACTGCTCTCCGCCATTGTTCAATGCTGGTCACTGATCTCTTGTGTTCAACCCATGACGTCACATGGCGGGAAATGTGAAAATTGGCAAAATTGAAAGAAAAATCAAAATTTCGAGCTAATTACACAAAATAAACATGGGTTTAGCTAAATTTTACGTCATACATTTAGTCTGTGGCCACCGGTAATTCAAAATGTGCAAAATTCCATGGTGTGTACTGTTTAAAGTGGACCTAGGCACTCATTCCTGTTATTACTTGGTCAAATTAGTTAGAAACACAACAAATATTCCTGGTGGAAACTTGAATGGGTTATACAAGTTGTGTAACTTGGAATATCCAGAAGACAAATACCACTGTAGTGTGTTTGTGCCCACCAATTGAGTGTCACACACAATACCACAGATTGTAGTGTGTTTGTGCCCACCAAGAGTGTCACACACAATACTTAAGTGGTCCCTTTGTCACTCTTCAGCATTATTTATATTTGATTTTCTCACATTTAAAACTCATTCATTGTGCTCTCAAGCGTCACAATTAACTGTCCAGTTTGTGGCTCACCTCACAATTTACTATCCTGTATTTGTCACAGAGGCGGATCTACAGGGGGGGTTCAAGAGGTTCAAACCCCCCCTCGGGACAGGATCCAAAATAAAAATTGAAAAAAAAATTTTGCCAGAAAAACGAAATCAGCTTCTATAAACCACAAAAAATCTTACACGGGAGGGGGGAAACCTCCCGACCTTCCTTCTTCTCGGCGCTATGCGTCTTGGATTCGCTCGAATCCTAAACCCCCCCTTACTGAAAACGTAGATCTGCCACTGTGTCATACTTTGGTACAATGGCCATATGTGTATATTCCAATAGAATCTTGTATATATGAAAATTCCTAATCTGGCTAACTTTAGATATCATAACACAGAAATGGCTGATCAGATACAATGGTTTACGGTCTCCAAAACTTTCTTAGGTTAGGAATTGTTTTGAAAATGTTCTGCTCTTGCATAATGGTCTATCAAAAATAGGACTGTTATGAGTTTAATTTCCATAAAATAGAAAAGCAATGACATTTTAGAAAACTGTAGTAGCATATTTGAGATCTCATCTTGAACATTTATATCAAATAAAATTACCATCCTTTTACCATCAATGTACCTTTAAAAACAAGGTCATATGACCCAATTAATGGCCGCTTAGTAAAAAATGAACAATCAAATTCTGCAGGAATTTTACAACAGATATATAAACTTTACTGAGAAAAATTGCAGGTATTTAACTGAATATGCACACTTGCTCATACAAAACCTTAAAAAATCAGTTTCATTTTTGTTTTAGCACTCGAGCAAATTTTGTGAAATACTCATCTTTCACTCGAGCGACTTTGATTGGTCCCGTGTTATGACGCCAAACTCACTGAAAACTTGCTTTATGATGAAGCAAAACATACAGATTTCCAAAAACGAACATGAATTACAAATAATTTGTTGACATAAGAGTGGAGCTATAATGCCTGCAATACAGAATGGTTGGAGTGCCTATGTTTATACTTAATATTGACATGTTTTGCCAAAATATATTTACTATCTAGTCTCCTAAAGTATTCATTATTGACATTGAGCAAGCATAGCAATACAATGGACTAGACAGTACACGTGTACTCAACCACTGGCATCAAATGGCACCTGACGCTCACAACTAATAACACTCTTTTCATCACTGACTGAGAGCCTGGGAATTATGCAAAAATACTTTTGACGAGGGCACTGCTAGAGGAGTAGGACACTCGTGAACTTAGAGAGTGGACTCCAAAAAAGTGACCCATTTGTTGCAAGCTTCCATGGAAAAGTCAACCTTTGTTCCATAAACACTACGCTTTCGTAGGTATTATGTAAAGTATAGCGTATATGTAAATTAGGTAACATGAAGTGGCCGACAGGTGGAGTGCAGACCAAACTTAAAAAAAGTTTAAAACCCTTTTATAAAGTTTATGGTGATTTTAGCTCACAATATGGCCGACAAGAGGAATTATATTTTGGGACAAATAAACTTTTAAGAAAACATTAGTCTATTACCAGCAAGTAAAAAGATTGACCCCAGGCACAGATTTAGAAAGTTATTTGTATCCAACTGATCCACTAGGACACAAGACAGAGATGGTGTCATTGTTAACAGTCCTGTAATAACAGTGTCTCACCCATTTAGTTCTTACCTTTACAACTCTCACAGGTGAGTAGGCCATAGTGATAGCCAGACACTCTGTCACCACACACCGGACAGCTTTCAGATGGCACCACCTTGATATCTGTGGGTACCAACATTCCTGCCACAGCTGAAAAGTAAACACTGAATATGAATACCCTGTGAGAGTGTGGAGTATTGAAGTGCCATGTAAACTTTGACATCCATGTAAAATGCGGCATATCAAACGAGTAAAATGCGGCGTGTAGAACGAGTTATCGACGTCCTGGCAAAATTGGCAAAAACGTGTAATTTCTGTTCTAATCAGTGTTTTAGCGCGTAAACCGTGGCGATCTATTGTCTTAAAGGCCATGCTCGTCAGCGTGTAAACGGTGGCGATGAAACAAGTCATTGCCACCATAGTGCGTAACCAGTGGCACTTTTGCCATGCTAGCATGTAATTGCCACGGTAGTAATATTACACTTCGCATGAGGGTTAACAAACCATAATGCTCTTGTTTACAATAGCCCATATTATGCACCATGCCTCCATACTATGCCATTATGCACCATGCCTCCATACTATGCCATAATGTCATTTCTTCGCTAAGTCACTAATTTATTGTGTAACGGTAACATGTAACATTCAAAGTGTGATGCCACAAAAGAGTCTTTAAAATCATCATTAACAGAACATTTTTTAGTTTTTGTTGTTTATTATGAAAATTTTAATTTACAATAATTAGAGTTCAGGCCCAGAAAACGTTGGAAAGCATTACACCTGGGTGACCTGAACAGTTCTTACCACTGTCACTAAATATAAAATCTAAAATCAATGATCTATGAGTAAACTTATCACAAACATAAGAAAATGGTTCAACATGCAAGCTTTAAATACTTTACTAAATTTTAACTAATACATCTAGTGTTTTCACTACATAATATTTAATCTGTTGCGTTCAATGGTATTGAACCAAAGAAACAGCTCCTAATAACCAGTTGTGGATCCGAAGATGATAGGCCAAAACAATGGATGGGCATTCTGACTCCATATATTACCTGGAAAATCAAGAATTTCTAACCTGACACTCTTTGCTTATTGTAACACTTCAACTTACATGTATAAAAGAAGGACCATTGTAAGAGAAGTTTATCAAGTCACTGTCAAGCAGAATATGTAGACCAAACGTGAGCTGCAACACACTCAAAGACTATGCTTTATAAACGACATACCTGACAACTCCACTCTCTGACAGCTAAACCAACTCTAACTCAGTTTGGATTTTTGATAAGATTTCTTGCAAATTTTTATGTCCTATACTGGACATGTTTAGTTTATTCACCTTAAGTGATGTTCCTCCCGAACAGTCTTTTCAGTATTGCCAAGCTTCAGGCAGTGTACTGTTATTGAAGAGTTCTATCGTACATTCCATCTGTACAGTTTGAAACATATTTCTACATATTTACCACATTCTTCTTCATTCTGTGGAGAATATCACTTTCCATGATGGCATGCCATATTTTTACACGGTTGCCACGCTTTATTTGCTAACAAGACAATTTTTATGAGACTATATGCCACATACCTGTGTCATATTGGTTTAGACTCAGGGATGGTTTAGACTTAGGGATGGCTTATATTAGACCGAGAGGTGGTTTCTACTCAAGGATGGCTTGCACCATGGGCTGGGTGGAATACTGGGGTGTGTTGAACCCAGGGTGGCAAATACCCGTGCAGAAACAGTAATTATAACCCTACAGTATCATTAAAAGTGCATTTCACTAACTTATTATATTTTTCCAGTTGTAATTTTATTCCTTTAGGTACCAGACGATATTAAGTAATAAAAAGACAATGTATTAATCAAGAAATATAGAAATATGGCTTTAATTAAAAAACAGTGCAAGTCCTCTGACTTTTTGCAGTGCATCAGACATGAATATGACACAAAGACTCAATGTACAGAACACCTGAGCGAAAACTCATGAGAGTGCTGTTATCGATCAACAGGTTACCAAGAGACAGACATTTTCAAGTCTGGACACTATAACTTTTCCATTTGTTGCCAGATTCATCAATGGATGACGCAGATTTAGATGTTCAAAAGCTTCAACAGAATGCCCCTACCTCGGCCATTCTGTTCCTAATATTCATTTCCACCAAAGTTCCACTGTTGTGTGGTGGGGTGTACTAATCATGCTATAAACACTCCCACTAAATAATATTGGTCCTAACCCCGCTTGTCAAGGTAAACGGTGGGGCTTGGAAAATTGAACTAAACCGTATTTATCCACCTTGGCTGAGTCGCGCTCAGCTCACGATCAAACGGATGCTGCCAAGCTGCTCTAGTCATAGAGTCACGAGCAAGGATAATTGGCTTCACTCATGCGGATATGATCACAGGCGTCCTCACCTTCTGATCGTCCCCAATACACTACATATAATACTACATGGTATGACACTCCCGACTAGAAATTCCACGGGTGCTTCACTTCAGCCGTCCATAGCAAATACAAAACTCAATAAATTTACACAAAACAGAGGTTCAACAAACCATGAAGAATTGTTCTTTCTCCCAATACCATTCACGGTGTCCTGTTCCGGCGACTTCGTAAGAAATTCACAGTCAAAGAACAAAAATTTCACGAAAAGCCCCTACACACTTTCATCGTGGGCCGCTCGAGGTCAAGGACGGTACGGAAATTGCCGGTTTGTCGCACAAAGTCACAATGTCGATAACTCTACACTTAGCCGCCAGTAGAATAACTACTGAGTACTTCCGTAACTCACCGGCGATTTCCGTACCGTCCTTGACCTCGAGCGGCCCACGATGAAAGTGTGTGGGGGATTTTTGTGAACATTTTTGTTCTTTGACAGCGAATTTCTTACGAAGTCGGCAGAACAGGACACCATGAATGGTATTGGGAGAAAGAACAATTCTTCATGGTTTGTTGAACCTCTGTTTTGTGTAAATTTATTGAGTTTTATTTTTGCTATGGACGGCTGAAGTGAAGCACCCGTGGAATTTCTAGTCGGGAGTGTCATACCTTGTAGTATTATATGTAGTGTATTGGGGACGATCAGAAGGTGAGGACGCCTGTATGATCAGCTGATTACAATCTAGCTAGCAGACTGTACTTTTTATGGACAGAGTTTTACGTAGTTTTTACTGTAATATTTGAAAAGAGGAGCGAAAACAAATATGAGTATAACTTTGAATTTTTCAAATCGGCCCAGGATAAGAGATTTTGCAACACAGCAACACTCACGATTACTTTCATTTGGCGCGCACGAATGCAAAAATATAGGACCCAAGTTATTTATATTTTGGAACACATGCATTTCAATATTCAAAATACGTTTATTATGAATCTTACAAGCTGTAAAACAACGTTGTTTAATTTCACTGAGCTCATTCATTGTCATCCGTCAAATCGGCAATTTCCGATATGTGATCTGCGGCGTGCGCGTTATGTGTACAAAACAAGTGATTGTTATGTTCCTGAAGTACGAAAATTAAGAAACTTAAGCAGGCCGTTATTATTGACAGGGACACGATGAAACGAATTTGGATTTTGGCTATAGTCTTGATACAGTGAGCTGGCTGACCACTGCGTCAGTGTCTCCGTTAGACCCAAACATTTCACACAGCCCGGGTAGTTCACCTCGTCCCCAACATGATGTAGATCGAGCCTTGGACTGTTAATACTCCACGGCCGGGTAGAGCTAACGACCGTCGGCCTGTGCACACAAAATCTGTGAGTTAACCAGCACTTACCTTGCATGTTGCAGCCGTTTAAGTGAAAAACAATCTAGTAAACGCCATTTTCTTGCATAATCCTCCGCCTTTTGTAACAAAAAAGTCTGTCATCGATGACCCGCACATGCACGCTCACTCACTCTCATACGCAGACGAACTTCAAAACAAACGTCACGTGACAACAACATGTGCGTTCATCCAGAGATTTTTCTCGTGTTGTGGGGTACGATGTAGCGCATATTTGGACTTAATCGCAATTAATCTGGACTCCACATGTACTTTAAAAATTGTAAAACATAAGGAAGACTTCAGGTAATTTGTTGAGTCGAAACTATATTTTTATTCAAGAGTTCCAAGTTTTTCTATTGACGATCGCGATTCAGCGACGCATCAGTCGGCAAGTTTTCGCCCTGTGATGAGCAAAACTTTTTGAAAAATTATCGTAATTTAACAACGGAAGTTGATGGCAATGCACCACAATTTTGTAGAAAGACTGTCATAGGCTACAAATACGTCACAGAGCGTAAATTTGATGAATCCTAGCTTCCGATTTTACCCGTTTGGGAAACCGGGTTTCAACTGCCGTAGGCTACAATAAGCGTCCCCTCCCCGTGAAATGAATTTTTCTAAGCGTTTATTAGAGCCAATACAGTATACAACTTTCCACCAAGGCTAGGTGATGCTACGACATTATTCTTTGTTCCATTATTAACTGGTCTTGACTAATTACCATTTTATGGCCTGGTCATCCATTCAATCCATTCGGCCAAAAGTGGTTCCAGAGGTGGCTTATCAGCCAATTATTCACGCATGCTGACTCACAATAGAAGCCTGATAAGAGTGAAGGTGGATAAATGCGGTGTTCCTACAATTTCTTTTGGTAGTGGATGTGTTCAAGACATGTGGCTTACAAAAAAGGCAGAACCTCGTGAAATATTCATAGATGAAAGACTCGTGTTCCATATACATCCCACTGCGCAGGATTTCAATCTGGGTCGACCCTATAATTAAACAATTGGAGGGGCGGACAGTGGCATTCCTGACTGCTTTTAAATTACCACGGTAATGAACCTCTATAGTGATTGAATTTCTCTAGAGATCACCAATATGGAAAATCTTTTATTGGATTGGGCCATTGCACCATGAACCAAACAGACGAACAACACAAAAGAACTCTTCTGGCCTCAGGAAAAAAAACTTGGCAATGATTGGTCACACAGAAATTCGAGCAGAAATTGAATTTTCTTTACTCTGAGGATTGGGACACAGTCGATTTTAATGTTCACCATTATATTTGTCATATTTCAACATTGAATTTATGTTGTGTATCAAAAGAATCTGAAAACTGATTGGGCAGTTCATAAAATCATCACAAATAGCTGCCATTAACCTTTCCATGCATCCTGAGGACAACAATAGTTTGCTGTTGATCATAATTCTTGAATTTGGGATGGTGAATGTTGCCTACTTCTAAAACTTGGTACAAGTTCTTTACGAATTAAAATTCTTAATTAATGAGCAAAATAGTTATTTTCACTGTCCCTTACTGGAGAGATTTTATAGTACCTATTTAACCGGTTGTGGTACTGCTTTGGGTCAAAATGTCTATGGCACAAACCTTCCATCATTTGGAGAACCTCTCCCCCCACTCCCAACACCCACCCACCTCTACCCACCCCTCCCTAANCACCACCCACCCCCTCCCTTACCCCCCCCAAACTCAACCACCCACCCCCTCCAGCAGGGATGTTGCTTTTGATATGGCAATCACAAAAAATCGTTTCGAGAAAAAATATTTGGTTGCCATGACAATGCCAAAAATTACGTAACATTGGTACATCCACGAGAAACGTTACAACTCATTAACATATTTCTGATCTGTTTTCTTTGAATTATAATAAAAGTAAGGATCTACAAAACTACAGAAGGAAATTAAAAATTTCCTAACAGTAATTTTTTATATCGTCTTGAAAATTGGTAAAAAAATAATCGGGAATAAACAATTTTTCAGAAATCATAATTTTTTCAGTTGAGATTTTGAAAAAAAAATGCTTCAGTAGTTTTGTAGATATACATGTAAAGGTAGTGTACGCCAAATTTCGTAAGTATAGCTCACACAGTTTTTTATTTACAACATTTCTTAGCCCAAAAACTCTCAAGAAAAAAGTTAGCAATGCATTTTTCGTTATCATATCCTGTTATAGATGATATGAAACACAATTTTCATGTCATTTTTTAGCATAATTTAGTCAATGTTCATCCTAGCACCATAGGTTTTTCCTTTCTGATCTTCCTGAGCTGTGTTAATTTGCTATTTTTGGTAGCCAACCTAGCTCGACAATTTCTGCTGTCTCAATGGACTTGATAGAACTAGTGAGGTTTTTCACTAAATTTTGGCGATAACTATAAATCCACTCCACAATGTTGTAGCAACCATTTTCTACCAAAACACATGAAGGCAATACATCATAGTCCAAGACAAGTCCGATTACAGTTCCAACACCATAACGACACAAGAAACTGGGTTGTTGTGGTGCCAAGTGTAAGCAAACGACACCGCTATCAATTTCGGCATAATGAGCAAAGTGTCATCAATTCCCTCACAGTCAGACATAATATAGCCTGAACTGTCCTCCGAAAATTACCATTTGTTATCAATAGCGACACTGGCTGAGTCATCGCACTCCTTGCCTTGCGCCTTGCTGAATGTCGGAATTTTGCCTTCCGTGCTTTTGAAAGCTATTATTTCCTGCTCCCCCTCGCTAACCCAACATGTCACTGCTCCGCTCGTTCTATTTACCCCATTTTTAATCTGTGTTGCATCAAAGAAATGCAATAAAATTCCAATCAAAACAGTAAAATCTTATGTAATCAAGCCATCAAAATGGCTGCCTGTTCTTCCTGGTTGCTAACAGGTTGCTAACAGGTTGCTAACGGGTTGCTAACGACGGATATAAATAAAGACTATTGTAATATTGGCTCTATGCACAGTTAGCTACCGGACATCAGATGTACAGTAACCAATTGAGCATAGTTAGAAGTGAACATTTGCCTACAATAGAATCATACACATGTATTTATTTTTATTTTTTTGGAAAGAACACATCACACTAAAATGCTACGACACTCAGTAATAATTGGCAAGATTTTGCATTTGAAAATCGCTCTCGTCAGAAATAATCACTCAACAGATGTTTGTAATGACATGTAATTATAGATAATTTTATTTGCCTTCAATATGTACATGTATCTAGATGATGTTCACAATACAAAGACACTTTTATAGAGTAACAGGCATCGTGGGAAGGTTATCGCTGAGTATTCCCTTATGACATGCCAACATTTTGAGAACCAGTTTAATGCCAGTTATTCAGAGGATAAAACAGGCTCTCAAAATGGTGGGCGCAATATATCTGAATATTGACCAAGCAGTTGTATTGTTTATTAACGTTTTGGTGTTTATAGATGCCTGTGCCTGGGCGTCCATTTCGAAGCCCAGGATACACACTGCGTAAGGCCTGCTGGCAAATCTAAACTGAATGTTGTGTGCATTTCTATTAGGCATGATATTCTTTTTTTAAACACTGCTATATCTTTGACGCCATCAATGAATACGCAATTATTTTCTTTAAAGTCCTAGAAGCACACGTTTTTAACCCTTATTGAATGGTTAGAATAAATTATAGGGACCCAAGCACTACCTATCCCATGACCAATACACAATCCGTAGTCGAAGAAAGTTTAAATAAACACGTCACTCACAATTCCGACCCAAAGATCGCACCGCCACTACCCGGGTACTGTTGCTGAAATTTGGCATACCCTCGTGATGAGTCAGGGCTGACCTCAGTAGCCGAGCGGTGGCTATGCGGTAGACTTTGCGACGGTCCATCAAACTTATAATAATGCATTAAATACCATTCGTCATACGCAAAGAACAGGTAAAATTAGAACAATAAATAATCAAGTTTGTATAAAAAGAACCAAAATGGGAATCAACAACGCATTTACGCTCGTGGTGACGTCAATACGTTTTCAAGGACAACATGGCTGGCATTCAGGAATCATTCATGAACTGACACACAGGAACTCAGGTCACAGAAATAGACGGGAAAAGTCGATAATTGTCTGATCTCGGCCGAGGTACAAAACTGCGCTAAAAAAGGCTTTGCGTTTGATAACAGAAAGGATTGAACATTATGCTGTGTTGATTTTTACTTAATTTGGTATATTTTTAAGATTTAGAACTAGAATGCCCTTTAAAATAAGACTTTAAGATGGATGAGTTGTAACACAGAAGGGTTATTACTGCGAAGATTGTATTTTCAGAGTATTGACTCCTTGCAGTAAAGACACGGAGCGAAAGACGCAGTATTGTGTGCTTGCTCTCACGGGCTTGGAGGGCTGTAACTTCGAAATAATATGGTTGTGATTTTTAAAAACTCAGAAAGTGACTTCAAGAACGAAATGATGGATCATGGTTGACGCTACTACCGCAAATGTTCGCGTTAAAGCCCTGGGCGGTTAAATTGGCAAACCCAAAAAATTGGGGGTGGACGTTTATCAGACATGGGAGGAGGCAGTGTGGCCTGGTTGATAAGTGCCCGCTTTCTTTGCTCGAGGTCGTGGGTTCAAGTCCCACCAGGTTACACTGCTAAGCCCTTGAGTCAGGTTTCTAGCTCCTCAGCTCGGTTTTAACCATATATTAATAAAGCATAAAAATATTTCCAGGTGATCAGTGCAATGGGCCCACATGCGAGGCCTGCGCACGTCTGGTACAACGTGTATCAGACCGCCTGCAATTATTTTTTTTATTTTTATTATCAGACATGGGCGCTTAAACGTGAAACTTCATGAAATCCAGGGTGGGTGGTTAACCGAACATGGGCGCTTATTACGACAGACAACCGCCCTGGGCAGTTAATATTACCTTGTGATCTAAGTCCTCACACGACACACATACTCGGAACGTGTAGCACTTTTCAAATAGCTTTAACGTCACGTCACTAAACGACGGTAAAAACTTCAGAACAGCGGATGATCCCAACAAAGGTTCTGTTGCTCTCAGATTAGTCATTCACAATTAAATGTAAAAAATTGCTGAGTAATAGACCCATGCCATCCTGCGGTCTTGTTAGTTTGTTAGAACTGTAGTGCGCAGACGACCAGTGACCATGCAGCACTCCATTTGGATTGCAAGCGGTCACACTACAAAAGTGCGCGTGCAAGCTTCACGTGTTGCAGAGGTCACAGCTGATATCAAGGGCTAGCTTTCAAGTTCTGAGTCAGAAGCAGTTTTAAAATTAGTTGTAAAGTTTGAAAAACTAATTCAAGTGTTTTTTTGTGTTTGAGATGTTTATAGTCGACACTCCGTGACTCAATAACATTTTCACTTCCTGTTGTGCAAAACATGCTCGGCAAAGAAGTAAGACAAGAATCGGGGGGGGGGGGGTAAGCGGTCATGAGCCAGTCGTCAATCAAGAAGAAAAGTTCGAACCACGGCATCAATATGTGATAAAAACGTCACAAAACAGTGACATTTAAATTCATTCTGAGTAGACTAACTTTGTGGTGGAAAACACATTTATTTTACATGCAAAATGTCTAGATTATATCCTATTATATCACCTACACTATATCGCACTGCGTCACTGGTCGGTCCCGCTGTTTGCGCGCAATGTCCCGGCAGGCAATCGTGACGTGGAAAGGCCGACAAGTAACATAGGAGCTTCTTTCAATATGTGTCTCGTTTCTAATGGCCAAAGAAAGCAGCGGGATTCAACACGCAGGTAGGGCCTACGTATGAGTAACCTGTCAATCATGTGTTGGTGTCATGGTAACATGCACCCAGTGTGGGAACTTACAGCACTGATGTTGATAACTATATTAGAATGTGTTTATATCCTGTAGTTACATAATATTCTGACTGGTCACTGGACAATGACACAGTTTTGCTGACAGAAACCAAGAACTATGCTATTCTTGACACGGGGTGTTCAAAAACAGTATGTGGGCAAAACTGGCTGGACACTTAGTTCGACAGCCACGAGCTGGGCCCATAATCCAGAGGTCCGAGGATCGTAACCTTGCTCTGCTACCATGAAAAGTCGTGAGTAAAACAAAGATTGTGCCCAGCACGTGGCTGTCGAACTAAGCGTGAAGATAAAACCGGAAGTAGATCGACGATCATCGACGTCTCCTGCCCAGTCCGAGTCGGAGTATCCTGTTAACAGACTATTCGTTGTTCTGAAAGTAAGCGCCAACGTTTTGGTCCCTTTGAGGTATCGCAATACGCGCTTTATAGCGGTCACGTGTGCCGATCCAGTTTTGTCGAGGAACTGTGACAATTTTGACAATGTCCAAGAGATGTCCGGGCGTGTGGCATTCGCGAGATAAACTAGACTTCCTACGGCTTGACGGTAGGGAAATCCTAGTTTGAGAAACTGAGCGTGTTCCTCGTCTGACGATTTGGCAAGTATCGCACTAGTGTCTACAGGTGTCAGTGCAGGCTTGCACTCGTACATGTCAAAACGTTTGAGTATCGTCTCAACACAACGTTCTTGACTCATCATGTATGAGCCGTCAGGTAAGCGATAGAAATCTATTCCCAAGAACCAGTGTAGGGGTCCACGGTCGTCCATTCGGAAGCGTTCACTTAGTTGTTCCTTCATATGCTTAATGCATTCAGTGTTGTCACTTGCCAAAATTATGTCATCGACCCAAAACAAAACAAACATGTTTGTGTCGTCGTTAACGTAGACGCACAGGTCGTTATTGCTCACACGAAATCTCGCGAGCTTGAGGAAATCAGCAAGGGTCGCGTTCCAGTTGCGTCCGCTCTGACGTAATCCGTAGAGTGATTTCTTCAAGTGACATGTGAGTTTGCTGTTCGTGCCAGATTGTTCGTATCCGGGCGGCTGTTCAACGTAGATGTCTTTATCAATGGGTGCATTAAGATACGCGCCCTTGACATCCATCTGGTGTAGCTCCAACTGTTCATTGGCGGCTTTTTGCAGTAGCATGCGGATTGACGTGAGACGTGTCGTGAGTGAGAACGTCTCGTCGAAGTCAACCCCAGTGATTTGTGAGTATCCCTTCGCGACGTAACGCGCTTTGTGTTGCACGTCATTTGGGATCCGTCCCTGTTTTAGGGTGTAAACCCATCTACCTTTTGTTTCAGCTCTACCTTCCGGCAGGTCAACAAGGTCATATGTGTTGTTTTCTTGTAAAGTTTCAATTTCAATGTCCATAGCCGTTTTGCATTTATCACTATCATGTGAGTTAATAGCTTCTGCATATGTCTCCGGTATCATATGTATCGCCCTGTACGCATAGTCCACAGTTGCAGACATATACACATGATAATCGTCCAAATATTTGGGAGGTCTGGTTTCTCGACATGGTCGCTCATGGCCAGTTGGCTCCTCCTCCTTGACATCTGGTGTCTGAGTTTGTGCCTCATCGTGCCGGCTGCCAGTCGGTTCTGATGCACCGGGTTTTATCAGCTTGATGGGCGTGTCATCTCCGTCTGGTTCGGCGTCACGTGTCGTTTGTTTGCCAAACAAGACATTTCGCGAGGTCATTAAATCGTCCATTCCTGCAGAGAACGAAGTAGCCTTTATTAATTGGGTTGATGCCAAGGTAAATTCCGGGTTCCCCGCGATTGTCGAATTTCTGCTTGTGACCCTCGATGTATGCAGTGCACTGTGTTCCGAATGCATGTATGAGTCGCATGTCGGGTTTTTGATCACAGAACAGTTCGTAAGCTGTTGTTTTTGTTTTCTGTTGAAAACTTCTGTTTCGCAAATAATGCGTGTGTTTCACGGCGTATGACCAGAGGTTTTTTGGAGTTGATCCGTCTTCGCGCAAACAACGAGCCATATCCATCAGACTGCGCCAAGAGCGTTCAGATTTACCGTTCTGAAATGGCGTGTGGGGCGCTGTAGTGGTTTATTTTATGCCGTTATCAATGAGCACTTTACGGAAATTGGCCCCGACGTATTCGCCACCATTGTCGCTGTGTATCTCGGATATTCGTCCGATTGGTGCGATGTCAGCGATGAAGCTTTTGAGTGCGACATGTGTTTCGTCTTTGGATCGCATGAAGTAAACAAACAGCATACTGGAGTACTCATCTACAAAATTAACGATGTACTTGTAACCTTCTATTGATGTAGGGGTCACAGTGGCCCGCAGACATCTGTGTGGACTCGTTCGAGTGGGCGTGTCGCGAGCGAAGCGAGGACATGTTTGTTCTTCGGCTGTTTAGTTATTTTGCAGCGTTGGCAGGTCTCGCATAACTTATCGCCGGTTTTGGTCACATTCATTGCAAGACAAACCGTTTGTAACTTAAGTATGTCTTCGTGATTCATGTGTCCGAGAATGACGTGCCATTCATCCAGGGTACGTGATACGCTGGCGTGATCGGTCACTTTTCCCGCCTTTTCGAGGAAGTAGAGTTTCCCGTGTTGCAAAATGTTGAACTTCGTCACATTGTGTGAGAGTGAATTGTGCTAGCACCATTTGGCTACGGCTGCCCGTACGGAAAATAGGCTGACTGGGTACGTCCGTACCAGCAGCGCATTTTTGCAAACAATTTTCCGTTCGATCCCCTTTGAATCCAACACTGTGAAAGTAGCTTCCCCTTTGGCTGTTGCAAGTTTCTTGCTCTTACTACCATCGGCCAGTTCTATGTAGTGCTTTTCGGGGTTAAAAGATTTGTCGAAGCTGGTGAAGCAATCGCCGCTGTTTACCATGTGAGAGGTTGCTCCACAGTCGACCAGAAATTTTCCGCTTCTAGTTGTTGACCCGTCTACGTTTGAGGTGAACGAATAGTTGTTCCCTGTAGACAGTTTTGCCGTGTTGGTTGAGGTGTCTCTCTTCTTCTTGAAACAGGCCTCTTCGTTGTGTCGCATTTTATGACAGTAGGTGCATTTCAGTTTGGCTTTCGAGCGACATTCTTGAGTTGTGTGTCCGTATTTGGCCCACGCGTTGCACTGGACGTTAGAGCGCATAGTCGAGTGTCTGCCGGCGACTTGCGAACTTGCCATGGCGCATGCTTGTGGTACAGGGGTTCTCATGGCTTCCGTGTTCACGTAGTTTGAGAGTGCAGTTTTGAACTCAACTAGTGTTTTGTATTTATCTAGTTGTGTGTGCACAACAACAAATGGTCGATATGATTCGGGAAGGCGTTTTAATACCATTGCGATCACAAGATTGTCAGAAATGTTCTCACCTGCTGTCATTAAACCAGTTGATGCGCGTTCGGCACGGATTATGTAGTCGGTGATGTTTTCTTCTGGTTTCATCACCAATGTTGTCAGCTCCTCGTACAGTGTTAACACTCGTGGTTTTTCTGTACTGTCATAGTGCGCTTTTAGCGTTTGGTAGGCTGCTTTTCCGTCATTTGGGTTATCGTTCATGATCAGCATTCTGAGTGATCGTTCGTCGAGAACTTGTACTAGTTCTGCATATGCGGCCCGGTTCTTTGCGGCGAAATCCAAATCCGGTTGATCGTCGATAAGGGCGTTGTAATACCCTTTGTCTTGTGTGTACAAATAGTTTAGGAATCGCGTTTCCCACACTTTGAAATCTTCAGCATTGCCAGTAAAGTATAGGCGATTTCTGGGCCCATAACCTGTTGATTTGCGATCCATAACTGATTTATTGAGAGCTATAAAATACACGTCTACAAACTACGCACTATGAAACGTGGAGGGCAGAGAAAAGACACTGCGCATGCTCAGCAGTGATATATGAGTCTGTAATGATAAATAGAGTCTGGTCATGGAAGCGATTCTAATCAACATTCGCAAGCTCAATAGTAGCCGTGCCGCCCGTGTGTGACATTGGCCGTTTCCGTGGAGTATTTCGAAATATGGGACAGCGGGTGACGTCACTGAATAAAGTTCAAAATATATGTGTCTCGAGCTGAGAAATTGCAGCCAAAATCACGTGATCTCATTGAAATCAAGCAGTAATATCTCGCGTATTCTCGCAGACTCTTGTTTACCCAGCTTGGTCCTTACGTTAGTGAATTCTATCCTGTCTTCCCGACCGATTGACATGCGCATTCTACATACTTAGAAATGTCGTCTGCCGCGCAAAAGCAAAGCTAAACCTAAGGATTATTTTAAAAAGCGAGTCTGTTTCATATACTAAGGTTGACTCAGATGCAGATACGACAGATAATCCAGGGCCGGACGGTGATGATATTGCCGGGCTCGGTCAACGAATCGCAAATATCCGTGTCACGAACGGTGAACCGAATTTTTGCCGACAATGTCAAACATAGGCAATACAAATTACAATTGAATACAATTCGCTTTAACTTAAGAATAGATGGTTTTCATCTGGAAAAATGAGTTTGTGACAATCCTGAAAATTATGGGAATTCTGTAGTTGCAAGCGTTTGATAATTCAATTGATATCTTTTTAGAAATATTGGTTGTCATCAACAGGTCCAACACTCCCGTCCAAGTAGATGGAAAACGCTCGTGAATTGTTTTGTTTACCCTACCTAATTTGCAATCATAAGGGAGGACCCACATATTGTGAAGTTTTTACAAGAGTTCTGGTAGTGCAGAAGTTCAGTATGTTGTACCAGCTTCAGAACATCGAATTCAGACTATAAGAATGCTGTGCAAGACATTACACTTACAGACCGATGGAAAACGTAGACTCTGCTATCAGGACATAAAAATGTGACTGACTTTGCAAAGACACTTCACTTGGACTGTCTAGTTCATGTGAAAAGTTTACTTCTGTGTTAGACTTTTTGTACTTAGTTGACATTGACAATTTGACATCACAATTATTGAGTAGCCTAAAAGCTCCATACTAGTGTATCAAACAGGACTGTAGACTTCCATTTCAAAGTCATTGACTAAGCAACTGGGTTATGACATATGTGATATGTTTATAAATAAGTCCAACTTTTAAAAATAAAAAGTTGAATAAACACAGTTTGTTTGCACTACTGTGCATTACTCAGGGCTTGGAATGACCAATGGTGAAAAACGCGGAAATTTTTACGGCCCGAAACATGCGCGCAGTCAGCCTTGAAAAAGTCGGTGTCGACCTTTTGCCGACAAAAATCGAGAGGACTGGAAGCGTGCGTCTGCTTCTGTCTTAGCTCGTCCGCCACTCCCGCCTCCAAACATTTTTGGCTGCAGAGTCGTAGTATTTGTCACCGCGGTTTACAATCAAACAAGCCGCCATTGAGGAAATCCACCACGCTATACCAGATGCCCCGGCAATGTTGACAATTTGCGTTCCTTCGAAACATAAAGAGCAACTTCCGCTTTTCGAGGTGAAAGTCGTCGGCAACGCGGCGGAAATTTTATATCAAATCCGATTTTTTTACGCGGAAATATAATAAAATACGCGGACAGAACATTTGAAAAAAGCGGAAATCCGCATTTCCGTGGAAAATTCCAAGCCCTGATTACTATTAAAATGCGTGGGTAAAAATAAGGTGCACAAAAAACTGCACACTAGCTTATGGAGAACGTAGACCGCTGCGCGGTTTCGGCACATTGCAGTTTTTACGCGTGCGACCAGTTTAGATTTCCAGATGTGGAGAACACTGCTACAACAGTGAACTCCTGAAATGAGTTGTTGCAAGGGTTGGAGCCATGTGGATGCTATTGAAACTAGTGCATCTTTCCCTACTTGTAACAACTTACTACACATTATCGAGGTGGGGTATGTCGTTCAGGGGAAACTTACGCCACTTTTAATTACCGTGTGATCACAAACCTGGGGGAAGGCAGAACTAATTATCAGTAATTATACAGATTAGTCTTCTTTTGCACCATGGTATTCGCATCCACAGAGCGACAACTTGCGCCTTACCGCAGTTATCGGATGAGTGTGTGTGAGTGTTCGCGCGCGCATGCGTGCGTGCGTGTGTGGACACTCCTCTTAAAAGTACGGTAAGTTGCACAAGTGTAAGTTGTTCACCAATAGCCTGTGTATATGGACAGGACTTTATTAACTGATTGCTTGGTTCTCAAAACCATGCAGTGACCAACAAAAGTGATTACTGACAAAATTATGATAAGAAAATAGTCACTTACAAGAATCAGCATCCGTTGAATTTCCATGAGAATCCGCGGATCTGGAGGTGGAACAATAATCACTTCTAACTCCAGCGTTTATGTGCGTAGTATCACAATGTCTTGCCTCGATCACCACATCCGACGTACTAGATGGTGCCACAACAGAGTTCCGATCAGCGACCTCAGTTGGTGACCGAGACCTCGAAGATGAGCCACTTAGTGACGGCGATTGACCATCACAACTGTGATCCCAGTGCTTGTCATCTTTCAACAGCTTATTACTAGTACAACTACGGAATGCTGAAAATGAGGTAATTTCGGTTTTCACTAAGTTATCTTGAGTACTTGACCCGAGTCGTTTTGATTTTGTTATATGGCCCAACCCATCAGTGTTTTCCAACTGTTGTAAATTCAAATCCTTAGGGAAAGAGTGGACATTGGAAACCAATTCAACATCATCTGACTGAGCAGAATACTTCGAATGACCTTGGGTATTCAGCGAGTTCAAATAAGTTCCTGAGCTAGCACTGAGCCAAGGTAAACACGACTCGTGGCGGGAGATCTGTTCATCTGAACACGGCATAGAGGATTTCTCTCGGCATATTGCACTGTAACTATCCAAACGACTGCTTTCGGACAGTGCCGAAGTCGATTCACCGGCCAGTCCCAATACAGGAAACGTGTAAGATGCCTGTGAAACGGTGTCATTCACATGGACGTGGGCATGGTGGGCAAACTGTGGTGCAGGCGAACACGCCAGCTCAGTCCGTGACTGAGCGATCGTCATCGGAAATTTCACATTAGGCCTACCTTGTCCTTGGCCACGATCAATTGACATTTCAATACGAAAAACGTACACATGAACCCGGCTCTCAGAACGCTTAGTCTGGCTTTACATGAGAAGAATTCTTAGTAAAATCACCAAATCTCTAAAATGTTGTCGCCGCTTTCACTGGTTGCACGTCGGGTCGACAGTAAGCGCAAAAGGTATTTCGCTGGGATTAAATAAATCGTTTGCGCCGACAATGGTCGACCTTAGGTCACCGACAAGTGTTTGCGCAGACTCATATTTTGTCCTCAAGGCTTGCTGGTCCCCTGCGTGCCTAGACTAGCTATTGACCTCCTAGCGGCACGTAGGGAACCAGCGAGTCCTCAAGGTGCTGCTCTGGTACCCGTAGTAGCTTACGTAACCGGTAGCTTCTACCACGGGTACCAGTGAAGCTAGTCTATATTACGTCGTCATAACGAGTCCAGAATGCAAACACCACGTGTATGTCAGCGGTAAATACTCATTCTACGAGACAAGAGTACACGGGCCCTATGTCATTAGTGAAGCCCACATTATGCAACGGTCTAGACTTCTGAGCAAACCAGTGGCGCAACGACATTACCCTGATTACGTAAATGAGTTGGACAGTAGAACTTTCGTAAAACTTCTTAGTTGGGTTCTCAGTGAGCTGAAGTCTCCCTCTGAGAACAGTAGCGAATCTAGGATACGATAAGGCGGGGGGGGGGGGGGGA
>NMRA01000383.1:251503-284829 GCA_002633005.1 Phoronis australis | reverse complement strand
TCCCGCAAATCCGCCTAGGAGAAGGCGGGAAAACGGCCACGCTAATAAAGATAAACCGATAGAAAAAATTATCATCTGTGAGTAAAGAGCGACAAAAACAGGCAGAAGATTTAGGGATCAACTTTGTGCAACCGGCCACAAGTCTCCTCTAGTCTCTGAGTGAGTTGTGTAATAGCTATAACTCAGACGACCTTGGACAGGACATGACGGCGTTCTCCCATTCAGACTTCAAGGGTTGTCAGCGTGTGAAAACATTTAGCTTCTTTTGTCTGGTATGACAACAGGCAGGCCAATTATCCACCGGGGCCCAGAAGCATAAAAAGTTATATGCAGTATAGCAACAATGGCGTCACATTATCACGCGTCACGTTGTTATTGTTGAATGGTTGTTTAACAATAAACTCATGCAACAATCAAACTTATCCAGCGGATAACTTTTTTTTATGCAACTCAGCTCAGGCTTATTATAGACCACGTATGAACGCAGTCAATCACAGTCCGTTCGGGAGAATAAATTGTCGAAATTTCAGTTGTAGCTGGGCCATCTTGGCGATTCAAAAACTAAACTTGATCAGCATTTGACGAGGAATTCGGAAATGCTATTGGTTTATGTTCAAATATGTTATAAATTAAGTTTTATTTTTGACAGCACAGCCCAGTTAGGCTAGATACGATCTTTTTGAGTTGAGAGCAATTTTCGAACATAAATGTCAGAATAGCGTTAATCAGTCGTGCAAGATATTGGCTGCAGGGGTCACTTCCCAACTTGTTGTTGGGCTATTAGAATCGAACAAGTTGTCGGCAACGAGAAAACGCCGTAATGCATGTGTCCCAAGGCGTTGTATATTTGAATAAGGTTATGGTAGGACCTTGTCGACAGGAATATACTTTTATCAAAATATCCACAAAACTATAGAATGTAACACGGAAAAAAGTATGCATTTTCTGAAAGTAGAAAATCCGTAGAATTTGATTTTTTTTATGTCAATCTGCCATTAATTAGTTCGCGTGACCATGCTTTTTAGTAGACTTTAATAAAAAGAAATGTACATTCGTAGTGAAGCAACAGGATCAATAACACTGAGCAACAGGATCAATAATACTGAGCAAATTTTGTGTGTTGTAAAGCTTCGTGATATGATCACTAGAAGCTAAGGTATCCTTTCGTTCTCGTTTTATGCAAATTTAAAGTTTTTTCTTTCATAAATTTCATTCAGATCCAATTTTGATAGTCCCTCATGGAAAAGTGGAACATTTTGAAAACAATGCACTCCCGGGATTTTCCGTAGATAAGCTCATCCGAAGAAACGCCCACGGATGCTTTTTCGGAAAATTATGCCGAATAAACGCCTATGGGCGTTTATTGTTTATTTGGTGTTACAGTTTCTGGTGTCAAGTGTCCAGATAGTGGGGCGTTTATTCGGAAAATTTCCTCTTAGAAGCATGCGCACACCCAGAGGGGCGAAGTGGGCAAAAAGGTGCGCCTCAGAGGAACAAAAAGTCCGAGAAAACGAGATAAAAAGTCCACTAAAAAGACGCAAACGCAGAATTCAAATTCACAGCACGTACAGCTCCGATCGTGTTTTTTTTTTCTTATTTTTTTAATCGACTGACTATTTTTGTTAGTAAAAGGTTCACATCGTCAGGAATTCGAGCCCCCCATATTGAAGGCTGGGCGCGCGCATGAGAAGCCCACTCCCACTCAACTTTTTGTCACAAATTCAGTTGTGTGGAGTATTTGCCATTTACAAAAACGAACAAGATGTTGACGAACTATGCATTTATTAACATAAAATTGAAAAACACAGTTTCAAGTAAAAAATATCAAAATCAGCAAAACTATGACTTTCCGTTTATACGCCCCCTTGTCCGAATAAAATTCCCGGGCGTTTACTTGGTGTTAGTAATACGCCTAAGAATTTTCATTTTCCGAATACACGCCCATGGGCTTATCTAAGGAAAATCCCGGTAACAGCAGAGCGTAGATATGGAATTCCAAGCCTGTCAGTCCGTAACGCGTGCAGGCTTTTTTATATGGAAAGCCCCTAGCGTCACCTTACGTGTAAAATCTGCACGCGTTATGTACAGGCAGACTTGGAATTCCATACATAGAGCATAGTACCCGAAAGTTGCATGTGAATCCGACAAGCCAATTCTGAGATATGATGTTCCAAAATTGGCAAAAAAACTGGGCGTTTTCTTGGGTCCTACATAACCTAATAAACGCTGGATGTTGGTACATTTTTTGATGCTGTAGATAATTAGTCTAATTAAAAGCAATGTTATGCAATTTTAGTGACTAGTGTATAATTAATTAAACGTATTGGTTGTTTACCAAAATTTGTAACCTCCTAGGAGTTCATGGGAAGTGATTCATCACATGTCTGTTACCAGTTATGGGATGTTTATAATAACAATTGTGCCTTGTTTTGCAAGTTGTGTAACTTAAAGTCTTTGAAAACCTGTCAGCATTGGGATGAGGCATTTCCGACAACAACAATAATCTGTTATTTGTCCATCGGAATTACTCAACTCTTGATTGTCCTGCACCATAATTGGTAATGACTTGGGTTCATTGCTGGAGTCCAGCAGATTGATTCACAGAATTGTTTTGGAACCAGCGACCTTGTTCAGAGAATTGTTTTGGAACTAGATGTAGCATTTTGGAGGAAGTTTGTGGGTTTTCATGTTTTGAATTATCTCGCCCACCTTTCTTGTGTTCAGTATAAATATTCTGTTAGCTACTCTAAAATTCATATTGCTTGGAGAGAGGCTGCTGCTTGCTTAAAAAATATCACAGATACCCAGCGTTGGTAAGAGACAACTTTGTTTCTTGATGTTTTACTATAAACTTTGACCATAGAAACAACTATTCTCAGTTCTTTGATTATTTGATTAACTCATAGAAAGTGTTGTAATAGAAATTGTTGTAACTACAAGTTTCTGCTAACTATTTTTTGCCAAATTGTGAGTTGATATAATATTATTAGATATGCAATTTTCTGTATTTTAGTATGGTGTATTTGGTACTTCAATTTGTATTAGATATTGTATTATCTTTATTAATTGTTTCAGGTTTAACCGTATTGAAAATCGTATCGTATCGTATCGTAAATCGTTCACCGTATTGAAAATCGTATCGTATCGTATCGTGAATCGTTCACCGTATTGAAAATCGTATTATTACTCGTATCATATCATAAATAAAGTTGTATGAGCCAATGTTACGGCATTATTATTATACGCGTGTAAACCGCTGGGTCAACAACAACAACAAGAGAGACATCTAATGTGCGTGCGACTGTACGCTACATTGGGAATTTAAGCTTCCACTTAGTACCCATGAGTGCACTCAGGAGGGGAGGGTTCGGTCTGGAGAATCGAGGCGGCAAAGTGGGCAATGAAAAGGTCCACCTCAGAGAAACAAAAAAAAAGTAGAAAACGAGACAAAAGTCCACTAAAAATTAGGAGAATGCACATGCAATTCATAGCTCTGAACGTACCCTGTGAATCTTGGTAAAAGGTCCACAATCTCATAAATTCGAGCCCCCCATTTTTAGTCTAGGTGTTGGCATGATACCCGAACAGAATTGAGCCTTATGATGAGCGAGATTTACGACTTGCTTAACTTTGTGATTGCTCGCCTATACCAAAGATTTGCCTATACCGAGTATGGGGGGTTGGCTTTAGGAATGAGATAGCCTATTACGATATTTCGTGTATCAAATTGATTAGGCTTCTGTTGTGTTTATGTGTACGTTAGAATCGGGCATGGGACTACAGCTGATGGCATGAGTGCAGTGTGTGGGTTGATGACTCTAGGAAACATGGCTTATTATGTAATAGTGTTACTCATATACATTGTAGTTCCGTGCAGCAGTTGTAGTGAATTCTATGTATAATTGGATATATTCCAAGAAATAACCTTTAAATATGGCCATGTTCGTAGTACAGCTATTTATTGACAAGAGAATTCGGTGACAAATTTGGTAAGGGCAAGTAAAATCATGAAAGTGACTAGATTAGTCATAGGGTTAGAATCATATAAATTCTGAATGAGAAGGCATTTTACAGCAGTTCAGAACGGAGATGTAAACAGGTTAAGACGTAGTGAAGCAGTTTATGAAGTTAAAACCAATGTAGCAGGACTTTGATTCCTCCACAGAAGTAAGTAGTTATTTACTATTATTCGTATTGTAATTTTTAAGTAAAATAAGGTTTATTTAGAATTATTGTCAAATAGAAAGCTCAGAAATATGTTTGACTATTATGAAAAATAGCGTGAATAAGAAATAACGAAAGTTTAAATAGTTTAATACAAGTTTGTTTGAATATGATGCAGTTATCATGGAAATTAGATCAGTAATGTGTTTAGATTTACCAAAATAATTAGCTAGGAATCTTATTACGGTAACTTATGTTTATATCGGAATTATAAATAGTGTTTGACAAGTAATTGTTATTTAGATTAATTAGTTTCTAATGTTTTGTAATTTGCTGTTTACAGATCGAATAAACATACTATCATTTATATGATTTAAAGAGGAATTCTAGTTCTCATTGGTTTCGGCCTTGAGCCTGTCAGCGGTACAGCTTCTTTGACAGTTGACTGTGAAAACCATTTGAAGACATTTCATATTGAAAATTACACATGCTTTCATAAAAACTATGAAATTCCCGGGCGGGAAGAATCACCCCGGCCAACCCGCGATCGAACGCCCGGAAGGCGATCGAGAACGAGACCTTGCACCAAAAATGGCAGACGACAGCCGCGTACCCCTTGAGTTAAAGGGTCATTTTCTGCTTAAATACACACAGAAAAGCGTCCTTCGTTGTGGATCTGAAATAATACTTGGCTTTTGCTTATTTTTTAAAATAAAGAGCTCAGAAAGCAATGGCTTTTCGGTAAAATGCCTTGTTATTAGCAATTTCAGGGTTCTTAAGAAGAGACGTGTGACGTTTATAGTTTAATCGTCCCTCACCTTTGTTAGCTATGATTTGTGAAACAATTTGAGATGTTTACCAATACAAGCAGGTCCTTGTGTGAGACGGCGATCGGGAACGATATGTCGTTAATTCTCTATGGCGATTGTGAACGCAAAAAAGCGATCTTGAACGTACATTTTTTTTCTCTGCATTGGCCTGAATAGTCGTTCAAGTTACGGTATTATGTCAATAATTTTAGAATAATACGGAACCTGAATTATTAGATGAGTTAATTATTAATTACATTTCATCGTTTTTTCATTATTTCTAAGTGAGATTTAGTCTAACAAACATAACTGAAATGTGTTTAATTTTTTTCAATTGAACTGTAGTCACACGACGAGTCCTTCCGGGTGTTAACGTCCACTCCTTCAAAAAAGAGTAGTACAACTGCTGCATGTCACAACGGAGTGTGTGTGTGTGTGTTGTGGAACCTCGTTCAGGAACTAAGAAATCGACTTCGTATGACCACATGGCAATAAAATACAGTGACACTACAACAAAGCAAGACCTTTACCAGTCACGTGATTGACGCGTTGCTTTCGTCAAGAGATTTTTACCAATATAGTAAAACACAGCATGAAGCATCGTGCTCAGGAACCAAGTCGATTCAGTGTCCCATCTGTGATCAACGTTTCACGGAAAGAGTAAGCCTGATGCCACACTGCGTCACAGCACGAGGACATTCCTTTCTGTGGTGAATGTGGCATGCCAGGTATGCCTCCTACAGGCATAGCAAGCAGAAACCTCGTGAATGAAATCATTTAAGTCCAGTGCTGAAGGTTGTTAAGTCAATATACCGTAATAGTTCGGGTTAACGCCCATGCTCAGTTAACCGCCCATCCCCGACTTTAAGTGGATTTTCGATTTAGCCGCCCACTGCTCGGTTAACCGCCCTCCCCCAATTTTTTGGATTCGCCAATTTAACCGCCCAGGGCGTTAACCCGAACGATTACGGTAGTTTATTCAGATTTACAAAGTCTGTGGTTCTTAGTTGTCTGATCTGATAGTATTTTGACGTTTTGTTTTGAACTTTTTTCTTCAAGTTTCTTTCTATATTTGTGTTATTTCAAAAGGATCTTTAACAGAACCAGTACATTTTTTGTTGTGTTTAGGTAGATTTAAATGGCCATACTAAGTGTCATTGGGCAATACTTACATACAATTGTTCCGACCGGTTAGTATTTTAGAAGAAAATAAATGTCTATGGTTATTGTAGAAATTGCTTTGATGTTGTTGTTGATTTCCTAGTGAGAGAGTATTATACTAGCAATCAGTCCTAAATACATTGTCTATGATTCAGTGATGATTTAGTCTAACACATTCCAAAAGTAATTCGTGGGAAATGTTCAATGGATTTGTAATGTTGATTTTCCTAAAGCAATATTTTATATATTTTTGTAAGACCAAGTTTGGAGATATGTGTGATAAAAGATTAATATTATAATAGCAGTGCTATAATATTGTTGTTGATTTCCTGTGTAAATCACTATACAGATGTAGTTGAAGTGACGTTAATGACAACATGTTGACTACGTTTTGAGAAAATCTCAATATAGTGTGTGTATTATAACTGTCTTGGCAATCTTTTTCAATGTCACATTAAACTGGAGATCATGAACTGATGATGCAGGTGAACATTGGACCAAGACAACAAAACAGAAGAGTCAAACACAATGTACTTTCAAGCCACACGGGTGCCACAAGACAATCTTTATCAATGTTATCAGTAAAACATCAAGTAAAATCCCACCCCTTTTATCAGCACACACAACTTCTGACCAATTTTTAGACCCCAGACGTTTATGAGTGGGAATCTTTGAATCATCTCGTTAAGTGCTGTTGCACTCTCCTCCAGTCCCTCCCCATGGGTAAGCTCATCATCATTCTTTGACTTCACTGGCTATTTATTTTTTTTTTCCTTTTGCTGTCACAATTCTAGAAGAAGATTCTACACTCGCTTTCATTTGCTGCAACAATTTTTCACCCCTGTCCGACAGGCCACATGGAACAACTGATGGGCGAGTCTTCACAGTTTAGAACCCCTTGTTCTCAGTGGTTTCGTTTAAAAGTAGATGTCTGTGTTTCAAAACCCTGGTAAGGTGTACCTTCACGTCGTGGGTAACATGTTCGTTGAAGCTCGCCTCACAATAACAGTGAACTTTTTTCCTGCAATGAAAATAAATTAGTTTGTGAAACTAAAATTATGCTTGAATGATGTACATGTATATGTAGTGCTCATGGCAATTTAATGGAAATAGTATGCTGTTGTTCAGTTTTGATACGAAAGTAACACAGTAATGACGCAAAATGTGGTTAATTCATTGCATCACACTTATTTTGTAACCTTTTTCACGTTTTAAAGTTCATTACTATTCGACGCACCACGATGCGCTCCCGATCGCATAAACACAAATTAGCGTTCCCGATCGCTTAATCGTTGCGTTCTCGATCGCATCTTTCAACAGAAAAGCGTCGAAAAATCCGAGATCCTGACAAAGCTACAAAAAAAAAACAAGCGTTGCGTTATACTTTCACACGTCATTTCTTCATAACTCCATGGTCAATTTATTGATTTAGTGCCAAAAATAACGGCAATTTGCCAAAATGACATACAAATCACCTTCGGTCAACGTAACTTTTCACCTATAATTGGGGAGACACTCGCCTAAACCTCTACCTGCCCTTCCTAAAAGTGTTACGCCTTGAAGTCATGTCTCTGTTTCCACATTGGAAGTGAAAACAACGAAAATTCATCAAATTTACTCACCTTGCCTGGCTTCGCTTCTTGCGCCAAATTTCGTTCTCGATCGTCTTCCGGTTGTTCTCGATCGCGGGTTGGCCGGGGTGATGGTGGAGAACAGGGAACAGTCTAGAGAAGAAAGACAGAGAACGGATGTAGAAGAGAAGACAATTAAGAGGACACTTGTGGTGTATTTATCTTTTGAAACTCTACTCAAGCTATTATTTGCAGTATAGATCGCCTAAAAGCCCTTAATGGTGCCCTCGCTCGCCTAACGGGAAACCTCCTGTGCCTTCAGAGACTTGGGGGATGTGAAGGTCCCCGTCACAATTAACCCTCCTCCCTTTGCCAGCCGCTCCGCTCAGAATTTTAAAGGGGACATTATTGTTTTTGCTACCGAAAAACGCAATTTTGGGCTTATTGTTGAATGAGAAAGACTTTTTAAGTTTAGCTTTCGCACCAGAGGTATAATGCAACAAAAAGTGTTGTGTTTTTTACTTTACTACATGTCTTAAATTCTTGTCATTGCTAGACATTCTCTGAGGTCAAGGTCGATGTCTATGACATTCAAATACCTGGTAAAAGTCGCTGATACTACTGAATTAGCTCAGCCTCTGTGGATTTCGTTAATAGATTCCGTGATACTGTTAATTTCTGAAATTACTTTTCTTGTCCAGAATGTCCCTTAAATTCAAGAAGACATTTCATTTGTCGAGGAACCTCTCTCTGGAAAGAAATTAAAGAGGCTTATGCCGCTCTCTTTCTTCATTATTTTTGGAAGAGTGTACCACGTGATATAAATTGAGAACATGACGGATAGTGGCTCTGGTGATAACATCAATTGCTGATCATTTTATGTTTTTGAAATTAAATATCTAGCTCTTTAAGAGGGGACTCGTTGCTGTCACCTATATCCACCCATTACATCCTTGCTCCTAAGGTCTGCTCACGGAGAGGGCTCCTAAGATGCAATCATTCAATAACCTCTCTTTTCATTTTTGTGAAATCTCCCAACGTCTTATGTTACGGGGGATCATTTCTTGGAGGGTCACACGACCACGGAATTAACTGTCAGTATTTTCTATTTATAAAGATGTAGCCTTTCATAATAAAGGGCCCTTTTTAAGCAGGTTCCGTTTTTGGAGTCGCGGTCGAGGCGAAATGCATAAACTTTCAAATTGGTGGAAAAAACACGGACCTAATTTATGTGAACCACAGCAGCGTCAAGATATGAACCAAAAATGTGAGACTTCATTAAAAAAGCAATAACATTGACCGTCGTTGAAAACATAAAAGTTTAAAGAATTGGAAGAACACTTGCAGTGAATTACCAGAAACAATATTCCCGACCATAACTATAAAAATGATACTTTTTCCGCAAAAACTTCCAATAAAAGAATTTCTCTTCATTGATCGTTTTCAAGAAAGCATTGCTAATGAAGAGGGAGTTGTTCAAAGCAGGTTGGCACATAGCATCGATTGAACTTGGAGAGTATCATGGCTTTTTGATGACCGTGTACAGTACGTGGACATATCTAAACCAGACAGGATAAAGGTGCTCAAAGTACTGACAAACAAAAATTTGTGCCATTTTTTGGATTGCAAGTTTAACTAGTAACTCGTTTCTATGAAGTTTGACGTTGAAAAAATGTCGTTGAAGAAATTCGGTCAAATCTATAATATTTGTCTCCCCCCTGAGGCAGCCACCACAGAAAGTCGGGTACCCGAGTATTCCAACAAGAGATTTTCTAAATATCCCAATGCCATATGTCAGGGACCGTGGTGCCACACTCTTTCAAGGCGCACCTTCAAAGCATGGGTCTAATAAAGTGACATCTCACATTCTATCTTCGAAATAGAAGAAACTATCGGCGACGTTTTTGAGAAGATGCTCCGTCCACTCAGTTCGGAGGTGATGTTATTTCTCCCCGCGTATCTCTGGATTCTTCCCCTATATCTCCGGTAAAAGTTTCTACTGTAGATCCCTAAAGACTGATTTTCATAGTAACATAATTTTGACACCGGCCCTTAGGTCAACATCATTCCCTAAACGTGCACTCCTATAGGGGAGGAGAAATGGGCTGCTGCTGCTACTACCAGAGCGTGGTGATGGTCGGGGATATCTGAAATTTGAAACCACAGGAGGAAGAGTTTGGTGAAATTAATTTATAATAATACTGTTAACCTCCCTATGGTCATATACCCAAAAGCTGTACTGAGAATTGTAACTCATGTCTATTCACTACTTGCATATTTTGGTGTCGCTTCAAAAATTATTGTTGAGCCTTGTTGCTTAGGACACAATGCCTCCTAACGCATGCGCGTACCCGGTGCAAAAAGGTTTGCCTCAAAGAAACAAAAAGTCCGAGAAACGAGACGAAAGTCCTTTACAGGTAGGAACTACCAAAGTTAAGAGAACGCACAATTCACAGCACTGAACGTACTTCGTTTTTTTTTGGAAAATGTCCACATTCCCAAAAATTCGAGTTTGGACACAACACCTTTTCAAGCACAAAGGCGGATTTGTGCAAGTAGTGAATAGCTATAAAAAGAGGGCTTACACGAGACCGTCAGAATACAGACTGACACGCTACAGTTTTTAGTTGTATTTTGTTTTGTTTTGTTTGATTAGTATGACCCTGAGTTCAGTACATTGATGATGTAATTTGTTTACTACAGTATAGTGCGGAACTTTCTAGAAGACTCTAGCATGACAGTGATTAATGCAGTCTGGAATATTCTAGAGACTAGTATGTAGAATGATTGGATAGATTCAGGAAAGTTCTGGCATGTGCTTGAATTGATGAAAAGTTCTAGAACATTGCATTAGTCTATAAATACACAAGCAGTTAAGCAGTTCAGCTGTCGGAATTAAACAGTTAAGCAGTTAAAGAGATGTAGTGAAGAGAATCAGCAGTTACAGCGAGAGTCAATAGAGAGCCAGCTATAGAGACAGCAGGTTATTGAATCAACGAGTGTAACGTTGCTGGAAGTGTCTCAGAGGTTCATCACAAGTCAAGGCTTCGCAGCACTGGCTGGAGCATAGAACAAATATTACGTAGGACGTTTTGTTTGAGTAGGCTTGTGAACGCACGGTCGAGATTCATACAGGATTAAGTCGAACCAGTCTTCAGTCTATCGTGGGACACCGAAAGCTTTAGACCCGGTCTGTAACATCCTGCGCCCACTCACACACGTGGAAAAACGTGACAGAGACCGATAATTATAATTCATTAAGAAAACTTTGCGACAAATATACGTCTTTCTCCTCCTGTACAGAGGCAAGCTGATATTGTGATCACGGCACGGGATCCTTACTTTTACTACGGCCAGTTTGATTTCGCTATTTCGAGGTCTCTGAGTTTGCCACATATCGGTGAACCTTCACAAATTTGATTATTTACGGGTTTCCTCCACTATATTGGTTTTGTTTTTGATCAAAATGGTGACTGATCAATGACTTGGTATTCTGTAACCTCGTCAGGTAAGCACAGTACCCCCCAAAAAACAACAACATTAAGATTAACAAGTTACATAACCGCTTCGTTGTCCCACTGTTGAGTATAGTTTGCTACTTTTAACTCATGCGGAATCTCCGATTTGGTTTACGGTTAGCGTTCAATTGAAGCAGATAAAAATAAGGTAAATGAAAACGAGAGCATAAATCATAAACTAGTACAGCCCAGCCAAGTCCGTGTATGGAAGACCAAATTTTCGATTAAAACGAATTAAGAAATAAGAAAATCTAGCCAATTTTTTATTTTGAAAGTTTTCGTTTTTCTGTTGAAAAATGGAAAATTGAGTCAGTTATTAATTAATTTGTTAAAAACGCCATCTACATCCATAGATAGAAAATCTAGTCGATTTCGTCTTTCCTATTTATTCATTTGCGAAACAAAGTTCAGAAAATCAAAATTAGTAACCTTTTTCGATTTTCAATTTCCACACAGCGTTCACTGACAGCCAGGGCTAATGCTGTCGTTTCATTAGTGTAATGAGCCAGTGAAAAACGATTGGCCAATACATAATCTTTTAACCCCGCCCACCAAGTTTTGGACTTATAGAACTTTTTGGTGTTAGCTGTAGTGGTGGACAAGACCAGTAGAAATGGTCGAAGTTGGAACACCATTTTGATCTTAATGCGCATCATGTCGAACAAAGAAAAACTTGACAGGCCTGTAGGCCGAGGACAAAAAATGGGTAGAGTTGCACAAACCAATTCGACTTCGCCAAATTTTTGCCCCCCCCCTTCTTATCGCCATTTTCGGGATCATCCCTGCTCTAGATTGTCGCCAGTATTGTAGACATCCCCCAAACGCACGCCCTAGGTTGGGGGAGGGGGGGGGGGCAAACCCCGATGAGGCAGCCACAGATGTTGAGTAACCGTGTTTCAACAAGATTTCACAGAGAAACGAGGATGAGACAGTCAATGGACAGCACAGGAGTTGGGCTGTTTGCCTGAAGTGAACTGACAGCTCACGCCAACTCAAAGCTCAGCTATGATTCCCTATGGTGGGCCGCCCATGGTTTGGCGGTAAAGTTCATTCTATTCTGAACGTGTATTATGCAAGAAATCAGTACTGTCTGGGGAGCTCGGTACACTGCGTTTGACACTGCTTCATCTAATCCTTTGTCAAAACACAACTAGCTAAGAGTGTTGTGTCTGAGCTCACATAGACTAAACAAACTGAGGCCAGAGGGACAAATGATACACAGGGTGTCCCAAAAGCAACACCGGGGTCAACTTCAATTCTCGTCCGCATACTATATAGCTACACCTCGTTTTTGAAGTGTGTCATCCCGAGGCCTGCATGCAAGGAAATGGCAAAAAACGACTCATTTTCGGAAAACATAAATCTGTTATTTGCGCAATACTAGTGGAAACTAAAACAAAAAACATAAATGAAGTGCAAAGACGTCAATAGCCCTAATATTCCATAGTTAATTAGCAACGAGTTTAATTTGACTTTAACACTTATTTCAATTCGTTTTTGATATCCTGTTTGTGAATTTAAACGGCTAAACTTGTTCCTAAGTCAATAAACGTTGCGTTTACTGTCATTTGAATTAGAAGGACAGTTATTGGCATGTGTTTTTGACAGGTTTTCACTGGTTAAATAGCTTAGGTGTTTACTGTACATGTTTAGTTTAAAGTTATTAATCGCTACCTCTTGATATGTATTTACAATCATCCCAGCCCTAGCTAATCTTCCCCATTGGTTAGTTTTAAATTTGTGGCACATTCTGATTGGTCGAATAGGTTCACTTGCATGTTATATGTTATATCCTTATACTATCTCACCAGTAGCTTTTAAATACATCATACCGAACAGCCGAACTTTTCTCTTCGAACCACCTCGGGTTTTATTCATACACAATATAACCCACATCTTTTTGGTGCCGTGACCGTCAAATCTAGTCTCAAGGATGTACAACGGCTAAAGGCCAAACGGACGCCCAGAAGGGGCAAATCACAACGCTACTCCATCGTCTCACCAACCTCCCGAACGACTCCCATCAAGCAACGCCACCGTTCTGGATACCCTGAATGCTAATCTGGATGCTGTCAAGGACCTCAACGACCAAATTCACCTAGCAATAGAAAACGACGAGCAAGCTGCAGAGGAAATGCTCACCGATAAATACTACGTGACAGACGTCCAAATGGCAATAGCTGAATTCAATTTCTCATCAGCACAGCAACCTCCACTAGCAATAGCGACATCCTCAACACCCAACCGCAGTTCTACACCGTCTTCCACCTTTCGCCTGCCAACGTTACAACTGCTGCAGAAATTTGGCGGAAATATCCTGGAATATCAAACGTTTTGGGACCTGTACGAGGCCAGCATACACAACTGGCAGTCATTGCCACCAGTGCAAAAATTCGTATACCTCAAATCGCTGCTGATGGATGGTTTCCCAATCGACAACACTAACTACGCCAACTCCTCCAAGAGCGGTATGGATGTACATCGAAACTGCGAGACGAACTTTTCTCTTCGAACCACCTCGAGTTTTATTCATACACAATATAACGCACAACATTTTTGAGATACTCTGTAGAACGATCCCAATCTCATGAATATGGGTAATCTGAATATGAGTGTGGTCTAGCGTGCTTTGCTAACTGGGGATCGAATGGTAGAGATTTCCCAACTAAGCCTGCAACTAATTTCACTGAAGCGTCGTCAATTCGCACAAACTAAAATAACCGTACCGTGGAATTCAGTACGAGATAAGGGAATATCCGAGACTTGTGCATGACCGACTTCACGTGTTTTTGTGTGTCAACAATTCATGAGCGTAACATCCAAGTTATATCAACATATTGTTTGATGTCGTAGTATGTTGATGTTCTTTTAATTAAAATTAGTGTGTAGACTTAGAGACAGGATCTGTGATACTGTGTTCAGCGCACGTTCGAAAATTTTGAATATTGTGAATATTGTTAAACAAATGACTTGCCTCAAGCCGATATTTTCAATGCAGTTTTCGAAAACTGTTGTCGATTTTCGACAAAGTCCATTTGACTGACTCTCTCGAAAGTCAGTCGTGGCGAAAATCCACAAAAATAACGGTATATCGTTTGAAAATTTACACGCGTGTTTATTAGTTTATTAACCCCAATTTCCGACGAGATAGGACGTCATCAACATGTTGGACAGCTACAGATCGCTGAGCAAAAAATTCAGATTCGGCGTCATTTCGCCATCTTAAGAGGCGCTAGTGTTGCGAGTTTGAATTCAATTTTCTCTTTTCAGAAACGCTTCGTTAAAAATTATTATATTCCTTCACTACAGTAAACATCCCCTTAAAAACAATTTCTTCTTCATCATAATTAGGATAATCTCAGAAATAGTCCTGGGCCCGGTCTCTAATCTTTGTGTTCGAAACGAACTCGAAATTATTTTTGAAATATCTATGCTCCTTTTCTGCTAACTCAAGAAAAATGGTTATTAGACTGTGCTCGAATAATTATAGTTAATGTATATGAGTTCCTATTCCAAGTTTGCACTTAAAAACCCGTGCTACAACCTCGAGTAAGAACTTTCGAGTTCAAACTCGAACTTTTAGCTTTAATGATGGATTTGTCAACTGCAAACTAGGACTAATAAATCATCCATGTAAGTCATTATGTGCTCGATCATATAGAGTAATAGACACTTATCTTGAGTTCGCAGTAAAGTAGAGTTAAAAATGCCAAACAAAATTTCGAATTCCATTTCGAATAAAAAAATTCGAGACTGAGCCCAGGTTTCGTTAACATGACACAGACGATATTATTTTTCGCCAAAAAAATCAACTTCGACGTGTACCAGAAACCGTAGACCTATCGTCTTTGCGTGTACTCATCTCGCCATCATCAGTTAAATGTATAAGAGACGCTAGCAGATCGAGATTAAATTCTCTTTTCGGCAACGCTTCATTAAAAATTAAATTCCTTTACTCCAGTACTCCACTTTAGATTTTCGTTCGCGTTGTTGTAATCAGCTTGCACACAAATCCATATTTATATCAAATTAATACGACACCAGAGGAATGGCCCATATGAGAGGCGAGTTCTAATTTTTTCGAACGATTTTTCTTCAACAAAATGTCGAATTCTTTTCAAGACAGATCATCCTTGTTGAAAAACTTTGCGATCGCCGTGAAGACTGAGTCACTTAACATCGTGCACAGCCTTTTATTTGTCTTGTCACGTGATGACACGGGTGACAAAACGAATACAATAAGTGCGACGCCGGAAAAAACGAGGTTTCATCACGTTGAGACAACAAAATTTAATCTCTCCATCATGAGTTGAATATTGTATGTAGTCATTGTATAACAGACGCATTATTTGAAATTTTCATTGCCTTGACCAGAGCGTTGTACTTCATCCAATTGTTTAACTCGTACCTTTCTTTGAAATCCTCCCAAGATAACAATTTATTTTTGAAATCTAATAAGTCTTGAACAAAAGCAATTCCAGCATTGTAGTATCTAATGTAGAACACAGTTTTTCCATTTATCAAAATATTTTTGTTATTCCATACAACTCGATTTTTCAAACCAATATTTTTAAATAAGTAGTCTGTTATTTGCTCCCAGGACCATAACATATCAGACATATCAGAGTACAGCAGGTTGAAATTTTCTTTAAGCAAATTTTTACGAGCATAATTAGATTTTAATATTAAACAACCTCCATACTTTCTAGGGAATATTTCCCATTCTTTGTTTTTTCCTCCTAAAAATTTATTCCATTTAATTAACAAGGATTTATACAAAATGTTGACATCTGGAACAGCTAAGCCCCCTCTTACCCTGCTACATGTATTTACAGCAATATCTCTTCTAACTCTTGGGGGTTTATTTTGTCAGATGAAATCCTGAATAATACTATTTACCTTCCGTCTTTTGTTAGGAGGCATAGCTAAGGTATTCATATCATAAATTATTTTGGACATAGCAAAGGTTTTGATCACCCTAATTCTTCCAAGTAAAGAAATTTTGCGGGTTCTCTAATGTTTCTTAGAAAATTTTTAATTTTGTCATCATAATTGCTGTCATTGTTAATTCCTTATTGTGTCCAAAATATATGCCCAAACATTTGATTTATTTTCCAGACCATTTTAATTTATACAAAATTTCGTTGCATTCCTTATCTTTGCCAAGATGGAGACCTTCACACTTATTTGGATTAACTTTGCGATAACATGTGAGCTCTTCACTTTGAAAATTGAAAAAAATTCAGAAAAAATCGTGAGATTCACTATTTTTGAAACACAGACGAAATAAAAACTCTCAACCTAATACTGTTTTCAAATTCTCTGCCCTTAGATATACATATGCGGCGCGCTCAAAGAAGTCGAACTGACTACTGCTTGAAATCGCCATTATTTTGTTTAGGTCAAAGGTCACATTTTCCAGGTAAGGGAAAGGAGGCCTGTCTTGCCATTAAAGTACTTTGTCGCGTTTGAGAAAAATCGACGAAGTAACGAGGTCCTTTTTTAAATGACATCACCAGAAATTCAAAATCGTTACAAACAATCCGAAAAAATTCCGATGAACAATTTTGAGTGGCAGAGAACCACTTTGAATAATGCAAATTAGCTATTTTCACGTTCAATGCCACTATAAAGTGAACCCACGACTTATAAGCAATCACAATTCAACCCGTTGATATTAAAGCCCAACTTCAACGGAATTTTGTTATTTTAGATGTGTTGGGCTAACCAGCTAGTCCTAACAAAGGGAGTTCGTTCACTCAAAAGTGTAAGCCCGTCGAAGGATACGCGAAACTGCCCTTCCGTGCCATGTCCCTCGAGATCTCGTCACAAACAACAAAGGCCGATAACAGTTGTATTGAATAGAGGTCTGAATAGAACACCATTGCGTGCTGCGGGTATTATTCGCAGCTGTTTGAATTAAAAGGTGATTCTCGCTATAACGTAGACAACAGCAAGCCAATACGCCAAACAGTTCGTTACATTTGGCAATTTATGCAGCTAGTACGTGGGCTCAGAGCGATGCAGGAACCAAATTTACAGGTGTTGCCGTTCAAGATAGGCTTTTAAGTTTAAGCCAATGCCCCCAATATCCGAATATTTTAAATGTAGTTGACTGATAGGTTGCCTTCCTCCAAGCGCGTAGCCAGCATTGCGCGGGGGTGGTTCGAATTCCTGCAACCACGTACCTTTGCAAACGTCGACACACACTGTAGAGTTTTCGGTAAGGCCCTTGACGTAGCTTATATTAATTAGGGAGGAAGGGAAATCTTTATACACAACGATGACTCAGCTCTATGTTCTTGAGATGAGACGGAAACAGAAATGAGAGAACGACGTGACGGTTGCTCGCAAAGAACGGGAGTCAAATTCGCCGGTCCAGAAAGAGGACGTTGTAGCGTTAGCCCATGCCAAACTTTCAAATCAGGCGTGATTAAATGAGCGATTACACTTCATTACATACTCGGACGTAACATTTAGTCGGAGAATGACTTGAACTTTTTTATCTGGTTGTATTTTGCGTGTTACTTACATCGATGAAAATGGGAACAGCCCACTATTCCGAAGTTTCACTATTCTGAAGATTCATTAAACCGAAAATATCTAAAATTTCGGACTCGGGTGAAAATTTTATACTATTACACGCCCCCTCAGCCCCCTATATGGTGCGCCGCCCATGTTCACACTGCACAATTACTTGGGTGCTGCTATATAACTTAGCCGAGCTACTACTAAAGATATAGACATTCACTTCTAGACTCCCTCGTCACGCTACGTTGTAGCCACCAATTAATAACATGAAGTCTCCCCTAATCGTCTGCGCTATCCTGCCATCTACGCAGCACACGCGAAGTTCGCCGGGTTCTGCCTGCTGATTACGAGAAGCGCCTTGAATCGGAAGCAAATTCGAAATTATTCTTAACTTAGTTATCATTGTAGTTAGTTGTACCAGTAGCTGGAACAGCTTTGTTGTTGTTGTCCATCTGTATCTTTATCTTTAACCGATAGGATGGGGCTGGACCTTTTCTGTGGGAAAGATAGAACACCCGTGGCTACGGCCTTGCCTCGATTTCAACTAATTTTGCCAAATGTCTGGAAGCAAACGTCAGAAATCGGCGATTACTTATAAACTCACATAAACAATGGATTTTGATGTTTTAAAAGCTCTGATCTAAGCCATATCCACTGAACCCAACAATGATACTTATTTTGAAACATCGCATCTCAGTAGTTGCGGATCCGGTTGAAATGAAACTTTCATAATGTAAAGGTTTTATACACGGTTCTCCAAAGTGTAGGAACTTTCAAAATGATCCACTTTTGCAAAAGAGATTATTAAAAAACGGGGCTTCTACGATTTTTATAAAAAAAACAAGTTCACACGTAACGAAAACAAAATGAAAATTCAGAAAACTGCACCAGTGCTTCATAATTTTCATCAGATTTTGCTAAAGACACGGTCACGTGACGGAATCAATGGCAGACTGGAAGAAAGTAAGAAATCAACCCATGTAGACTTTCTACTTCATAAAATACATGTACTTTCATACTTTTAAAGAGTCACATTTCATAGTTTTGTAGATAATTGAGAGGAGGTCACTAAGCTCCTACAGACTCACGGCCATTTTGTATGGTGAAGATGATTTGCCACGAATACTTCACGATTTGTAAGGCAACACTGTTAACTTCCGTGGAGGAGATGAGAAGAAAGGAGAAATGGCAACTACCTGACTTGCAAGCCCGGATATTGTTACCAAAAAAACCCCAAGGGAGGAGGGTTGATGTGGGAATATTAAAACCGTGGGCCCATTCCAAGAAAATGACTTAAGTTTATTTTTTACTCAGGTCTAAGACTTGTCCCCAACTACAAACTTTGAAATTTCCATATCCCTTAGTAAGTCAGAATTAGACAAAAAATGAAGACAATAACTTACGTCAAACTCAAGATCACTTTCTTGGAATGTACTTAAGACAAATTTCAGTATTATCTCAAAATTGACTTAAATTTAAGATTAATTTTGTCTTGCGTAAAGACATGTTTTCTTGGAACAGGCACTATGGCTAACAGGTAAGTTAACAACAGCCAAAATTTTTAGTACAGAACACTCCTACTCTTAACGGGTGTCAACCAGGCTGCGACTTTTTTGTCACATAAGCTATCCCATAATAGTTCCAGCAAACCAAAGCAACAACGAGTGAACAACCTTTCCACACTTTATTACTTAAGACAAAAATTCCATCAGTGACAGCAGTAAAACACAAAGCAGAAGTCTTTGCAGAGATCAAGCAACCAATTTCTACACTGAAACTTTTAAATGGCCACCATGAACAAAATTATTTTAGGAGTGGCAATCAAAGCTTCGCGAAAAAAGTTGACTGAGAGGAAAACACAATATTTCACGAGTCTAAATTTGACTCATAGTCTAGAGTAATTATTCATTTGAACAACTATACCACCGTTGTAAGGGGAGGATATACCTTAGAAGTTCATGCAGTAAAGAGAAAGAAAATGACCCTAATAACTTTGAAGACACTTTCATGATCAAAGTCAACACCTAGCCTAAGTATTGTTAGTCTATTACATGCCACCTGTTGGTGACTTAGAACGTACTTCCACAATCCAAACCAACACCTAGCCTAAGTATTGTTGGTCTATTACACGCCACCTGTTGGTGATCATCAGCATCTAAGACATGAGTTGTACTTGTCTTACTACAGACAGCCATGCTCTGCATTGTAACAATAAGTTCATATCTACATGTAATAGTTAACTTTAAACCACTCCATAACAACGTAATTGCTAACTTACAAAGGCACGGCCGTGTGGTATTTCGGTCAGGAATAACCCAAAACTCCCATACATGTGTGCATTATTTTGTGCTCTACACACTAAAATCCTTATCTTAAACCAAACACACCAAGGGACCTATCGAAACTCAGTGATATTCCATGAGATGGAGTATTTCAAAGATGCTAATAGAGAAAAGCAATAATACTAACCTAGCAGCAAACACCAACAGAAGATGATGCCTGTGAACGTACTTATATCACTTCTATGCATAGTTAAACAATTAATAACACTTGCTAAATAATATCTACCTGCAGTAAGACTACGTTATCTGCTTTTGCCTGAATATAGAGCTTATATCGACTTTGCGCCAACAATACGCAGTTCTAAACCAGAACACCATATCCCTTTACACAGCATTAGGCACCCTCCACCAGCAATTACGAGTCTCTGAGGTCATAGTACAGTCAGCTTTGATATTGATATCGATGATATCAGCGCATGCTGAAATTGCTACTCATGCTCATTGATACTGGTGTTGAAATAGATGCAGATACTGCAAGACATTGAAATAAACTGATACTGATATCAGTATCAAATGTATGAATACTGGTAATGAGACTAATGTTGACCGAGGTCTTACTCCATTGATATTGATATCAACTTGCAGTAACAATTAACAGGTGTATACTCACAAGCTAAACTGAGCGATAATTAAAAACTGTCAAGATATCTATGAACACGGCAAGCGTCATTTGATATTTTTCCAGCTAGTTCCAGAAGATGAATTGCCTCAATGGCTCAAGACAGGTAAACTACACGCGGTAGAAAAACTTCACCTAATCTTACTTAACATGTCGAGACAGCTCTTTATTTCATCACGCAAAACATTAAGATGGTTAAAAACCATCCAATGGCCAACAAAAAGATTTGCCTCAAACAGTGGCTTTCACTCGTACATCTGGTCATGAAAGGTTCACCAAGAAACCTCTTTGTAAATCACGCCATTTGTCGACGCTCAACTTATTCCTGACCTCTGACCCGAGGTGACATCTAGTGTTGGTCTCAATGTGGGTCTGTCTGTCGCTGGTGCTTCTGTTGCTCCAACAGCCGCTCCAATGGCGAGGGTCCAGAAGACCACAATGTCTGAAGAGGAAATGACGTTACGTTCAAGTCCAAAGAAGATATCAAGTAAATAACAAGACAATCATTTGAGGCCGAGGAGCGTATTTGGGTTTAAAACGACTAAAAAGCAGCAACTATACAATGACTGGTAATGACAGTTGACATAATGTCTCACAGATAAGCAGGCATTATTTATTATATTTATAATTATATGACGTCCTCAAGGGAGAACTGGTCAGGAGTCTAAGGGGAAAAAACTCAGACGCCGCCGGAATACAGATATTATTCGAGTGAAGGAGTCTGAGAGAGTGCACAATACCGTTATTACATTCAAATGACCTTGGTCGGCATGGGACAGAGTGAAACAGGAAAAATTCATGATCAAAATCAAGTGTTTTGTCAATCACCCATCTTAGCTCAAGCCACTAGTCTCTTTACAGACAGAATGTTCTGTTTAAATTCCAGGCTTTACCTGTTTCACGTCTTGGTTTTAATTTCATTTTATAGCAAGCTATATTACCTGTATACTTCCAGACAGTAGGGTGTTCATACCCGCCCCCTCAGGTCTGCTGCTTTGGGCGGGGTGAGAGGGCCACTGCGGCTCCGACGTTGGGAAGCCACCAAAACTCATGGGTGTAGACCTCATCTGCCCACTGTCAAGGGTTGGTGGGTGAGAGGTGGAGTCGATGGGTGTGTTTCTATGGCTACCGGAGTGGGAGCTGAATGGCGAAGAATTGTGACCTGTGAAACATAGCACATAGTCTAGACGCATTTCCTGAAAAGAGCCCTGTATAAGGTTCTAGAAGCATTTTTTAGTAAAAGTTGGGAACAAGACTTTTTCACACAATCAAGGTGTGGCGAATTCAACTAACCCTGTTCCCAAGCCGAATTTTGCATTTTTGACCATCTAATTTGCATAAACAAAATGGCGGCCAAATTGTCAAGTTCAGATCTATTTGTGTAATAGAAATCACCATATACCATTTAAAATGGTGAAATGTCTCACCTGTACACTTCTTATAAATACTTCTTGAGCAATACATCACTTATGAATACAAAAAATGCAACTCTGAAAACTAATTATGCAAATTAGGCGCCGCCATTACCATACAATGTAATTTGCATCTTAAGTTTGTGTTCCTGCAGGCTAACTTGAAAAATGAGTTGTTTATAATTATATTTTCATGGTCAACAAACATGCTAAAACATTTTTGGAGCAATATATTTTATATTTATTGGGTTATAGACGTATAATTTCCGAATGTGGAAAAAATAGTCGTTAATCTGCAATGCTCGTCAAGCAAGGTGTCACTATTTTGATGGAATATAGGACAAATGTTCACACTATCCCGTTATCTTCCATTCATAAAAAATCAATATAGTTATTGTTATTGAAGACATTAAATTCTCAGTTGCATGAATTATTTTCAGGCCTGCTGAACACAGTTTTAGCATTCACTTTACCGGGTACTTTTTAACATGCCTAAAGCCAGGCAAATCAAACTGTTTGCATACAAGGAATGCGCTGCTGGCATGAGCATAATGATATGCATTGAAATCCATATGCCTTGCATTTGCATTGTCTGTTGTTGCCTTGTTTCTGGCATGCACACAATACCCTCTCCAGGCAGCTTTCTGGGATAGAACTCTGTGTCATCAGTATGGGCTGCAAGCATAAGTTTGTGTGTCCCTCCCATATCAGAGGGTGCTGGGAGCTCAGGTATGGAACAATGATCATTTCGCCATACCTTGACCTGATAGTGCAATCTCATCAGATGGAAACGGCGGGCATTATGGGTGAGGGGGAAGGACTTCTGGGTTCACGGGGTTGGAGAATAGTAAATGGCGTGCTACATCTACAGGTCGTGTTGTATATTCTGCAGACAAATACTTATGAAGCCATCGTAATTTGCTCAGTGAGTTCACCAATGCAGGGGTTCTTAAGCAATCTGTGATGCTCTAGGAACACCTTCCATGATGATTGTTTCATGTGATTGGCAAAGTACGAGTTGGTGCCAAACCCGATCACGGCATGAAAATCAAACAAGGATGTTGCCGAGTCTCGTAGTAGTTTGTTGAAAAGTGCTTCAATAGGTATATATCGTTATTTCTTTGATGTGCCTGACATCATACAGATATGCTCACTTTGCATTTGTTGGAAGTTCGATACCAGAAGCAGTAGAACATTGGGTGTCCCTGAAAACACGACAGACTGTGGACAGCCTGCAGTACCAATCTTCCATCTGCTTCTTCATGTGTGGATTTCAGAGTCCTCAAATCAGTCATAACCGTAGATGATTTAATTTACTTCCAGCTCATTTTTGAACCCTCCAGCAACCATAAACTCTTTATCTTCAGGTGTCTACAAACACAGTTCCTCTGACAAGAAATGTGCTAGGTCTTCTTTATTCTCAGCCAGTGCACGAAAATTTGACCAGTTTTGAGGAAGAGGTACACCACGGCCTTCCAAAAATCACCTGATTTGCTGTATTCCTTTACTACGCTGTTTTCATGTTGTGTATTTCATAGTTTCTTGTCTGTATCTGTCAAATACAATGTCAATTTTATGATATCGAAATCCTATGTTTAGCACTGTTTTCATGAATGAATCAGCCAGGTTCTCGAAGGTCACATCACCATCAAGCTTCCCAAGAGCTACCAGCAATGCTTCGCCATCAAAATGAGGCAAGCGGGCGAGTTATGAAGTTGAATTCTTTTGAGGACAGTCGATGTGTTAACTATTAATACTTTGGCAAGTGAAGATTTATCTCCAGTGCGCAATGTGCCACTCGTTTCTGTAAGAAAACATGGACGGGAAGAAGCTCGCGTTAGAGCACAGACGGCAATTCAACTGGCCGACCCAACTCATAAGCCGTAGGTAGGCAGCGAAGTATATCTCTCTCTGCCTTAAGAACTATTTTCTTGTCTTTGTCTTTGGATTGTTTCACCACATCATGCAAGTTGGCAAATGTTGGGGCATTATTTTAGCGCATAGGCGCGTGAATTGACATGTCTGAATTATCGCATTGCGCAGTGATAATCGGTCTCGAACAAGTTTCTTAGTTTGTTCGTGTCCAAGTTCCTTGGCATGTAAAAGTCACTCTTGGATTAGTGCTGTTGCTAGGTCTTTTGTTGCAAGGCTTTGTAGCAGCTAAGGCCTTGTGGACGAGTAGACCTTCCATCCATGGAATGCGCAAAGAAGGGAACTCTCGACACTTGCCTCGTGGCTTCGTTATGAAACTATGTACTCCCACAGCAGTAAGTTTGTTCAGCTATATGAGATTTCAGATTAAATGAGAGTGTCCACCTCCATAAAGCTGACGAGGTTTTGGTATTACCGATGATGCCACCTCCTTTTTGCCTTCCCCATTTACCCACTGGTCAGAATCTACCTGACAGAGCATATGAGGAGATCACTTGACTACAAAATTTCCTTATTGAAACTCTGACCAAACAGACTGCGGAAGTTGATGTATCTCCGCTAAAAAGACCGCACCCCACTCGGGCATAATTCGGTGAGGCAGCACGAGAGTAAATGAATAGAGATGCACTTCCAAAATACCATCCCATTGAGAGCATGTGTACTTTAACAGTATTAGAACCATGTACATGTAACTCCACTAGAAGCTGAAATTCACATCATCAGAACTACTGTTGACAAAATGCCCAGGAGTTTCCTGAACTTATCCTAATTGAGAAATGTTAAAAACTCCGGAATTTTCAGTGGATCATCATCTGCAGACATACTGGTAATACAAGTATGACAGTCGCTTCTGCAATAAACGAGAGAAGGCTTGGCACATGCAGGAGATGCCACAGAGCTTGCAAAGACAGTTTGTGTGCCCTCATACTGTTGCTTTGCTGTACGACTTTACACTGAGGACCAGTTCCATAGACCTTGACCAAGTACTGCACTCTCCATACACACCTCAGCTATTCCGGAATCACTCATGTCATCTTCTATGGACTTGATAAAGTTCATTGGTACATGAAGAACCACTAAACAAGGTACTGTATTAACATATTTTAGTATTCTGGGACCGAACACGTAAGCTCCATTAATCTGCAGCAGAGTGCTTGGTCGACTGTGAGGACGGTATGTTCCTGTCCAAAATGGGACGATATGGCCATGCATCTCTTTACAACAGTATTTAAAAGTCATGTTGTTATGTTTACAATACTTTGATGTCTTATCTAAATAGTGAGATGTTCACAAAAGGCATTGATAATTATGATTTCTAATTTAATTTTCAGACTTTATAAATGAGCTTTTGTAACTTAGTGAAGATGAAATAAAAAGCTTCACATGTGTCATAATGATTTTTCTAGACCTTCAAAACATAGGTATAGACACCTTATTTGTCATGTTTGCCTGCAAATTGATAAAGTTACACTGAAATTTGAATTTTTTGGTAATGGCGGAAGCTAATTAGCATAATTGGGGAATTTAATGACGTTCATTAATATGCTCTTAAATTTAAGTGATCTAAACACACTTATGCTATGTTTTCGAAGCAAAAATTTCTTAATTGTTCGTCACATATTGTACTCCTGGTCTTACGAATGTTTCTTATCTTGTTGGTTTGGCGGCCATTTTGATTATGCAAATTAGATGGTCAAAAACTCAAAATCCAGCTTGGGAACAGGCATAATCGAAATCAGCATACCATAATTATGCTAAAAAGACATGTTCTCCACTTTTACTAAAAAATGCCTCTAACATCCACATTTTCCAGAAATGCGTCTAGACTAACATAGAGATTAATACTTAACAATCTAACTTTTGAGAGACAAATATGATTTAATTGTAAATAGCTTTCTGATGTATTTCTAAATCAACTATTTTCCTAAATTGCTTATGGCAAGGAAAAATCATGCAATCTTTACCAAGACCATTTTTGATAACTGCCGTGACAAACAAAAAACTAACATACACGGACAATCAAGAAATAATGCCAACAAATCACGAGAAAAATTCATTGCTCAGCTCGCTCAAACACTCACAAGCTGAGAATCAATTAATTTTCAGATGCAATTTGTGAGGATCAGAAACTTTCAGATGCAAAATAATAAAGCATATCAAAACAGACGAATTTAATATGTGGCTACCCTATGGTCACTGTAATCATACCTATGCACCTATATTCAAATTAGAGAATTTTTTCATGAATTAATTTTCGCTCAAGAGCTCTACACACTGAAGCACGACTGTAACCTTTTTAGGTGCAGGCTTGTAAGTGTGCGTAGTATCCTACATTAAAAACTTACTCCATCACGTGTACTGGCTTAAATACACTCTACAGCTATAGAATGAATTCAATGAATAAACAGTAAGGAACCATTCACAATTATCACCATTTTCATAAACATACACACTTTACCCTTTCCCAACTCTAATCCCTCACCTCTAAAGCTTACAAAAATGGCTATATTTTTATCGGACAAGGTTTTTGTATTTGCAAGTTTAAAAACAGGAACATGGTATAACTGTGCAATAAATTCAAACACTTTTTTAAAAAAACAATTGTTTGTGTATTTGATTTTTGTTTTTTATCTGGTTGGATCTAGTCAACTTTCCAATTCGAGAATGTAATTAAAAAATACCTATATGTGACACTGCCATTTTTATGACACTAACAGCATACGTACAGTTTGCACAGATGTGAAAATGGCGATAATTGTGAACAGCCTCTAAAACATAATTTCCCTACAAAACCACGGTAATCGGCGTGACTTACTCTTGTTGTCCCCTGCCATGCCAAGTTGAACTCCCCATGGGGTCTGCTGGCTAAAGAGAGAGTAGTTTGCTGAATCTCCTTGATCAGAGAAAAATGGACTGCCTTCGGACCGCATGTCCCCTGTTGGCTGTCTCTGAAAACAACATAAAGCACATTAATCAAAAACTTCTTTTAAATGATGTGATTATGTCAGGAAAGAAAACGAAATACCTTAAAGGGATACACTCCATTTTAGGGTGAAAAATTGCATTATTTTTTGGGATAGCTGTTGGATGGGATAGATGTCTTTAAGATATTATTACCTTTGACCAGAAGTACAAAATAACAACATTTGTAGGCTGTGCTTTTGTGATTTTAGTACAAATCGCCAATCTTCACCATTGGCTGCCAGTCATTCGCTGAAATCGAGACTGGTGACTTCCTCACGAACATTGCTCCCTATTTATAAACACAGCAATAAACTCTTTTCACAAACACAACTAATTAAGTGTGTCAACCGTCTTGTTTCCATCACTAGGCTATGAATAAGTCAGATTCTGTATTTCCACAGCATTCAAACAGATAAAACCTAAAGGTCTGCTCACACTAAGTGATTTGCCTGCTACGGAAACACTGAGCAACGACCCATCACTTGTGTGAACAATCCATCGCTGTTGCAGACTTGTCGCTTGACTGTCAAGCATTGCTTAACTTCAAATGCCTGCTCACACTTAGTGTACAGTCTGCAACGCAACAGCAACTTTTCACAACAATGTGTTGCAGACAATCCTTAAGTGTGGATGGGACTTGGGAAATGTATTCAACACTTAGTTCTACCAATTAGCTGTCATTTTCTGAACTGTAACCAGCACATACCATAAACGCCATCTGATGGCGACCCAGTTCTGGCTCGTCCACAAGGAACTCGTCTTTTCCTGGCAGGTTGGGGAATAGTGCTGGACCATCGCGAGGCTCCTGTGCTGATCGACTGTGGAAAAAGCTAATAGTGATGTGGAGGTTACCTTGCAAGAGCAGCATTTCTACTCATAGACAGCATCATAAAAAGCTGTCTATGGCAAAGTTGTCAACCAGAGAGGTTGTAACGTTGTTTGACTGTATGAGAGAAATATTTAGGCCTATTGCCGTCCAACAATGACAGCTTTTAAGCAGTGCATTGTGGGACAATACGAAATGACATAGATGTATTACAACAGCAATGTCACTAGGCTTTGAGGTTATAAAAGACTTTTATAAACATCCAAATGCCACTGGACTTTGAGGTTATAAAAGACTTTTATAAACATCCAAATGTCACTGGGCTTTGAGGTTATAAAAGACTTTTATAAATATCCAAATGTCACTGGGCTATGAGGTTATGAAAGACTTTAAACATCCAAATTTGACCAACTTCGTAATTTCACATCTCATTAAATGGCGATCAAAATCAAATAAACCTTTCACACGCTTTGTGTTCTCCACTTTTGCTTCGGGTGCTTCTAAAATACGAATTTTATTTTTCATGTGGAAAACCTCAAAATTTGCATGAAACAAAAACAAAATGCTATTTTAGAAAACTGTTACAGTGTTTCTGAGATTCCATCTTGAACATTATATTAAATGAAATTTGGCCCAGTAACGTACAGCTACACATGTACTTTTCTTTCTACCAAAATTTTACCGAAACCCTCATAACAATGACAGACTGACATAAATTCAAAAATCAAAAAGTCCATAGGTTTTCTACGCCCAGAAAACATCTCCTTTCACAGTGTTAACTTATTTTAAGTACGGATAAATGTATGAACTTGATGATAAGATCCTACATAATCTCAGTAACTCTAACTCATTTACAAGTCTTGTCTTTGATATTCACCTTATGGTATTCCTTTCGTGCATCCATGGTGTTGACATATTGAGCGACTCATCCATCCATGATGAAGGATTCATTATCATGTGGAGGGGGTGACGTGAGTGTAGTTCTGAGCCAGGGGCGTGTGGAAATGTCCCCGACGGTGGAGGCGGGACACCAGTGTTCAAGAAGCGCCAAACTGTTCGCCTGGTAACACATAGAAACACGATCCCGGGCACTTTTTGTCATGCCAACGGAAGCGATATGAGGGTAAATTGCATGGAGATGCACAAAACTTACTCAATCATAATAAATTTCGTCTCGTGCTTCAAAAGGTGGGTCATTCTGATGGTGCACAATGTTACAGAATACTTACTGATGGGCCCCAGGCATTAATGCGACGTACTCAAAGCGAAATCAGTAGTGGATAGTTTATTTCATTCTCCGAATGTGAAAATATATAAACAGGTTTTCAATAGAAAAATCATGCAATCGGATTTTGTCTGAAAAAGATATTAATTTGCGAATTTTAGGATTATGATATGCGTTTTCGTTTTTTTTTCCTAATTTGAAAATATAGGAATAGGTTTCCGATAGAAGAATCATGTTATTAGGCCTGATTTGATTTTAGGACAGGGTTGCATTTCTATTTCTGCGTCATTCACGGCGTACAAGTTACCGTACGCTAGCTGCCCTAGGTTGCCTATGCCGAACGATAAGCGATGTGTTATGATCTAAATCAAAATCAATTCTTAGGCCTAGTACCAAAGGCGAGTTTATTGCACCTTATTAAAAAGAGCTCAGGTTCAGGTGTACGTGTTTTTTTAGCATCATTAGTATGTTTTACTGTGTGCAGTGAATGTGCTCGCCTGTGGTAAAAATTGATTCCGTTTGTACTAGGTCTTGTGTAACTTAGGAGCGTTTTGATGAATTAATCGCACCTGTGTCCTGCGGCATTAGTCTGCCATTCGTGATCATTCATGTATGAGAAAACAAGTTCAGTAAAACTTTGTGTTTAATCTAATGTTTCTCAATTTTTTCGGGGATGCGATTGCTGATCTTCTATAAAAAAGTCGTAATACGCCGTGCACTGCCGCTATCGGTGCGCGCTTGATTGAAAGTAAGCCTATCAGGCCTATAGTCAGACCTGAATACGTTCTGCTACAGGCCTGGCTTGAACGCGCCCACTACAGTAATTATTTGAAAATGTATTGAAATTAATAAATTTCTTTTAGAAATAATATACATGTTTGCTTGCAATTTTTTGCGAGCCAATGGCGCTCAGTGGAATTTGCCGGGATGTCGGTTCAACAACCGCGGCGTTGGTGGGAGCCCGGAGGTTGCCCGAAGCGTAGTTATTTTTTGGTTTGTGATTCATTTTTTACTTACTTTTTCGAAAAAGAAAATCTATCTCAGAAGAGCAAAAATCATGCCGCGGGGATTACTTTTTCTTTTTACTATGCTGATTGGCTAACCATGCAGTTTCAAACATTGTACTTGCTTACGTGCTTTTAAAATCACGAGACCTTGTCTGAAACTGATGCAGGTGAGCGTTATTTCCTTCATTTAGTCAGTCAGCGCAGGGTAGAGGTCAGTTGCTGTTTCGCGACTAGAAAAATCTAGCCAAAATCACGTATGTGTTCTCGTTTGGAATACACGACAGTCTCAGGTAATCTCGCGTTGCTTTTTAGCGAGGTTCTAGCGTAAGTCCTGCGTTACTGAACTCTATCAGAGACCGTTAACGTCTTTGACTCTATTCTGGACCGGCTCAAAATGAGTCGGGTACAGACCAGAGGCAATTTTTTGGCCTTGTGTAATTTCAGGGAGCGTTTTTCACTTTTTTCCAGTTTCCTGACCCAACCATCACTCCTCTGAAATGGATATGTCGTAGATCAAGTAGGCCACCCGACCAAGTAAATAGTCGGCTTATACGGTCTGACTTCACAGACCAAGTACTACCTCCGATCGAGTTGCAATGTACCGTTGATACTGTGTTTGCCAACGTGTTATAATGAACGTTTCTACCAAATGCGGTTTTTCGAAATTAGATTTCATTTTTATGAGCATATTATCGTTTTAGGACCTCATGTGACGCCAAAATGACTCTGGCCGACAAAAATCTTTATTTTAATCTTTTGGACAGGAAATAGAGTAACTAGCAATCTGACTGAGTCAGCCACTGAGCCGGGCGGGGTCACGGTGGGCCAGCACCCAATAGGCCTAACACACAACGCCACGAATCAAACATTTAGATTTAACATCCAACTTTAATCTTTTCACAAAAGAGATATCAACCAAATTTTACTGCTCAGTATCCTGTTTGCATGAATATGTCTGTATATGGTCTCGTCACCGAGAGGGCTCAATCAATGGGATGCCCGTTATCAAACTCGCGTTCTTTGACTTTCTCGTCAAAATTCGTTTCTTTTGTTTACACTTTCGATGTCTATAACCGTTTTTCGTGCTTTTCACTGTTCGAAATCCATTACGTTTTCTTATCTTGGCTCGACACCACTTACTCAGTTGCCGGCGCCGCTGCCCGGCCGACCACCTACCCGGCCCTAATTCCTTAGCAACGCCGGGTCTGTCGAGTTTTTTGAAAATCGCAGTGGCAAAATCTTAGCCTATATTTGTAATTGGTGATCGTTAATAACTTCACACATTCCACAGAACTATCAGACACTATTTGCTGTCAAAAACATTATCTTTCTCTTTAAGTTTTATTTCGGCTGGATACGAATACGCCGATGAAGTCAAGACGATACTTGACTTCAATGACAGTGGCGGATCTACGTTTTCAGTAAGGGGGGGCTTAGGATTCCCGCAAAGGTCGAATCCGAGGCGCGTGGCGCCGAGCGGGGGGGAGGGGCGGAGGTCGGGAGGGGGATAAACCCCTTCCCGTGGGAGGGGGATAAACCCCCTCCCGTGTAAGACAACTTTTTGTTTTTGTAGCCAAACAGTGAAATTTCTATGCATCCTGGTAGGTTTCTGGCCCTTAACATGTCCCTGGAGTTTTTCTTAGGATAATTAAAAACCCTTCTCGATTTCGTCACATGAACTTGGCTCATAAGTTTCATGAAACCATATTTGTGCACATATGGGTATGAGTCACACCACCAGCAAAAATTTTTGTTGGAACATCTGCTTACACACACCTTTTTAGCATACGAAAAAGTGTGGAGTGTATACAGGGGTTTAGACAACTACCAAACATTGAAGAGCATAAGGAGCACCCACGAAGCGTAAAAACTTGAATATCAGATGATCGCAACAGCCTCAAACTGTTTAAGAATGAAGACCTGTACTGTTAGTCCGGAAATAAACATATGTTCTGTCTCGTTACGAGAAAAACTGGCGAACGATGGTGCTCTCTGCTCATAGTCTATTACTAAAAGCAACAATAAACAATTAAGTATCACTTTATTAAGCTGAATCACGTTGACAACAATTGAAAAGCGTCAAATGTATCAGGAAACAAATCATCTGAAAACAGTTTCACGAAACCAAAAGACTCTGTAAGCCTACACCGTGGTGAAAAGATATACAGGAGTAGTTCGTAGAGGGACCAGATGTACACTGAGATTACACAAAAACTCTGGCCTGGTCCGTCACGAGACCAAAAGTACAAATGTGCTAATTATCCCTACAAAAATAGTCGATCTGTCGCGGGACCAAACAGTACTGGTTGAGACAAATAGTTTTACAAAGCACACTTTGGTAAAAAACATCACAAGACTAGTTCGCCGAGGGACCAGAAGTACACTGAAACTCGATATCTACACAAATCAAGCTGGACTGGTCCGTCGTGAGACCTAAAGCGTACTTTGCAAAAAAATTTTGAATTGAAACTTCTCTCTAGACGCGTTTTAATCCCCAGTGGTTGCTCATACGTGTAGTTTACACATCTGGTGGTCAACTGCTGCGAGAGGTTGTCAAGGAAGGGTTCTGTAGTACTCACTGGAAGAAATAGGTATTGGGTACAGATTTAACTACGCACTACGCGAAATAAGATTTTGGATATGAAGCAGATAGACTCATGTGGAAATACAAACCAGAATCAGTTTCTGTGCGCTCGCAGACCCTCTGGTGTTACTGGGTAAATTTGGCATGTCTAAAAATAATTTCTATTTCGTTTTCATTGTACACAAGCACAAAAAACCGACATTATTTCAAACTGTGAATAATTATAACTTATTACGTGGATGTTTCTCCAGGAACGTTGGTCCAATCTACCTGCTGCCTAGACTGCCGAGGAATCAGTATATCGGATCCAATGGTTTGCTTGTCTTAGAACCTTTCTACCCAGACATCTTCGACGTTAGTTCCCAACGCTTGCACTTCATCAACTGTTGTGTCAATGAGCTTGTCCACCTCTACAATGCAGCATCTCGTTTCGCAGCTCAGTTGGCATTAAGCCCCCTGAGGTTACCAAGTCCATTCAAAAGACTTACAGCATGCGCAACTAAATTTGTTCCGTTCATCATGGACTACTTCAAACCTTGACGATGTATCCCAGGACCCATTTGCATCTCTTGCAATTTTCGAAATAAACGTCCCAATGTTTGAACGCTTGAAACCCGAAGTACTAACATCAAATAAATGCCAATGGGCATGGGCGTTTCGT
>NMRA01000383.1:127069-250774 GCA_002633005.1 Phoronis australis | reverse complement strand
CATTTTTTCCAAGTTGGTTTACTAGGGGTTTACACACGCTGGCGGTGACGTTTTTGTTTTGCTGGAGACGTTTTTTTTTTTTTAATTTTTGGGTCCTGGCCCGAGGGGGGGTTTAAACCCCCTTAACCCCCCCGTAGATCCGCCACTGAATAAAATGCAATCAATTTCATTTTACATGTACTCAGCACCTCCAAAAGAAACGATTATCCCTTCTACATGTCTCTACAGAGTTACTTTTTACGACTAAGTGCACTGTAGTTTTGCATGCAGGTTTACTTGGTCCGCCGGGCTCGTCACTGGCGGGACCGAGTGCGCTGTGACGCCATCAAGCTCAGTTTGGCTACCACCGGGAGGTCTGGACGCCTACTTGACTCCAATGAAAAGTAATCAATTTTATTTGACAAAATGATGTACCCAGCATCTCCAACAAAACCTTTACTCTTCTACACATGTCTCTAGAAAGTTATCAACCAATTTTTACGGCTCAATACACTGTAGTTTTGTTTGCAGGTTTACTTGGTCCCGCGGTCTCATTGTCAACGGGCGGCCCTCCGCGGCCAGTGCACTAAGACGTCACCACACTCTCGGAATCTGAATATTTCATAAGTTCTTTCAATTTTTTTCAGAGATCGCTTGTCCAGTCCACATTTTTGACGTCTACAATCGTTTCTCGTGCTTTTCACGGTTCATAAACACATGATTACATTTTCTTGGCTTTGACCACGCGAACTTAAACCTCAGTGTTGCGCCGCCGTGACCACCCGGACAACGACGTACGTTTTTAAAAAATTCACAGTGTCAAAATTTTCGTCAGGGCCTATACTTGGAATGACTGATTGTTGGCAACTTCATCAGTGCTGAATCCCCAGAATACAGTCAGAACCTATTCAATTTGCGTCTCAAAACATGAAAGAGTTTCTTTTTAAATGTTAATTGCGCTGGCCTCCACACAGCATAGTTATAATTAACGACAATGAAAAGCAATTTATTTCATTTGACATGTACTCAGCAGCTCCAACAAAACCTTTAATTCTTCTACATGTAAAACAGCTTGTCAGACCACCAGTTCAGTGAAACCTATAGTTTGCCGTCATGGTAGTTATCAGGTCAGTGTCATTGTCCGCAAGTTTGGCACATATGTGCAACGCAGTAGAAAACAGAAAAAAATCCAATACAAAGCTTTTAGGTTTGTTTTTAAGAACCTCTTCTCATGCCCATGCAGTACTCAACAATGCCGGTTGTAAAGCAAAGTGTGTTACGCTGTTTTATTCCCCCCGGCGAAGGGTATTACAAGGGATTGAAGTTTTCGAACTCATAATTATACGGTCTTTGTTCTAATCATGGTAATGTCACGTTCACTATTCATATTCTGTCTCCGGTATGAGATGCCAGAGGGCCGGAAAGGCAGTCTGTTATCCCGCCAAATACCGAACAAAGTACCACTAATGCTTGGTGACTGAGCAACGTGGACACCACTTGAAGAAGAACATGTTTATGTTGTAATCAAAGTTAGAACTTTTAGAGTGAAATGCATTTTACCAGGAAGAGTCTTCCTGATTTTACTGATTTCTTTGCAACAACTCATGCATAAGTAAGATCGGACCAAATTTGAGTGCAGAATTCAGTCACAAGGCAGGTTAACTCCAACAATTATTTAAATTACATACATTACAGGTTGGAAAATAATGAGATTAACTCGATTTTAAGCCGTCTCCCGTCTTAGTAATTAATGAGGACTGAAAATGAGGCCAATTGGACTTATAGGCTTTTTAAAACAACTTTTAAAAAAGTTGTTCAATTGCACAAGCAACTGTAGGCCTACAAATAAGTGAATAGCATGCACGTATATGTTTCTCAAAATGGTGATGATTCTAGTTTGTCCCTTTCAAGGCTTTTCCGATTGGCTTCACACGGTATCCAAAGGCGGATCCAGAATTTTGAGTTGGGGGGCATATGCCGCATATGGCAGAATATTAGCCAGTATTTTGCCCATCAGACATTCGCATCCCCGAACTGCCTAATGGAATCTGGGAGAATTTTAGGGGGGGGGGCATGGCCCCCTTGGCCCCCCTCTAAATCCGCCACTGGTACCAGGGACGTCAGAGTGAGCCCCTCAATTTTAGTCTTTATCAAGTCAGGAAAAGAGTTCTATGATTCTGGTAACTCGTGGTAGGTGGCAGTGCAATCTTTCCGGAAGCAGCGTGTTCAGGATGAGAAGGTTGTTGTTGTTGCAGTATTGGGTGAGCTACCACAGTTTATCTCGATCTTTAGAACAAACCTGTCATACACTATGTAGTATTAATTGTCGGCTACGCCAATTGTAGTATTTATTGTGATTTGTCAGTTTTATGGTTCCGAGACTGACGTCGACATTTACTACAACTAGTCTATGTAATGTATCGTGCATGAAAATGAGAGGTTCTTCAATTACCTTTTGAATTTCTGAAATAGGTTTTGCGGTTTTCTGCCTTGTTGTATTACTGCAGGTTCACTAGCTAGGCCTCTAGAAGTACTCACCAGTTAAAACACAGCTACTCAAGCTTCATTAAAACCCAATCCAGGTAACCATTCCGTACAGCCTGATTGCTTGCTGAAAGTCTGCCAGCAGCTTCCCGCTAGCAGTATAAATAAAACAAACATCCGGGGAACCATAAAACTGACAAATTACTAGAAACCACAGAAATATAAAGGACGAATGATGTTGATAATTATGTTGTATTACTGCAGGTTCACTACTAGGCCTCTAGAAGTACTCACCAGTTAAAACACAGCATACACAGCTACTCAAGCTTCAGTAAAACCCAATCCAGGTGCCCATCCCCGACTGCCTGATTGCTTGTTGTCAAAGCGTCTTCCCGCCAGCAGTATCAATAAAAGATACATCCGTGGAACCATAAAACTGACAAATCAAAAAACACCACAGAAAGATAAAGGACGAATGATGTTGACGATTACAACATTCCCCTCCTCCCTAAAAAAGTGTGGGGCCCACCTGGGAATCAACATATTCGCCAGATATGAAAAACTTCCCAAAAAATTTAACCTTATCCCCCCGTACCGAAAATAAAGCCACTGCTAAGTAGACTAAGAGTGTTAGAATGACAAGGACAGTTCCCCTAGAAGCAAAGAATAACGCACACAGGTTAAATGTAGAAGTACCAAAAATTAGAAAAAGAATTCAGAATGTCAGCACATCCCAAACACATGAAGTAAATCATAAAAAGAAAACCTAGCAGGATCCCAACCCACCCCCCAGGGCAGGACAGCAGTCACCTAATGGAAAAGGTTCTCGTTAGGGAGACTCCCCGGACTTGTAGCTGCAAAAGGGTATAGGACGCATGCATTTCTAGTGGAGTTCTCAAAATAAACCCTGCAGTACCATGATACATGCATGCTACCCTTAATTGCTACTAGAGTATTACATTTTGACGTGGGTTTGGAGGAGGCCAGGCAAACATACACAAAACAGACGTTATGAAATCGTGACAAATTTCTTGCGAACTCGGTGAAGCAGGACACCGTAAATGGTATTGGGAGAAAGAACAATTCCTCATGGTTTGTTGAACGTCTGTTTTGTGTAAATTTATTTAGTTTTGCGTTTGCTATGGACGGCTGAAGTGAAGCACCCGTGGAATTTCTAGTCCTAAGTGTCATACCTTGTAGTATTATATATAGTGTATTGGGGACGATCAGAAGCTGAGGATGTCGAAACAACGACACTAGTCTTGTCTTATCAGTTCTGTCTGTTTCCAGTGTGTCAGTGATGTCTCACTCTCAAGCATAGGTAATACTGCTGTCTGAACTGGCTGCAGTAGAAACGGTAGTCATCCCCTAGGCCCTCCGTATGCTGGAAGGTTATTGATGAATTATGCCTGACACTGACACTCACTGATTAAATCATCAATGTCATGTTGCTGTATGTACCTTTTGCGCAGAGAAAGAGACCTTAGGAGGCCATTGATGTCTTTAATTCTTCCCAGCTCAAAAAAACATACTCCCACAATCAAACTTAATTTCCGAACAGTCCTTTGTTGAGTTGCTCAAATCGTCACGGTCATTTTTCCAGTGCATGTGCCAAGGGATATGATGCCATATGTGTGTTAATATGGGCCAAAAATGGTATAATTCAGTACTTGCCTAATTTTTGGTCATGTTGCTTTGCTCATCCTACTGTTGATGTCTGAGCCACCTGTGAATTCATTAATTTTCATTCTATTCGTCAAGAGATGAAATCAGGTTGATCGCATTCTAACTTCTGTCTTATTGCTGTTGCACCCAATGAAATTGGGACAGTGTATTTAAATACATTGTTTTTTGACTTTTCAAGAAATATTACAAGGTGTCACTGTCAGTTGATCTTTGGAGAAGATGAGCATGGATACCGTGGTAGGAGGATTGTCTAATTTGAGGTTGACAGAAAAATCAGCCATTTCACTAGAGGAGACAGAGCCTGACTACATACTCCACCTAGACATGCAAAAATGGTATGGTTTGTTAATTAAAAGGTGTTTTAGTTACCTGATTTTTGTCAAAAATAGGTTAGACCACTTAACATTGTAAGAAAGTGAGTTGTAGCAAAAACCTACGGAACACAACTTTCTACACTGGAATGGCTGCAGTGGTCTGTGGAAGTGAGTTGGTTGTTGTACTGCATTGTAGTGATGTGCTGCAAGATGTCCACACAAAGGCAATATGCCCATACTAGCTTGATAATTGAGTTTGTATATTCTGGCCCATTGTAAAACTAATTACATAACCAAGCACAACTTCTTACTCTGAAATTTGGTGNGGGTGAGGGAGTGTGACACTAGTGCTGAGGTAAAGTCTCCAAGCTTGCAAAAATGAGAGAGACTGAGTTGAACCTTGAAGTAATTGTTGCAACTTAAATGTGTTTCGTCCTGTAATTTTCGAGATTTTATCATATTGTATTATTATTGTTCAAATGTGATAAAACAAAAGTTCTTGATTATTCTTCATTTTTGCTGCTGTTTTGTCTTCTAGTGCTCTGGACAGTGGAAGCACTTATCTAGCTGCTTCTAGTTCCAACTACAGAATACGTATCTACTCTAAGGAAAACTTGGCTAGCTGTGGCAGTATCCAAGGTAAAGCTTGAACACTGTAGACGCTCCGTTAAGGCGGTTGACTTAGTTCGTGGGTTTTTTGCAATTTAGTTAATATTTCAAAAAACTTTCTGAAAGCTTGTGCTGTAGTTTTGCGAAAAAGATTGATCAGATTTTCATTTTTGGTATGATTTCGGTCCATTATGTTATTGCTTTACTAAGATCAGAATTTTTTTGTTATTGATAACGACATAAGGGGTGTGTAGGAGATTCCTGACTAGTATTATCTGTTGAAGAGAAAAGGTTGACCATTAATTTCAAAATATTACTCTGTATGAAGTTGTTTTGTAATTTTAATTCAAAGCTCTGGGTCTGGCCAGTAATGCATTCATGCCCAATGATGTCATACCCTGACAACCAACTCCAGCAGACTTAAATGTCTTTCTCCGATCAGTTATCTGGGAATGCAGTTGCATTTGATATACAGTTCATCGAATAGTCCATACACCTCCAAAGTAAAAGTAGTAGTTACTGTAAAAATTCTACAATTTGGGACAACCTCTAAAATTCGAGCCTAAATTGAATTTCTTGATTCTGAAGGTTGGGACATGGTTAATTTTGGGATTCATCATATTTCTCAGATATCGGACACTGCATTTTGTATTAACAAAATCTGAGATAAAATCGTCAAAAATAGCTGCCATAGCAAAATTTGTCTCTCATAATTCTTTAATTTGGGATAGCAAATTTTGCATATTTCCAAACTTTGGTACTTTGAGCAAAATGCTTTTTCACTGTCCCAATCAAAGAGGAAAATTTTTACCGTTTCTTTGTTTTGAGTTGTAAATTCTAGGATTGAGCGCTATGTTTGTCTGGGAAGTATATTGCCTAATCGTCTGAGTTAACGCTCACCCTGAAATTTCCAAATTTTCACTTTTAAACACCTATGCTCGGCTAAGCGCCTGTCAGCCAATTTATGGGACTGAGACGTACTACTCTTTCACTGCCATATGTACTGATCAGTGAGTTGGGTGTTCTTTCTGTTTTTAACTCAATTTCATTGACAAATAACAATATTGGCTTTTGTAAAGAAATTTTGGTCTATCGCTTCACTTTTGAATTAAGATTAGTGCAATGACCACTTAATGGTTTATCATTGAGGTTTAATTGACTCAGATTCCAAACCGTTCTGATTCAGGATATGTGTTTGAAATGTCAGGCACGAGGTGAGGTATGTGTCCGAGCCTGTGGTGTAGGAATGTCTTCAAAACCCTTCGTTGACTGAAATCTTGAATCGTCTTCCAGGCAAATACCTGCTTAAACATATGATGTCATAATTTTAGATTGTCGAAAAACAACATGAATAAAATTTACCCTGAAAGTTTCATAATAATCCACCAACAAATTACGATTTTAAAGCGTTTTGGTGATTGGCACTTGTAAACGCAGCCTTGTGAATGCCCATCTGAGGAGAATGTTAACTACCTTTTGTTAATGGTCAACGACACCTTGTCATACTTGAAAATATCCACTCTGTCTTGGCTCATACAATTTTAGTACTTGTGTGTAAAAATGTCATTAGCATGAGTGGATCAACCATGTGGCAAAACTTGATGATTTTGTTGTTAATCAGTCATGGTTGACTCAACACCCATTGTTGAATTTCTCAATTTTTACACCTTGGACGTTATCCCATGGGAGTACGGTAATCATGAACTTCTATTGACATGGTGAGATAGTCTTGGCAGTAAATGATCAAAGTGAGCTTGTAGTCCTCCCTCAAATTTATAAGTTGAATTAAAATGCATTTTATTTTCATCTTCATTTCAGGGCATGAAGATGTCATCACAGGTGTCCGGTTTAGTCCAACAGACAGGAATATATTGTACTCATCATCTTTAGATAAAACTGTCAGGTACTTCCAGTAATTTGAGGTGATATTAAGCCCTGTATCTCTACGTTTTAGTGTCCTCTGAGTGGCTGTTGGTGAGGGTTGATTATTGATGAAGTTTTTGCATACTGATAAATGACGAGAGCATTCTCTTTGAAAGTTAGCCACTGTGGGCAATTGCATACTTGCCAATTGTCCCAGTTCAGGTGAAAAATTCCACCTGATGTATTGTCATTTCTAGACATTCCCCCTCTGTCGAAAACTCACCAGTGCCTTAAAATTTTTCCAGAAGTCCAGCGAAAACATCTTTGTTGGAAAGGAGATTTTGAGCACCTACACTTTCAATTTGGTTATGAACACCACGCCATTTTTCTTTGATGCACTTTTGACTTACATGTGCACATCTAATTTCACAAATATTTTCCTTTGTGATTTGATACAAACTTGTTTGTTTTGTGATTTCCTGCTCCCTGTAATTATCTGCTGTTTGTTGCAGTAACTAGTGTGAACCAGTGGGAATGAAAACTCATCTTTTACTTCAACACCTTGGCATGTGTGAAGTATGGAATTGTTATTTTGTCAAAGTGACTTTCTTTTCAGGAGTTTTTGATGCTAACCAAATGAACAGTTGGTAGTGTTTGCCTTGTAGTGTGTCTGTGCTTGTAGTGTGCCTGTGCTTGTAGTGTGCCTGTGCTTGTAGTGTGTCTGTGCTTGTAGTGTGCCTGTGCTTGTAGTGTGCCTGTGCATGTAGTGTGTCTGTGCTTGTAGTGTGCCTGTGCTTGTAGTGTGCCTGTGCATGTAGTGTGTCTGTGCTTGTAGTGTGCCTGTGCTTGTAGTGTGCCTGTGCATGTAGTGTGTCTGTGCATGTAGTGTGCCTGTGCATGTAGTATGTCTGTGCATGTAGTGTGCCTGTGCTTGTATTGTGCCTGTGCATGTAGTGTGTCTGTGCTTGTAGTGTGCCTGTGCTTGTAGTGTGCCTGTGCAAAGTGGCTGAAGAATGAGTTGAATAGCATTGAAATGTGATCAGTGGAAGACTAGGGCTCACTGGGGATTCGTGTTAATGAAAACCTCTCACATTTGCCTTTATTGCAGGTCGTGGGATCTGAGGACATTTTCCAAAACACCCGTTCAGATTTTCCATGGTATGTTGAAAGTTTTACTTATATCTTACCTCAACATTTTAAATGTGGCATGACTCTCTAATATTCAATGAACTTTAATTTGTCTGGAACCATTTTGATAAAGTATTCCTCTGAAACTGTATAAGTTTTGTTGCTTTTTTCTTTGAAAGCATTCTGCAGTGATGAAGGCATCAGTGAACATTTCTCATTACATGTAGGTGCTGATTCAGCCAAACTGCCGTTGTCAAGTTTTGACATCAGCTGTAATGACATGGCAGTGTGTGCTGGCACAGAGGCAGCGAAGGAAGACGTCTATCTCTTGTTCTGGTATTGGTTACTAACTCTATTGTTTGTAAGAGCTGTTCGAGACTAAATTGATGTTCATTCTGTTGTTTCATCAGTTCAGCTTTGAGAAATAATAAAGTTTTGTTTGTATATCTTTATATCATTATCAAGTTGTTAGTATTTAATTGCACCTACTGCCATCTGGGGCCCATTTCACTAAAATGTCGTAACTTTACTATGTTTTTTACCCAGAGTCTAAAAAAAGAATTCTGTGAAAGACATACAGTTACATTTTAAATTTATGAAACAGGCCCCCGAAGCTCTTGATAAGGAAACTGTAAAAAGTCAATTTTAGCTTTGATACTCAGTGAGAGTAAACTGATTTGATACTCAGTGAGAGTAAACTGATTTGATACTTAGTGATAATAAACTGATTAAGTTCATATTTATATTCACTGAAATGGTGCTTAGGTTTTAGATAATTACACATCTTGAGCAAGTGAGTTCATATTTAAAAGTTAAGGTGATAGACAAACATAACATTTGTGAGTAAACAGACACAAGTCTGCAAAGGTTTAGGGAAATGAATAGTCGAGTCCCTTTTTGAGGCTGTTTCTTGCAACTGGGTGCTGATGTCTAAGTATGTATACCATTCCAAGCCAAGTTAATGCTTTACCAGCAGTTAGTCTTTATGCCTGCCACTTGGTGTCTAAGCCTTTAATAGAATTTTTGGTGTATTGGCCCAATTGTGATAGAGCTATTTCTATTTTGCAGGGACAGGAGGAAAGCCAATCTTCTTGGATGTTACTCAGAATGTCATATGAATGATATAACACAAGTAAGCTTTAAATAATTCACACGTGTGTAAAACATCTTTGACAAAACTAGCGTCGTCACATTGCAGATTTGTAATATGGTGATTTAATTACCTAATGCAAATGAGTTGTCTTTTTCTGCTATTGAATCCTTGAGTGTGGAGTAATGTATGAGATCTGTAGAGCACAGAGAAATCGAGGTTCTGTCTTTGTGCAGGTTATCTTTCATCCCACCAACTCTGACCGTCTGGCCACTGGTTCAACAGATGGTCTTGTTTCAATTCTTGACATCAGCCAATCATGCGAAGATGATGCCTTGGAGTATACATTAAACTCAGAGTCGTCAGTGGTAGGTGGAGTCAATGTTGTACTGTGCTTACAATGTCCAACAACTGTTGCGAGTTGCTTGTTAAGATTAAAAAGTCAATTTCAGATAACGTCATCAGGCACAACCCAGTTTTATCAAGGTTGTACATCCAGTTGTAGCTAAAACTAACCTATCCTTCATTTTTACTGACACAATTCATTACTTGGCAAAATGAAATTCACCAAGTATGTTACACTGTCGTGTAGTGAGTTCACACAGCGTTTGAGTGATTGAAGAAAATGCACAACTTTTCCCACCTACATTACTCAAACTAGCTCAAGGGTTATTTTGCATATACACTGTGCCCTGCCCTCAGCCACTTTGGGGATCTATCGACCTCGAAAGGTTTGACAATTTAGATCAGTGTGTTCTGCCTAGATCATGATCGATCTATCGTTTGTGTTGCTGGCAATTTCTTGGAAGCGCATTCTCTTTGCATGGTACCCCATAGTAATTTTCACTATATGACTGAATAGCTGGTGATATCTGGCCATGATCAATTCTTTGCGACCTTCGGTTTGTTGGCTGTGCCAGCACATAACAGGACTTCTAAGTCCTGAATAATACGCTATTAAAAATTGGGCAAACTTAAGGCTGGGCAACATGATTTTATGATTCAGTCACCCAGCTGACAACGGGATGTTTGACACCTCGGTATATCCCTGGCTTAGTTATACTCATTGCACTAAAAACCATGTTGCTGGTGAGGACGTGTTGTTTTCATCATATTGTTTACACGTCAACAAGTTAACTGTAATATCACTGTATCTTTATGAGCTGACAACCATCTCACAATGCATTTGAAATATGACGACATTGCCAAAGATGTCACTCTCCGAATTTTTTTGGTGTCATTAGGTTTGGAGTGGCTGGTACTTGAAGAACGATATTAGTTTAATGTGACTTCTAGTTGACTACTGTGTTATGCCCTTCAGAGCCAACTGGGTTGGTGCAGTAATGATTACAGCCATATATACTGTCTGACGCACATTGAGACGTTTCACATATGGGACTCTGTGGAAGGTGATCAACTGATATCGCGAACAGACATCAGAGACCAATATAAGGTTAGTGTAAGGCTGCTTGTATTCGCACTATTAAAGCCAGTTGGAACGTGATTTCTTTTATTGTTGTTATATTAAGCAACAGATCGTGGTGCAACAATACCAAAGCTACGTGTGCCTATGTAACTATAGAAAGTATAATAGCTTGCTAGCATGACCATTGTTTTGTTTTGTTTTCCATCATCCTTTCCTTGGAAGCTAGTTTGCAAAGGCTGAAATCTCAAACTCCACAGCTTCATAACTCCATGTTGATAAGTTTTATTCAACTTTGGTCTATCTTGCTCAAGCAAGCAAAGCAATGGCTACTTGCCTTTAAGGTACCTCAGGCTTGGATTGAATATTCAAAAGATGATGCATCAAAAAGCTCATCCAAGCTTGTACTAAGTTAGAGAAATGCTGTTGAAAACAAAGCCTTCACCCAAGTCTTGCTTGGTGGATGTTGTAAGAAATTTCAGGGGCTTTCTTCATTTTATTCCTGTGTTGTTTAAGTCTTGTTTCGGCAACTATCATTTCAATTGAAATCTACTATGTTGTCATCCTCCTTGTACTTGAGTTTACCCTGCAGTCGTTGAATGATGTGTGTTTGTTTCAGGAATGTAAGACCCGTGTTGACTACCTAGTGGATTGTTTGGAGATTGACGGCCAACTTTATCTTATCTCAGGAGATACAAAGTAATTGTCATCACCTTTTGTTCAGTTATATCCTGAAGTGCTGTTTTAAGTCCAACCATTGGATTGAACAAAATGTGCAGTATTGATCAAACTTTCAGTAGCTATCTGAACACTAAGAATGTGTCTGAATTTGTCCTAGTGTGAACAATTAGTCATACACAAGTATGTTAAGCAGCTGGTCCTTAAAAACACCTGATTGCAATATACATGTTGCCTGAATCAAAGTCCTTTAACTGAAAATTGTTCTGTACAGTGGCGGATCTAGGATATTTTATGAGGGGTAGCCCAACATTTTGCCTCGTAGGCAATCGTGCAAAGCGTGATTGTAGAGGCGCGTAGTACGGAATGGGCCCTTCTGCCCAGGGGAAAATTTTGGTTTTGCCTCTGAAAACCAGCATTTTCTTGATTGATTTCTGAAGTACAAACAGCCCTCGACAGCTCTATTTTGTGACTAGCGCGGCAAAATCCCATGACCCAGATCGCATTCTGGAACCGGCAAATTTTCAGCTCATCAAATTGCCACTAAAAACGCCCTTGATTCCAGACTTTCACCTACTTTACGTATTTTTTGTCCCAATTTTGAACACATACATCTTTCCACCAGCTTCTGTTTCTTCATTGTCACTCAGCTTCCATTTTCTTTGAAAAAATGAAGTAATTTTCTTCATTGCACAGTGGACCAGACAAAGGAAACGGAGTGATAGTACGCAGTGCCACACTGCCAGTCGCCTTGGATATCATGCGCTTATCGACTAGGAGCGACATTACTTGGCCATAGTTACCGTTATGATTGTGTCGGTTGTCAGAATCGGACACTTGAAATCAGGTCCACCCACATGCACAAACAAACTAAAACCCCACACACTGTCAAATCTTGTTTTGGCCATACAATGTTAATTACCAAGGTTAATTAATTAACTCAATATTTCCTCACACTTTTGCTGTTTTATTTTTCGCGGCTGCCCGTTGTTGTAAACCTGTTTTTGTTGTTAAAGCAATCAATAGTTCTGCGTAGCAAGGCCTCACAGACTGAAGTGCAAGATACTGTACATGACTGCTGAGTTGATAATGACCACAAGTGACCTAAGCTTTACTGTTGATGCCCATATTTAGGCCCAGCTCTGATATAAAGATGAAACCATGTTGTCATACCAAGAACATTCTGGTCTTTCTGTCTCACTGCAAAATAGCCTGAATCTGTCAGTTGTTTTTCAGTGGCCAAGTCCATCTTATGCCCGTAGATGATGATGGTCAGCTGGAGGTGGCATGTACTTTAAGTGGAGGTCACAAAGATGTGGTCAGATGTGCCTACTGGGATGGTCAGGTATGTGAACTATCACTGACTGAGGAGGTCCTTTGCTGTCAAATGTATTCATTAAGCGGTCATAATGAAGTAAAGTGTCCTGTTTTAAACGTCTGATTAGAGTAGGAACAGAAAACTTGTTCTCAGCATGTTGGTATTAGTAGGATAAGGATCGCTGTAAGCTCCCTCGCGCATCTGAGGAAAAGGTACCTGTATTCTGAGAGGGGATTTTTTTTTCAGATGAGAGGATATTCTGTCGCCCCCCCCCATCTGCTTTTTAAGAATGCCACTTAAAAATCCACACCAGAATATCAACTTTTAAATGTTGTTAATACATTCCCTTGATCCCAGTCTCAGGACACATTTGGGGGGGGAGTCCCACAGCCAAATTACATCCACAATGTTTGTAACTGCATGCTGACATCCTTTGCAGTTGGTTTGTCTTTTAAAATTGTGCCAAGTGGATTGTTGACAAAAAATGAATCATCAGTAAATATTTTACAATGATAAGGACACTATACTAATGAGGAACATGTCTGTCACAAGCTTGTTTCCAAAGATGAAAAGGACACCAAGTTTTGCAAAAAGTAGAAGTACAAAGAATAATAATAAAAATAAAATGTAACACTAGGTAAATAATCTCTGGAAAAAAGTTCAGTAAAAAGTGCCACAAGACAATTTATGATCATACATTGGTAATTTAAATATAATGTTTTCATTCACAAAGCTTAGACCAAATTGAGTTCGACAGTGTTTCCATCTGTAGCCTCGTGTCTGTAAGTACTCAACGGCTTACATGTTAATTCACAGTCAGCAGACACACCCGACAAAGTTCCTTTTATGGAACAAAAAATATTGAATCATCCATATCTTCAGTGTTATTTGGTGAACAGTCAGGCAATTAATGATGGATAGAATTTGAACCTCATAGGTGCAATGACACCAAAAGTGAGTGTTAGTAAGTTAGAGATTGTTTGGAAGCAGAGGACATAGCGCTTCTTTAAACGTCAAGACTAGTTTAACCCCTAATGTTCATTTCACGGTTACAGCACTATAATACATATGTCATTATATTTGCCCTGGCCAGAGCTTTTTGCCTATCCAAAGACAAACACAACCTTTTTATTGCTTTTCTCTTCAGAATCCCTACTGCAGGAAGAGCGTTATTATTTTCACATTGATGTAACTTTTTTACAGAAACATAATCTCATAACAGGTGGTGAAGACTCCATGATTTGCCTTTGGTCTCCTGAACAGGGAAGCTTAGAGCTTAAATTGGTGAGTTAGATGTTTGAATGTCTGAATAGTTTATCATGGGCAAGTGTCCCACCATTTTTGTCTTGTGTACACGGAAGTCTTATTCGCCCCTGACCCTGTTCTGTGCTTTGAAGTGTCGGTCATTTCTATACATGGGTTTTATGTGCCTTTATAATTGAATACATTGCTCCATAAAGTCACCAGTTGGTTGACAGTTTTGATCTGAGAAAAGTTGGAATTTACTTTGTTCTATCTGGCCAGTGTTTTGGTGAGATTTTTTTAGTTGATGATGCTGTAGATATTATGACAGCAATTAAGGCATTAAAATTGTATCAAGTATAATTTGTTATATATTTGCTGCTTCACTGTGTTTACATTTAAGACATTTACACTTAAGTGTAGGTTGTAAATCATGCACTACTGTTAAACGCTAAGTACTTCACTTGGATGAAGGGTATTTTGTGCTTAAAGCAGCGATAAACCCTCGTGCCATCCAAGAAACAAACTTTTGATTTAGACCACTGATGGGTATGAAAGCTGTTTCCACTTTTGTCTTAACATTGCAGAAAGACAAGAAAATGAAAGCAAAGACAAAGAAAACAGCACCGAAGAAAGCTAAGCCTTATTGAGGATATTATGTACCACACAGGGGCTCCCATTGATAGATATGAACTTGCCACTCAGACCTGTAGCTTGTGTCATTGCCTTGTGGTACATGGGTCGTAATTGTAGTCAACAAGGCTAGACTAATGCTGCGTCTACTGCTCTCTGCTGGCATATCTTACATAGTTCATTCTCTGTCATGACTCTGACTGCCACATTGTGTTATGTAAGTCACGTCTGCTTCGCAGGAAATGACACAAGGGGGCACTTTCTACATGATGTATAGTGTTTCATGAACCATTTTCCCATTTACTTTGCAATGGATGTATTGTGATTTTGATGCTATAGAATGTGAACATGGCAGTGTTTTGTACAATGTGAAGCATTTGAGTTTGAAACAAGATCTAGTCTCAGTCTTAACTTGATTTCTCCGTTGAAGTCGCATTGAAGTCTTTGATAACCATGGTTGTCAATGACTCTGGTATGGTAGTCTAGGTATTGTTCATTCGGGTGATGTCCAAGTAACATTTGTTAGTGGTTATGTTCTGTGCTGGCAACAGATCTATACTGTACACACTACTGGTCAATTTCAGAGCAAGGTCCGTGCACCTTGTATTCATGGCTTTAAACTATTGCTTAGGTCTGCTCATTTATCAGGACAGGTAATTGGTTTCGGCTGTCTGTCAACCAGTTTTATGAGTGGCCAGTGAGCAGCATACAAAACTCAGTTGCTGAGTGTATGAGTGTATTAAGCTTGTGTGTATTGCCCGCTTTTGCGTGCAAATCTTGACCATTCCCATTGTAAAGTAAGATGCTTTGAGCTTTCGTCAGTAGTCTGGGTAGAAATTTTTCACCAATCACTTTTAGCACACACACAAAATTATGTAGTAATTTAGTACTATGTAATACTTTTTGGACCGTTTTTGATCCAGCTTTGAGTTTACCAATGGTTTTTTTGTATTGCATGTCATATCTTATAATACATGCACTAATATCGTATCATGGTTTTGTTGTTCTATCCTAGATTTTACACTTCAGTCATACTCAGTGTAAGTCATTTCACACTTCAGTCACACCCAGTTTTAGTCATTTCACACTTCAGTCATACTCAGTGTAAGTCATTTCACATTTCAGTCATACCCAATGTAAGTTATTTTACACTTCATTCATACTCAGTGTAAGTTGGATGGTCATAAAAGTCTTTTAGTACGAGCTGTTAATTTCTCTGATTTGTTGTGTTCTCTAAATCAGGTCAAAATCCATCAATAAAACACAGTATATAATTGTGCTGTTATAAATCAATAAAAATTATTAAGATTAAAATCGTCTTTCGTGGCAGACTGGAGAGTCTGCACGTGAGCAGAAATTCCCGAGTTCGAGCTCTAGTCTGGACAGGGATCTTTTCTGACTACAGGTCACATTATGTGACCAACATATGCTGTGTAAGATGATTAATAATTCTTACTCCTATAACAAACACAGTATTTTAATGAAATTATTAAAATTATTTCCTTAACTTCAAATTGTCAAAATGTGTTAAAAATACAGTGAGGGATTCATATCCGACATATTCTCATTTGGATGTTGTATTTGTATTTTTCGGTGTTGATGCGCTGCTGCTTGCAAAAAATCTGTCAAAGCTCCATAGCACTGAACTATGAATGCAGGACTTTTGACCACAGGGTGACGTCTGACTAGTCTCAATCTGGGAACCAGTGCCCAGTTGCATGAAAGACTCCTAAATAGACTTGACTAAGGTGCCTAAATCTTTTGCCTATTTGTATCGTCCTTTTCTCACAAATGTAAACTTTGCAACTTTATTATGAGTTCCTCTTTGACTAATGACGTTTTCAAATAATATAACTAAAAATTGAGCTCTGTGTTCAATGAAAACAAATAGGGACTTACTTCGTAAATTGGGGCGTTTGCTTGAAAAGATCCCTTCTTATTTTCAATAAAATAATACTGCGTATTCAATGAACAGACCACTCTCAAATTAAAACATGACTTCGTAATGAAACTAAAACAGCATAAAAAGACAGTGTTCTTACAAGTCCACAAATACTCTGTAGATCTAGGGAACTTACGTGGGTCCCCTATTTGGGACTGTTTCATGCAGCCCTACAGGTAAATTTATTTGTAGTTGTAATGCAATTGACGTGTGGTGGTTTTTAGATTCTGTTAGAAAATTTCCTAGTTATCCCTGAGATTTAGAAGGTGCTTGATCAAGGCTTACGTTTCACTCACTGAGTCTTGGTTGGCAAAAATGATGGAGTATTGCTGGAAGCAGAGATGGCCATGGCATGGGCCCTCTGTTCAAGGCAGAGGTGGCCAGAGCATGGGCCTTCTGTTCGAATCAGAGTTGGCCAGGGCATGGGCCTTCTGTTCGAAGCAGAGGTGACCAGGGCGTGGGCCTTCTGTTCGAAGCAGAGGTGCCTTACTGACCCAAAAACGTTTAGACCATACTAACGAAAAATTGCTGCATGGTTGATTCAAAATCCTGACTTTTAATTAGCAAAGTTAAATGTTCTATGAGAAGTTTTGCTTTTTCACATTGTGGGTGAAATTGGCTGTATTTTATCATAAATCACAGAATGCCATTCCTGCCTTTGTGCACTCTAAGATAGAAATCAAGAAACAAGCCGATTAACTTCAACAGACATGTTACAAAAATTGTCTAGTTTTCATAGTAACAATGTGTTTCTTAGTCAAGAGGAATTGAAAGATTACATCAGACTGTTATGAAGCAAACCAGTTTTGGAAAGTTGTCCGCTCTATCAAAGTCAATGTTTTTTGGCACTCCACTACTTGCTGACTATAGCCATAGTTTATCTGCTGTAGCCGGGGACCAGTGTTCGTTTCACTTCAGAGTTTCATTAATTGTGTGCTCTCGACGTACGCGCGTGTGCAATAAATCAACGAATCAATTATCATTTAATTAACCAAGTGAGCAGTAGCTACCGAGCCACGCATCCCAACCTCCAACAAATGTAATACATACATAATGAACAGCACATAAACAACGAAAACGACGATCCTAACCTTCTCACTCAATTGTTTGCATACTTACTTTAAGCTTAATGTTCGTCACCAAAAATGTACCACTGTCGCAAAAGCCAAAACGCACTCAAATTTGAATACTGACCCTCTGAAGGAGTTTTAAGAGCACGGGTCTATCGTGTAAGCGCGCAGGCTCACGCGCCTATATGTGAAACTAGAATTTTTTGATAAGCCTAAGCCCTAGGAAGTATATTCCGAAACTACAATTTTTTTCTAGTATCCGAACACAAGCCCGGGACTATTACCGGTAAATGCGCCCGCAACATGGATATGGAATGAGGACCAAACCTCGAAATGTTTACGGTGTTAATGGCTGCTATGAACTGTAGATAAGTCTCGTGATGAAATATACTATATATCCTGCTTTTAGTCGCTCTTGTGAGAGACTGTTCATTCTGGAAACTTACAAACCCTAGAAACTTAAACCCACATTCAGTTTGGCGAAAAGCAAACTTTTTAATTTAGACCTTTTACCGATGTAAAATCGGTTTAAACTTGTTTTTCTAACTCAGATGAGAAGCGGTGTCTTGGTTTGCAAAAGAACTGATTGGTCGTTATTCGTCGAGATCGTGCGCGGCGCATTAAGTATAAAAAGACACGCCGTGACAAGCTAACTTGTAGGTGTTGATCTTAAGCAGAAACAAATTGTCAGTTCTTTTGAATTTCTGAAGTCATATCCAATTTGACAAACGAACTGACTGAGGCCAAGTGGGCTAAATCAAAAGTTACTTTTTTGTGATACAAGCGGGTTGATAACTGCTTTACTTTGGACTTCGAAAGTAGGCTCTGTTTGCGGAATTGTCGGTATAAGTGCTCGTATTTAGGCACATGTGTATTTTTCAACGAAAAATTCAAGCCTACTCAAATGCTTACCATATAGACGCAGGCGTATGTACGTTGAATAAGCAGGTGTTTTTCTTGTCATGTTTTTGTCAATTCGTAAATTTCGCTTATAGGATAATTAGTGTCGAAGCGGCAATAAACCCACATTCCGTCGTCAAAAACAGTTTTAGGTCTCATAGTCACTTTGGAGGTGACGACATTACTTGGTAGAGCTGACCTTTCACTATATTGGTCTCCAGTTTGCCTTGTCACGGCCGCATCATGTCATTTTTTTGCGTCGAACATGATCTCAAGGAACAACGAAGTGACAATTCTTTGCAAGGCCTAAACCAGTCTTCATCCTTGTACGCAACAAGTTGACATCAAGTGACAATATATTCTTTGTAAGCCCTAAATCAGCCCTCAGCCTTGTACTCAACAAGTTGACATCAAGTGACAATATATTCTTTGTAAGCCCAAAATCAAGTTGACATAATTTTTGTCGTATGTAAAAAAATCACTTCTTGGACAGAACCCGAATGTCATCGTTATTAGTTTAATAGACCTCAAGGTTTACCAATTTTTTCTCAAACAATATTTCAGAAGTCGCTTTACTCAAGTGTTTCACATCTAGGAACATGCCTCTAACTCGAGATGTAGACACAGCTCCATGCATGGGCTTAAATACGCGCACAACATGTATGTTATAAATCCACTTTCACTGAGAAACTCTTGAGTAAAAACAATTGGGAAATAGCGGGTGAGTAAATGTCTAGTTACTCCATGAAGGCAAAGATGCTGACATTATTTGAACTAAAGTTTAATACTGAAAAATAGATACAATGGATAGAAACACAATAGGCGCTAGTATCGCGCTTGTAGGCCTGAGCGAAGATTAGACGTACTGAAGAGTGAACAACCATGGTCGGCTCCCATGAGAAAATTCTGACACCTAGCAGAGACTTCGTGAACTCGCGTAATTCGTCAGTGCACGCCTGTGATGCACTGCATTATCAAGCGTACATTTCATACAGAGTGCCTGTTGTGTATTGGTTATTATGTTCGCATTTATTACTGATGCTGGAGGCAATGTACTGCTTATTTTGACCTACCTCGCAACTAGTCGACCTGGAAAGCCTTTAATTTGGAAAGTTTTAGTTGAACTTGTTAAATAATGCTACAGGTCTTCAAGCCCTAACACCGTGTGCAGGTAAAAATGAAATGACAGAGTTTTATCTCATGGAAACCACGAACAGGAGCGTGAAGAAGTTTTGTGATGCCTGGGGCGATTTTTTGATGCCCCTCTCTCTACTCAACTGCGTGGACCCTAAGGCTAAGAAAGGTAAAAAAAGATGAACGCAAAATAGAGACTTTTTAACAACAAATCAGCTACAATTTCGAGAAATTTATTCATATTGATTGAACGCACCCCGATGTGGATGCTCAGGGCTGTTCTCCCGTCGTCACCCCCCCCCTTCTGCAATACTGAGCACGAATGTGCGAAAAAACGTGGCAATATTTGCACGATCTTTGCCGGCATTTCACAGTAGTAAGAATTTCTGATTGAATCAAATCGTTCTGCCGGCGCAGCCTGGTGTGTAAGTAACCACGATAAAACAGTGTTTATATATAGGCATTTGTTTGCCCTTACGTTGGGAATGCATATACAATCGTTAGGAACTACTGTTATCTTTAAGGATTTCTTATGAAGTCAACATTGTACCCGGCCGGACTATCTGCAATTTTTTTCAATTTCGTCAAGTCGTAGTGAAATTTTTGTTGTGGTGAATTCTGTCGATATTTTATTTTTGCTTACAGAGTTTTACAAAATCGCAAACATTGACCTTTGCACACATTTGACCATATTTGACTAGATCCCATGACGTACTGAAAACATATTTACTCCATTTTCACTTCGTTTTATTTGCTCGGAACTGAAGTTGTTATAACGACTTATGACGTCACGTATCTAATGTCACGTGTTTACTTATGACCGTGTCACGGCCCTCAAAGTTCCATGAGCTCTCAATTACTACGCATCCTGGAACAAAAGATTTTACATTTATGAAGAACTAAATCATGTTAAGTTAAGCATTAGCTTGAAACTAATGTGTTTAACGTAATCAATGAAAATGTTAAGTGAGCTCGAAGTAAACTAGCAATTTTTGTTGGCTAGAGCTTTAGAAATACTTTACGTTGCGCACTACTACAAGCAAACAGGTGCTCTTCCTGAATAGAATCTTTTCTAAGTTATGTTAGCGAAACACGGCTCACATGTGTAGTAAAATACTGTATTATTTTCTATTATTTTGCGGGGAAGTGTGTCCCAGGAAGTGACGAGAGGTATGAGGAACAGTTCTGGAGTAGACTAGCCACAGGAATCCTCGGCGATGGGGTGCTACACGAGTAAAGTTCTGCCCCCACCGCCAGTTATTGAGGGTCAGGAGGTTTTATACCCGCCAGGACACAAATCAACGAAAAACCAGTACAACAAACACGTTCATCGGACTCATCGACCGAACCATAACAATCAGGATGGACCCCCAAAGACCACCAAGAAACCGCCACCACCGAAGTATATTGCCAAGTTTGACCAGCGTGTAATCGCTAAATACGACATAAAAGCCCTCATAGGACGAGGGAGTTTTAGTCGTGTTGTACGGGTCGAAAACAAAATCACTAAACAACCCTATGCTATCAAAATGATAGATAGAATTCAGGGAAAAGAAGTCTTTGAATCAGAACTTAGCGTGTTGAGGAGGGTGAAACATATTTATATTATTCAACTAGTGGAAGTGTTCGAGAGCAAAGACAAAGTTTACATGGTTATGGAGCTCGCTACTGGTGGAGAATTGTTTGATCGAATTATAGCAAAAGGTAGTTTCACTGAAAGGGATGCTACCCGAGTATTAACAATGGTACTAGAAGGGGTGAAATACCTTCATAGTTTAGGGATAACACACAGGGACTTGAAACCAGAGAATCTGTTGTATTATCACCCAGGACACGACTCTAAAATAATGATTACAGACTTTGGTTTAAGTGCTACACGCAAGACTGGTGATATTTATATGAAAACTACATGTGGCACCCCAGAATACATTGCTCCTGAAATTCTGGCACGCAAGCCGTACACATGTATGGTGGACATGTGGGCTGTTGGAGTTGTCACGTATATTTTACTCAGTGGAACTATGCCATTCGACGATGACAATCGGACGAGGCTATATCGCCATATTCTCAAAGCCAAATACAGCTACGCAGGAGAGGTAGATTATATTTTTAATTAGCAGTGTTCTCCACAGCTGGAAACCAAAAGTGTGTCATAAATGTGCGAACACCTCCAACAAAATTGGTGGGTGCCCGCGGTGGTTAATGCCCTTTGCAGTGTAAATTAAGTTATCTTTTAACCCACTTGGTTCCAATGGTCTGTGGCTAGTTGTTGTGTCACCCTCTTGATTCCAATGCTCTATGGCTTGTTGTTGTGTAGCTTACTTTAAAGCAGTGTAGACATTGCTTACATGGCTGCAGTGGCTTTTTTTAAACATTTCACAAGCTCCGGCAAACAGGTCACAGCGGCACTTTTAAAGCAGGTTGTGAGTTATAATGTATGCTCAATATCGGTAAGAAGTATTGTGCTCAACTGCTAGGCAACCATCACTGGAAATTTGTTCTCCTGTAATACTGGAGTTTCGTGAGCTGCAATCTTGATGACAAAAACATGGTTTGGACACGCCCTCGAGCAGATGGTTTGTCTATTTGTTGTAATCATTTGTTTAAAAGTTCTTGGGGTTTTTGTCTGATAATTGCGTTCTGATGAAAAGGAATTGGGGAATGAATCCTAGGTACATGTGTGTGAGTGTGTATTTTGTGAACTTCAGAGTGTTGCATTCAACTTTTGAACCCTCTTCATTGTGCCCTGATTGTTCTTTGAATATTATGAACTTGAACTGTGTATGTATGTATGTGTGTGTGTGTGCATGTGTGTATTCCAGTCCTATTTGAGACACCTAAACTCTCTGGTGGAGGACATTGCCTTATGAGCACAGAGTTGGTGTGCTTTGGTTCTGAAACTTTGAGTTTCAACTTTAAAGTTATTACTGATGATTTGGACAGTCATGTTTGACGTGATTAGCATTGTTTAATATTTGTGCCTGCATACCTGTAATTCCCCTTTAATGGCAGTTTGCCTCTGGGCCATGTTGACACTTATGGGGAAGACTTAGATAAGGCAGGTTTTCATAATTTGTTCAATTTATCCAAGTTTATGACTGACTCCAGACTTATTGATTGACTACAAGTCTATCAGTGAGAAGTGTGTGTTCATGTCATTGAAATATTAATGCTATCACAACCATTGATTGTGAGAAATTGGTTGATTTATCTGTTTAGAGTTCCACCAGCAAAACGATGTCAAAATGTTTATGAAAACTTCTGGTGCCAGTGTTGAAACTCTGTTTCATGCTGACTTTGGTTTTGAAAATTATTTTGGATGCAGTTTGGGCAAGTTTAATTATGGCTTATATATTTTACATGTTGATACATAGGTGTATGAAATGTTCTCGTTCAAACACACTACGCGATCTGGAGAGAACCTGGTTTCCCATTTTCAAAAACCTTTCAAATCTATTTTAGCAAACATAAAACCATTTTTTTCTGTTGTGAAAAATTGCTAGATCCCCTTGATTGTTTCAAGGTGATAAATTACTTATAAATTATCTAATACTTAATTGCTATCCAGTGAATTATGCTATAGCTCCATTTTACTAACTAGCTACACTCCATGTTTGTCACCTTCAGAAAAATGAACAACTAACTACTTGAACATGTCTGCTACAAATTGTCATCGATGAATTTGTGTTCATAATCTTGAAATATGATGGATTTTTGGTAATTAATAATGAAAAGTGTCAGGATTGTGGTGTCTGTGGGAATTCCATTTGAAACCGTTCGTGAAAGAAGTCAGGTGTATCCATTTTCCGATATTGCAGAAAATCAGGGTATGTGAAGCTGTTGTACTACTTGACCGTGTTGCACACCTCCAATTTAATGTGGTTATTTATTTAAAAAATTTCAAAAATGTTTGATAAATGATGCAAGGTTGTCCAACCAGTCCAAGTGGGTCTTCCTCTTGCTCCACTACCAAGATGGAAGTGTTGTGTAATCAGACAAGTTCAACAATGGGACAGGCACTTGTATGCAGACTTGAGGCCTCCATGCTTAGAGAACTCAGAACAACATCAAACCACATCTTCCCCGCTTTTGTTGCCAAGTGTTTACACTGTCCATGGATTTGACCCAGCCTCTGTTTGTTGGACACATCTAAAACAAAATCCCTCTCTCAGCATATTAGCTCAAGCTAGCCACCCGCTGTTTGTACACTCTGCTGGTCAGATCTACTCCTGTGTGGTTGACCTTCATATGTAGTCTTCATTATTCCCTCCATTTTTAATGATCCAACCATTGGTCAGTTGAAAATGTCCTGGACCTTGTCTAGAGGAAACCTAACCTATTAGCACATGTCCTTTGTTGAGTCCTTTGTGGTTTGACCACTGGCCTTTGTTGGCTTGACCAGTCTCCCTGTTAAGTGTAGAAAGCAGGCATTGTTTGACTTGTATAATGTTTGCCTTATTACCAACAGCAATGAGCTGGCTGCAGTAATGGGGTCCACATCTATTTGTTTCTGTTCTTGGGCAACCTTTGCTATAGCAACATTAACATCTAGCACAAAGTTTTAGTGTCCACATTGCTGTTACGAAGACTCAAGTCACAAACCACATTTGACAAGTGGTTAAAAGTTATGTATGATATTTAATCTAGGATAGCAGTTGACTCATGAAGTGAGTTGAATTCTTAGCTGCATTTTGCTTAACAGTTGACCTAATTATGTGGTTTACTAATTATCGTCAGAAATGCAAGGTCATGGTCATTTTTTGGTCTAAAAACATGACCAAGATTAAAAGTCAATGATTGTTCGGTTGTACATCATAACTCTTATAAAGCAGAGACAAATTAAAGCTACACTTTCCATCCACTTGCTGCACTTGAAATTAGTTATGTCCCATTATTAATCCTTTCAAATACTAGTTATGTCCCATTATAAATCCTTTCAAATTGACTGATTTTTGGTTTCCATGTGTTCCTACAGTCTGTTGGAATTGAAAGAGAACCTGTCGTTGCATTAGTAATCAGATTTTAGAAGGGTTTTCCTGTACTGTGGTGTCCTCAAGCTTGTCACCTTAATTTTCTGGATATTTTTGTTAATTGAAATAACATCCTGACATCCGTCCTGGTAAAGAAAATCTTGAGGCTGATTGGCCAAGTTTTGATTACGATAAAATGTCACCGATTTTATTATTCAGATGCTTACTGTGTTATATTAAGGATATCTCAAACCTTATTCACAAAAATTGGCTATTTTTACAATATTTCACACATGTCTAGTAAACTACCTTATCTTCATTCTCGGGGAACTTCAAATACGAAATATATACCGTGTAGCGAGAAAAAAAGATTTGGCAGAACCACAACCGCTTTGAAAATTGTTAACTGCTTATACGCTGTCACTCAAATCGAATCTCCCGCCAGGCACAGAGCAGCTTTGTATGTACTCTCAGTCCTTTCATTCACCGAGTTGACATAATATTGCATCAACGACGTGTACATGTGATAGAATGGTGCCAGGGAAAACTAAGACAAAACGGATCTTTGATCCTGAGAGAGTTGTGTGTCAGCATGCATACAACTGTTGAGAGCGAATGCTATGAGTTGCCTCACACCATTGTGACTTTGTGTTCACGAACACAGCAAGTTTTGAAAAGAGATAAATCCTCACCCTTATTCCTTAATTCGGGCATGATATTTCGCTGTTTCGATCTCGTGCTCACAACCTGCTTTAAGCACTGACCCGATTTCTGAATCCATTTTATACTTGGTTTTCATATCAGTCTCCCAGCACATGGTGTGTCAAATAATGAAATGTTGACGACCTACTTGAAAGTGGACCACAATGCACCAGCTTGGCCTACTTAATATGTTGGCTCTGCCCACATGACCTATTTCGATTCAGTGATTTGTGAATTGACTTGGCTGGTAAAACATTTTTGTGATAATTAAGTTAATTACGCACTGCATATTCAGATGACATTGCGTGTTCATGTTGAAATAATGAACGTGGCCAAGGGGTGTATAGGTTATATTGATCAAAAACAAGTTTTCACCAAATAATTATCCGAAGTCCTTCAGATTTTCATGTCTCGCCACATAATCAGCTTTTTCTCACCTTAGGAACACGAGTTCTTGAAAATGGCTTATTGGATTTCGCTGAAACTCTGCAGACTTAATATTTATCCATCAATCTCAAAAACGCATTAAGGATTTTGATATAAAGGCCTAGTTTTTGCGTAATGTAACAAAGATGAATACGACTGCTATTTTTCACAAAAATATCTTGCGTTTTGCGAGTTGATTTGTCATTGAAATCAAACGAAAAGGCTAATCGAAAATTCCTATCAGCGATTTGAGGTAACTGGGGAAGTTTTCATTTAAAAAAGGGTTTCATTAAAATCAACCGAGGGGTTATTTTGCTATGAATGTACCTTTCTTAAACATGGAATTTTGATATACGAGGTAAAATGGAGGACAAAATTACTAACGCGGTAACAATTCTCAAATTTGGAACAGTGTTTAAAAGTTTGTTACACTGAAATTTTAAGATGTTCATTAAAGATGAAAAAATATAAAAAAATCGAATTTTTCTTGTTGTATTTTTGCAGTTCACTATGACTTATAAATGTACAATGTCAAAACGCTTCAGTGAAGTACTAGCAACTATGTGTTGATTACCATAATTGAGTACGAAAAAGACGATTAACAGCTCGAAATTTTAAGTATAAATTTTATGAAGCTTTTCATATTGTTCTTGTATTCAAAAAAGCTTTAAAAATACTTTTACTTTATGTTGAATTTCGATTGTCGGTTGACCATTTTTTCTCTCAAGGAAAGTCCATGCATAGGTCACATTATACTGCCACGCCTAGGTCAGTACTTTAGAATGAGATAAACAAGGTCTTGATCTGGCACTTGAAAGTGCAAGAAAAGATGGGATCTTATGGAAAATGAATTAGAACAGTTGTCTCTAAAATGAGTCTGTGGTTTACTATGGTCTCTAGAAATGTCAATTTTAACGATTCAGTTTGTTCTGCGCTGCAGAAGCTGCTAAAGGAATATACTGTCCCTGTATTTGGCGTCAACGGTCGTTACTTGAACAAGATCTGCTCACAAGCAGACTGCGTACAGAGTTCTGTCTCTGGGCTTTGAGTTTTTGACAGATTTTCTGATTTTCAGCCTTTGTCTGATTTCATAAATCACACTTGGCCATCCATGAACTGATTTTTAACCAAAGTACAACAGACTCTTGGAGAAGCAACCCTAATGTGTTACAGGGGAAAACAACCATTCATGGTGTTACCTTGGGAAAGTTATAAGGGAAAACAACCATTCATGGTGTTACCTTGGGAAGGTGTTATAGGGGAAAACAACCATTCATGGTGTTACCTTGGGAAGGTGTTATAGGGGAAAACAACCATTCATGGTGTTACCTTGGAAAGGTGTTATAGGGGAAAACAACCATTAATGGTGTCACCTTGCAGATACTTGGTTATCTTCATTTTTCCTCATTCTTGTTGCCCTGGCCTGCACTTACTGTGTGTGCGACAAACGAAGGTGATATAAACGACATAACAACCCACTTATGTCATGAATTATTTTTGCTCGGTTTTAACCTAATGAAATTTTGTGGAGCTCAGATTTCTGGCTAATTCGTGTTCGATTGCAAAAAAATGTCCTAATAAAAATTGCTTGAAAAATACACATAATTATTTTCACAAATTTTCCCGTGGTAATGACACTTTAATATTGTATGGCAGCCTCGTTATCGTTATCGTTATCGTTATCGTTAGTTCTAGTTCACTGTCATGACCCGAATCCTCAGGTGAAGATACTGTTGTATTGGGATTGGCAGATTAGAATGTACCTGTTATCTGGTATATGCCACACCTTCATATAATGAGAGCATGTAAACATTTCTTAATGTTCATGTGGAACGAAGACAGTGGAAATTTGATTTTGCTGCCTTATCAAAAAATTTTAATTCGCCACGTGTTAGTATTTTGTACCAGTGATTGCAAAATGTCAGAATTGTCTGCCTTTGATGTTAAAATGATTCTTACTCTGAAATATTCTATGTTCACCAGGAGCTGCAATGCCTCTGGCTGGGGGCCAAATATCGGCGTTACTCTCCTATGAGAAACATTTAAAATTCCCTCAAAATTCCCTTAAAACTAACCCTCTAGGTTAGAATCACGTTTGTTAAAATTTAGTTTTGGCTACTTGACTTCTAATTTTGGCTGTGAGGGTTGCTTGCTTTGGTACTTGAATACATGTGTGGGAGTCAACTTTGGTGTTAGGGTAACTGCCTTAAGGGCCTTTCATACTAACGTCGACGCGTCGATGGTTTGGGGAGTTGCGGTCAGTATGAACGCTTAACTCCGGTCCTGGATCGCAGTTAAGAGCTCCAGTTAACATCGCAGTTAGTAGGTGGATTTAAGACCGCAGCGTCGACGCTGCGGTGCAGTATGAACGCTTAACTCCGGTCCAATCGAAGTTATCGCCAGGTGCCACTGTTATCATCAACAGTTACAGAGTAGTGCCGTCACTAACAACTACTTATTTTTGGGTTTAATGATAACCAATCGATTTAAAAATGAGTTTTATGTCATTTAGCACATTTAAATGTTCCAAATTGTCACATTGAAAAAAATCTTAGCGTGCAGCGCTACCTTGCGATAACTTCCATGACGTCAGGGTCACCAACCCTTTACTTCGATGGTCATTAACTACCGAAGCCAGTATGAACGGTCCAGTTAACTGCGCTGTTTACGTCGACGCTCCGCTCAGACCGGAGTTAAGTCAATATGAAAGGGCCTTAAGAGCAAATTCTTTGAACTGAGGGTCTGTGGAGTTTAGTTGTTAAGGTCATAAATGACCAAAGTGATAGGTTTGACTGGCTGAGGTTAAGCGCCCATATTCAGTTAAGCGCCCAACCCAATTTCTTGAAACTTGTTCTAAATGGCAACCCCCATATCATTTCAGGCTCCCCGATATGTGTTCAGTAGGTTGACCCCAAGGTTTATGATTACTGATGGTGAAAATGGGAGCTTTGTCTGGCAAAAATTTTAGAAGTTGAGCTGCTGAAAAAGTGCTGTTATTTCCACTGTGACATCAGTTTTAGATTGTTGTTGTTGTCTGTTGGTTGAGTGCTTTAGTCAGGAGATCTTAGCACTCAAAGTAATCTCACCCCTATCGGGATTTCAGAATGGAGAAGAAGAAAAAATAAGTTATTGTATACCTGATATTGTGTTGAGTAAACCCTACATTGTAGCTGGCATTTATAGTACATAGTTGTCATTATGCTTCTATTGAGAGTGGGTCTGACCACTGTCAACAGCCTTACAATGGTGTCATTGTGTAAGTCATGCTGTCATACACAACCTTTGTCAAGGATCATTGTGACTGGGGACTTCCTCTGACCTTCATTGTATGTCCAACTGTCTGAGGTGGTAACTCCCATAGGCATATGGTGGCAATGTGGATTTTGATGAAACTAGTCTGGTTTACTAGGAATGGGGGAGATAGGACATAATCTTGACAGTGTGACTGAAGTGTCTCTTAGGTGACAAGACAAAGGCATGAAGATGCTTGGGTGAACAAGGATGCTGTGGTTCTCCACCTAGTTAGAATAATTCAAAATTGTCATATCCCATTATTTAAAGGCTGGTTACTTACCTTCAAATAATGGAAAATTATCAAAAGTTGTTTTATGGTGTCTGCGCTACACAAACCATCTTATTAATAGACTAAAAGGTTCTTTATTGTTATCACTTAAATATTGGAAACCCCATGTACAGATTGTCTATAGTGAATTAGTTTGCATTAGTGTCATTGGGAAGCTGTTGACATCACAGTTACTAGATAAGATGGCGACTCAATCTCTTGATTCAACTTCAGATGGCGTTGTTGATTTATTGTCTCTATACGAGTTGCATTCCGTGATTGCTAGTGATTACTTCCCAGAGTGGGTTTTTATATTTCTCACTCGACAGAATTGTTGTTACGATGGCAGTTATTAGCCCAGGGTATGTCCTGACATTAGTTTGAAAGTGATGTAACAGTGCACTTGAAAATGTGTATAGTACATACATTTAGCTATTGCGGTTGTGTTTTCAAATTTCTACGCTGTAGAATGACATTGCTGGTACTAGGCATTTTTTTACATAAGTTTGTTAATGTTGAACACACCTTGTGGATTCCTTCTTTGAGATGAGGTGACCAAGTGCTTAGTTTTACTGTAACTCTATTACGATGCTTGTCCAGGTGCCAAGAACGTGAAAAATGAAATAGATTGTGCCATAGTCATACTTTTGATGTTTCGCCTCACACTGTCTTATGTATGGGTTGGGCACATTCCACATTCACTGCCAACTAGTCGACTGCCAACTTCCTTAACTTTGTTAGGGCAAAACATCCGATGCACCGAGTCTGAGGTCGTAGAAGTCCAGCTCGTATTCATATAGAGCATACTGATAGGAATGGTGGAGTTACATGTGGGAAGTCTAGGTGACACCACCTGGCACCTGGTTAATATTGCAGCCCTGCATAACACCTCAAATCTGTCCAATGTAAGACAAAAGATGGCAGACAACTGAAGTTTATTTTCTTTTTTGATAGCGGGATAGTTTGGCAGCATCCCTTCATTGACACAAACTTCAAGCAAGTTTTTTATAACCACACACAAGTGATTTTTCATACTCAACTTGTGTATCATGACTTCCACCAAACAATGTTTTAAGAAACTTGTCATTCGCACCAATGTTACAAGCATTTGGAAAATGGAAAATGGCCAATTTTAGCAATTATTGTCATTAGTAAGATGTTACTGTAGACCTACCAACACAAGGTATTTGTTGAAATCCAGTGAAAAACTGTTGCGAGAAGCGGTGTTTACGTTGTCAGGAGGGCATATTGAACAGGTGGGCGTAAGCTTGAAAGCGTGAGTGACATTAGTAAATAATTGGCTTGAAGTTAATTTGAGGTTCTGACATGAACTTCCTGTAGTCCATGAAGTCATACGTCTGTATCAAGTGCCATTTGAGGTTCTGACATGAACTCCCTGTAGTCCATGAAGTCATACGTCTGTATCAAGTGCCATTTGAGGTTCTGACATGAACTTCCGGTAGTCCATGAAGTCATACGTCTGTACCAAGTGCCATTTGAGGTTCTGACATGAACTTCCGGTAGTCCATGAAGTCATACGTCTGTACCAAGTGCCATTTGAGGTTCTGACATGAACTTCCGGTAGTCCATGAAGTCATACGCCTGTATCAAATGCCGTCCATACCCAGACTTGTCCCAGAACAAGTTACTCCTGGAATGAGTTCTTATTAGGTTTAAGGGCCATATGGACGCTATTTAAACGAGTGCAACTTATCCCACTTGTGACAACTAAAGTGCCGTCCACACACATCCTAACCTACACAACTTGCACTAGTGCAACTTACCCCACTTTTAAGTGGAGTGGCCACACGCACACCTATCTGATAACTAGGGTAAGGCGCAAGTTGTGCATTACAATAATCACTTAATACAAATATGCCTCGCAAAAGACCCCCCCAACCCCCTTCCCCCCCCCCGTCTGTACATAACCGTACATAACCGTACATAACTGAACCTGATAATTACTTCCACCTTGCCCCAGGTTTATAGCCACACAAGAATTAAAAGTGCTGTAAGTTAGCCTTGAACAAGTTACCCTACTCGTTCAGGTGGAGCAAGTTGTCACAAAGGGGCTAAGTTGCACTAGTTCACTAGTTTAAAAAACGTCCAGACAGCACTCAAACCTCGTGACGACTCGTTCCAGGAGTAACTTGTTTTAGAGTAACTCTGTGTGTGGACGGCATTTTACTCCACCCTATCGAGGTAGTGTAACTTGTCCTAGGGTAACTTGCACCACTTGTAATTACCGTGAGGCCCAAACCTGGGCAAGGTGGAAGTAATTATCCACTGTTGTTTCATAACATATGGTGTGTGCTGTATTTGCATCAGTTGTTCATTGTCCACAACTTCTGCCTTTACCCAGTTGTCAGATGTGTGTGTGTGTGTGTGTGTGTGTGTGTGTGTGTGTGTGCGCGCGTGCGTTCCACTTAAAAGTGGGGTTCAGTGACAACACCTCCCCATTTTCAGACGGATTCGACGTATTCTGCAGCATCCAATGGTCATTTCTATGATACCAATAAACTCCCTTAGAAGCACACCTTTTGTAGTGCAGTCATAGACACATTCTAACGTTCTGCTTTGTTCTTGTCTATTTTTAGGGGCTTACTGTTAATATGTTATGTTTTATTTCTACGGTAGTTCTTTTGTGTGGCAAATATCCTGTGGAAAAGTTAGTTCTGCTGTGAGTCACATTTTTCAAAATGGCAGGAATACTACAGTCAATACAAACAAAAATACCAAATACTACAGTCAATGCAAACAAAAATACCAAATACTTTTTAATGACAATTGTATGATACTGCTAAAACGAAACAAAATTTTGTGAGAATTTTTCGGATTGACGAATTTGGATATGTGAAATTTCACTTTTCTGCGATGTATTTGAATCCATATTTAAGGAGTACTGAAATTAGTTGATTGTTGGCCACACCCCATGATCAACTTGCTTGCTTGTTGTCTGTGATTCAATTGTTTGAAGTTGATTAGCTATCTTTTGTTAGTGCACATTTTCCTTTGGGGCATGGTTGATGGCCTGTGTGTGTGGGTGATAGGAAATGACTGTACATGGCCTAGTCTCAGTATGTCTATATGTTGAGACTGGGGATATACAGTACTTTATACTTCCACTGTTTGGTTTATCATGACTCAGTGGATTAAATCTAAACCAACTTATAGACTGAAGTCAGACTTCAACATGTTGACAATATGTCTATCCTGAGGCTAATTTCCTTTATGAACTAGAACACTGATATGATCTGATTTTTTAAGGAAATGGTGGAAATGTCTTTTGTTTGAGGAGGGATAAACGGGTGTGGGGAGGGGAGTGTCTGCAGCAAATCATGGTAGCACAAAACTATTATATGGCAAATTAAAAAAAACACGACTGTAAATTTGTTCTGCAGTGTGGATTTGAAAATTCCCCGGTTAATTGGGCAGAAAACAACCTCCACCCTTTAATTTTTTTGTTTGTACCAATGTGCTTGTCGTTGGCAACCATATTATTGTGTTTTGTAATTGACTTGCTTTTGGCCAGTAGCGATGTGTGTAATGGATACCACAGTATCAATCAATGGCTAGTCTTCAAAACTGAGCTTTAGATCATGACTGTCAATTGATGTGAGGAAGATGGTTTTTGAATCTGACTGACCTTAAGTGAAGCACCAGTGTTTGCTTGTAGAGGGTTGATGTAGACCGCTTTTGTAATTATCAGCTATTTTTTGCATGCTCTTAAATGAGCGCTTCCGCAGTTTATGAAAGGCGTGTCTGTTCTGTGCGTGGGCTCACTGCACAATCTTGGAATCATTGAGTAGGTAACAGCTGACTTGAGCCAGTAGTTCATATGTCAGATCAAGTTAATTGGCTTTTTTACCCGCATAAAATAGCGTATGTTATAGTACGTGTTGGTGAAAAAATAGTCTGCTGTTGTTTCAGTCATTCATGACTGAGGCAATTAACTGTAGATCTGGGTGTTGACCTGTCAGCAGTTGAAATACTGATACTCCTCATTTCAGTTTAGTTGGGGGAATAAGGCGGCTTAAAGGTCTCAGTGAAACTTGGTTAATTAAACTGTATTTGCAACCTCCTGTATTGAATTGGCTTTTGAAATACACTTGCTTGATAGTCTTTGTTGAATGTTCGCTCTATTATAAAGGCTTTATATTCTTAGAGGACAGAAAGCCTGTAGTGCTTGTATTGATAGACTCTGATTTAATTCCCCATTGTCTTGAATTTTGTGTCTTAAGGCAATGGTTATTGTTATCAAGTCATTTCATGTTACACCTGTAGTATATTTACTTTTTATCTTTTCAACCCATCAAAGTATTCAAAGTACATATCTTGTGAATCCTGGATGTTCATCAGTATCATACAGCTGTTAGTAATCATGCTACTCCACTTTTGTGTGAAAACTGGCATTTTTGTATTGAATGAACGTGCATTTCTAAACACTAGAGATGTAGGCATACTTTGTGATTGAATTACCATACTTGTAGGTTAGCACACAAGCCAGTTAAATTGGGGTGGGTGCTAAATTTGTGAGAAATCAGGGAGAGGGAAGTGTCTTGAGGTAGGTGGCTCACTATTAGTGTCCCAGTGTCTCTCACCATACTTTTTGATGACGGGTGTTGCTGTGTATTTGATGTTGCATAAAACACAACACCAGCCTCATGGGTCCTCCTGAAGTATGTCTCAGACCACCGACTGTGATGATGTGTAGCAGACAATAGAGGCTGTTGTAGGACTTCAGTTTACAGGTAAACTGGATACCTTTTAGCTAAGATAATTTGCTCTTCATGTACCCAGTGTATGTGTGTGACATCCTTGTTTGTTCTCATCATTGTGCTCTTTGTGTGTCCCCTGTGAATAGTGGTGTTATGATGTACTCACAGTTAGTGTTGTATCATAAACCACGAACAATGGCTCATTTGACTATCCTACTCCAGTTGTATGGTGTGCAACTTTCAGTTAAGAATTTCACTTCTCAGGACATTCAGATGAGCAGTTTAACTAAAGTGGCGTCTGTTTACTTGGCATTTTGACCTTTGAAAAGGACATGATATCTTCTCAGCAGTCAATTTATCTGGTGATTTTTAAGTGACTTGTGTTCAAGTCATTATGTTCCAGTGTAGAACAGTCACATTGTTCATTGTTCATTGTTTATTGGTGAATTGGATTCAGATTTTCATGTTGGTTGATTGCATTTAGTATTTTTCATAAGTTAACAAAAACAGGATTTTTTATGTATACACCTGATTTCTAGTAGCATCGTCAAATGTCAAATTGATAATTTGCAAGGCATTTCCACTGTTGTTAGAAAACACAAGTACATTTGATTTAGGGAATATTTTGTGGTTGGATCGAAGATCATGATTTGTTTGGATGTTTCATGAGTCGTCATAAGTCGTGTCCACACATAGACTTACTGGAACAACTTTCAATAGTGCTACTTGCACCACCTTAAGGAGAATGTCCGACTTATCTGGCCTATACCCACGGGAAACTAGGTCGCAAGCTCGTCGCATAGATATCGGTAGATAGACGTATCCATTGTTCAAGCTTTGTTTGTCATACTAAATATAATGGTATAGATATATCTGTAACCAGCTGACGGGCGTCCAAGGTATGATGTCCATGTGACCAGTATTGTTATATCCAATAAAGGCGCAACAAAGGAAAACAATGGTAGCATCCCATATGCGATAACCATGCGACGCGCTTATGCCCCTCGCATGTATCTCGGAAGTTTAACAATAGCTTGTGAAATCCACACAACATCGTTTGGCGTGGGTTACTGTTACAAGGCAGAAGTTTTTGATTTGCGCATACTGATCTTTGTAAAACTGACGGGAGTTTAGGTGTTGAGTTTGACCCATTTGTATGTAAGTGCACAAGTGGGCAGCTGATAATTACTTGTGCCTTGTCCAAGGTTTGTAGCCACACAGCGATAAGAAGTGGTGCAAGTTATCCTTAGAACAAGTTTCGTTGCCTCGATAAGATTGACTAAGTTGTCACAAGTGGGGCAAGTTGCACTAGTTTAATTAGGGTCCAGACAGTCCCTGGAACCTATTGAGAATTTGTTCCAGAATTAACTTGTTCTGTGGTAATTGTGTGTGGATGGCACTTTATTCAACAACCTCAGGTCCAACTTACTGACCTAAATTATGGGATATAGCTACTAAAGCATGTCCAAAATGGAAACGATTGTGATTATGAAGTCCTGAATGAGAGAGTCTGAAGAAAGTTTTGGGCAAACTATGATTGATTTTGTTCTACGGAAATGAAGCTGTTCTAATCTGCTGGCTGCTTGCCCAGTTGAAACAGTAACTTTTTAAATCAAATTTCAAGTTTCAAAGCTGCAGACATGTCTTACTAGTTTGGAGGTTAGCATAGAACATCCCATTTGGTGTTGTTGTATTTAGGCTAGCACCTGATACCTAATGAACACCTTCTGGGTAGAGTATGTATGGAATGTTCTACTGTTTTATCCTGCAGCAAATGCCTTGTTTCTTCAACTTGATTAACTTGTATTATCACTGTTGCAAGTGTCTGTGCTTTTTTGTACGACTTGTTTGGTCATACAGGTACACATAGGTACACACAGTTACACACAGGCACATGCAGTATACACAGGTACATGATGAATGCGTAGACAGTAAAAATTCTTCACTTTGTGGCACAGCACGCTAAATGGGAAATCTCATTTTGTCAAATTTCTCAACAAAAATACTTTTCAGGAAAATTTACTAGTTGTTTTGTGCACAGTTTGTATGGCATAGACGGTATTACCAAACAACATGTGGGAATATTGTGAGCATTTGCAACAGTGTGGTAGGCCTCTAGATAATAGAAATATGGCAATTTTAGCAATCATTATTGTTCCAAATTGAAGAATTTTTATTATTTGTGGAAGGAAAGATTATTTTGTGAGTAAATTTTGTCAAACTTTACTTAGTTTGAATTAGCTGTCTTATTACGACTGTGATTTACATTTAAAAAGAGTTAGAATGTGTTTCTTACACAACGTGCCAGGTCATTTCCTCTCTATAATAGAAAATCAGAAACAATGAATTTATTTTTAAAATTTCCTTTTAAGTGTACCTTAGGTTGTATGGTAATAACACACATATTCTTTCATTAGGGGCTCTTTCATTGGGCCATAGGAATAACAAAATTCAAACTCAACATGAATTTCAAAATTCGTGAATTTGTTTGAAAGTATTCTCCTTGAGGGAGTTATGTCTAATGCCTTATGGTGCTTTTCCATTAGCAAAACTGGTCTATCGCAACTCGCCTTACATTTGCAAACTTTTCTCCAGTAGCAACATTGGAGTTAATGCCAGTTCTGGGGATCAAACACCAGATGGCGTAGTTGACTGGATTGGCACTCTCATTTGAATTTGCATGTTTCACGCCACAACCTCTAGTGATTACTCCAGAGTGGAGTTAACCTTTCCCATTGCAGTGGAGTTACATAGCTCTGCAGTTAATCTTACTATTTTGGGAGAGTTGCGATGGCTGAAGTGTGACAGTTATACTTTTAGAGTGACTGAAATTGTGCAAAACAGAGAGTTGCTGCATTTTCAAGCCATATTACAATCAATCCACTGACTGGTGTTACACATCTAAAATGTTCTTATTTGCTTTAAGAAATAACTTAAACTCCTGAGTTGAAATTAATTGTGGGTGACTTGAGCTTGTCACGTTGAAATCAAAATTTGTTTCTGGTGGTAGTGGGGTTGTGGAGAATACCGTTAACCGAACCACACTGGTACCATTCACAGTGAATGTCCTCAGCCACTCAGTCATCATCCTGACCAATTGATGACCTGCGTCCATTACCCACCTGACCAATTGATGACCTGCGTCCATTACCCACTTGAAGTGGTTTCAAGACTCATTGAGCTTTCTGCAAGTGTCTGTCATACTCAATATTCCTGGCACTGGCAAAGGCAGGCTGAGCCCCGTTTTAAATGGCATGGCCGTCTAATGGCCTCGTCACACATTCATAAGTTCTGTCTCATATGTTGCTTTCCACTTAGGAAGCTTTTAAGAGGGTTTCCATTAGCATTAAAAGTTGTTTTGTGTGGTTTGTTATAGTTCAATTTTCTTTGGAGTTATTTAAGTTTTATGGGTTTACGGTAATTTAATGTTGCTATCTCGGGTTACTTTGGGTTTTTTAAAATGTACACACTTTGACCCACTAATTCATTTTCTCTAGCTGTCTTTCAATAAAAAGTTCGTTGTTACGACATTTTTTCTTAGTTTCAGACGATGGGCGAATCTTGTCAATTAGTTCATCAACCATATCTTTCTCTTCATTTTTTATGTTTGATCATAGGACAACTGTGCTCCTATACAAACACTAGACTATCTTGTCATTTGTGAATGGTTGTTGACCAGTTTGATATCACAGACATCTTGATAACCCTGTGAAATAATCACGTAGGCAACATTTACCCCCAAGGGATACCAGCCCTTGTCAGTTTTAAGTGCTTGTGGCCAATTCGCTCCCAGAGTTAAGATTTAGGTCTGAACATTTTCATCAAATTATCAAAAACTCAGTCTTTAATTTCAATTGAAATCTTCCTGGCTTCAAAAGCCAAAACACAAGCATCATGGTTTGAACAGCTTCATTATAATTGACCTTCAAATAACAAGTGCCTAAGTTATGAACATTTTCTTCAGGGTGAATTTTTACTAAGACTATAAATATAAAGCTCTTACTAGTTTGTCTTGCAATTTTTCTCAAGTAATTATTACAAAGTATTAAAGTAAGGTTCTGCCTATATTTGAAACTGCTTTGAACTCCTTTTGAAGTGGGAATGCTCTGATGTGGGGAACAGAAGGTGGCCAGTTGGTCTTCTCTGGTCATATGAAACAGCAGTGTGTCCTATGCTTGTGGCTTGTGTTTGGACATTCTAACGTGTATGTGTCGACAGTTGGTCACAATTAACCCCAACCCTCTGGGTTTGAACGGGATGAACCCCAGCACAAAAATACACAAAAATACCCAGGGATGTAAAGAGCATGTTGACTGTATAAAAGAGAACACATCCGTCAAAATTAGGAGTTTTTGGATAAATCAAAGGATCATCAAATGGGTGCTTTGTGTCAAACACAAGTTTTTATTGATGCCACTTCTGGTTATGTAATTGTTTTCAAATTTTTGTCAAATAGATTTGATGGATGAGCTTGGAAGACACTGAAGGCCCTTTCATATTGTTAACTCCCGGTCTGTAGGGAGCGTCGACGTAAACAGCGCAGTTAACTGGACCGTTCATACGGGCTTCGGTAGTTAATGAACATCAAAGTAAGCGGTTTTGTGCCGCTGTCGTCATCGAAGTTATCGCAAGATAGCGTTGCACGCTAAGATTTTTTTCAATGTTTCAATTTAGAAATATTTTACATGTGCTACTTAGTGATATTAAGCTTCGATTGGTTTTTATTAGAGCAAAATATAAGCAGCTATTAGTGACGGCACTACCTGTTGACGATAACAGTGGCACCTGGCGATAACTTCGATTGGACCGGAGTTAAGCGTTCATACTGCACAGCAGCGTCGACGCTTCGTTCTTAGCCTGTTAGCTGCGATCCAGGACCGGAGTTAAGTGTTCATACTGACCGCAACTCCCCAAACCATCGACACATCGACGTTAGTATGAAAGGCCCTTGAGAGTTTGTAATTTGTTCATACCAAGCTTGCTGTGAACAAATTATCTGTTCTTCACAATCCCAGAGATCACTTTTAAATATGCTAAAGAACAGGACAAGATCAGTTTCATGCAGTTAAGTGGCCTGAATTAAAACTTGTTTTATAACAGAAAGCATAGTTAATACTGCTGTGATCAAAAGCTCACTCAAAGTTTAAATCCAGTTGAGTGTTTTTGACAGAGAAGAATATATTTATCAAATCTAACCTGTTCCATTTTACGCATTTTTGGCAGAAAGCACTGTTCTTATATGCAGCTTTGTATTCACTACAAGTTTGGTCAAAACCAAAAACATATTTCAAGTCTTGTTAATATTTACTAGTCGAATATGACCGCCGCAGATTATACAGTGATAGAACTCTTTGCTCTGGAGGTAAGAAAGCACAATGTTTTTATTCACTTGTCATGTCTGAAACCATCGAGGTGTATGGCCTTGGAAATGTTCCCGATTTCAGCCATTTAAAAACACTGGAATAGAAAGACATCTCCAAGACAAACTTGGTTTATCCACTCGTACCACATTTTTTGTTTTTGATTGATGTCGGGAGGGCGCCGAATTAAGCATTACGCGCTCACGGATATTTGTCAAGTTTATCCAACTTTCTCTCATCAGAGTTGTAGCCCACAGCACAGCAATAATACTTGGTTGGCTTTGGATGGACAAATAGCGTAATGCAGCGCAGAAAAAGGAGAATTGGATCACAAAGAACACGTGTACCTCCAATGACGTGAAAACGCTTGGTTACATAAATGTTTGATGGTTATTGCAGCGAGATTCAAGTGNTCAAGTGTGACCGTGCAATCCGGGGTGGCTCTGTTGGATTTCTAGAAAACAGCTCATTAGATGTAACTCTACTTATGGAAGTTAGAAGTTTAATCTACTGTTCATCTAAAATGATTGTAAGTCACTTAGCTTAATTATGAGTAGTTTGTAAAAGACAGGATTTGTATTCTAAGTGTTATCATTAAAACGAAGAAATATCTGAAAACCTAGCAAATCTAAGAATTTCACGCCCTTTAAACCTCCCTGTCTTAAAAGGTCCATGACCTCGTCCAGAACACACTTTCATTTTGTCTGCTAGAACAGCAGCTCGGCTGACCTCTGTATCACCTGCATGGTAAGTTCCAGCTATCTGACGGCTGATGGTCCTTGAAAGAGTGATACAAGTCAAAAAATTTTAACCAATGGTCAGTCTTAAATTTCTGGTAGTCAACATCTGGTAAAGTAATCAGTTAAAATGATATGGGCAATGGTGGTCAGTGGAAATCCATTTTGTCAGTGACCTTTGCAACCAATGATCAGGTTATACCATTCAGGGCTTGGGATTTTCCGCGGAAACGCGGATTTCTGCTTTTTTCAAATGTGCTTTCCGCTTTTTTTATAATATTTCCGCGTAAAAAAATCGGATTTGATATAAAATTTCCGCGGCAAATTCCTTTCTTACCGCGGCGTTGCAGACGACGTTCACCTCGAAAAGCGGAAGTTGCTCTTTATGTTTCGGAGGAACGTAAATTGCCAACATTGCCGGGGCTTCTGGGACAGCGTGGTGGGATTTTCAATGGCGTCTGGTCTTGTTATTGTTAAGCGCGGCGACAAATACTACCGCTCTGCAGCCAAAAAGATGTGGGTTGGGAGTGGACGGGCGAGCTAAAAGGACGCAGACGCATGCTACTGATGGTGGTAACGTTTATTATTTTTTTTAGTCCTCCCGACTTTTGTCGGGGAAAGGTTCACATCGACCATTTCAAGGCTGGTTATCGGGCATGATTTGGGCCGTGAATGTTTCAAAGTTTCCGCGTTTTTTGTCATTGGTCATTCCAAGCCCTGACCATTAGACTAAGTAGAGATTGTAGTTCTGTGGTCAGGTGTTGTCATGGTCTCTCACCCTTAGTATTTCTGTCTCACTGGGTTTTACTGAATTTGTGAGTCGTACTGGTATTTTCAATTATATCGTTCTTTTTCCGTGGATACAAGTTCCTTTCTCACAAGATGTCGCTCTGCTTGCACACGCCGCAATTGTGAGTAACAATTCATTCCTCGCAATCTACAGTTCTTTTCCTAGTGTATATTTCTCAAGCACAAATGCAGTTTGCCAGTTCTGCTTTGTAAGGATGTATAAGTGCTGCTGACCTTTATCTACAATATGTAACTACATCTGTATAAAGTTGCATACCTGCAGTCTCAAGTTCCTTACGTAACTCTTCTGCATACCTTATCCATGTCTTTGTTTACTCACAAATATTGTTTCACTATTGTTTTGTTATTAGGTCTTTGATTATCAACATTTCATAATGATACGGTATATATTTAAAAACTGAGACATTATTTTAATGGAAATAAATATTGACTTGGTCCTTCAATTAGAGGTGTTGAATGAAAAGATCCCCATTTATTTTCAGTTGCTTGGAGAATTCAATGCAGAGTTTTTCTCACGGTGCATATCAAAGCCAAACTTTACTTTTTAATGAGAATAAAACATTATTAGAGAGACTAATCAGTGTTTTTAAAAGTCCACAAATTTGGTGAAAAGTTGTTGAGGAACATTTGTAGCTGAGTCCCTACTTGGGACTGTTTCATGCGACCGGCTACAGGTGTTTGCTTGATATCTAAAAAAACTGATGGTCGGATCTTGATGAAATTTAGCACATGGGTGTAAGGCACCTCTAAGACAGAGTATGGCACTTCTCAATCTGCCCAGTCCCTCGAGAACGTTGAGAACTGATGGACAGAATTCAATGACAAATGACACATAAGCGTGTGTGTTATGGCACTGTGCTAGCAACAGTTGAGATTACGGCGTAATCAAACACTGCAGCGTCTCCTAGTGGCCATTTCAGTATTGACATTAATTTGGTTTAGTACCATTACTTGATAATATGTAGATTTGATAGCTGGATTTCTGTGAAACTTCACTCAAAGACGGGTTGATTTTTGTGTGAATGCAACCTCCCTAGCAGTTCCTAGTGGCTATCTTGATCTCAACAAGGTATTCAATATATTTTAGGGAGTCTAGAGAATCTAGTGATAGATTTCTATGAAACATGACATTGTGGTATGTGGCGGCCATTCACCAGCACCATTGCTGTATTCCTTTACAGTATTTTCATGTCTGTTGAAAATGTTGAAAACTTCATTTTTTAAGTTTTCTATTTTGTTTTTGTTTCAGTGGCAAGGTCTCTACACTTTATGTCAGTTCTAACTATTGCAGGTATCCCTAGTGGTCACAGTGTTGTCTTGTGCCTTACATGGAAACTGATCAACATACCTATTTAATCATTTTTTTCTGTCATAACTTTATCCTGAGATAGCCAAAGGTTGCTTATTTTAGCCTGCAAATAAACGGTGGTTGTTCAATATGCGTATTTCTATTGACTTTTGTTTTCTGTAAAATTGCTAAGTTGTCTTCTAACATATGCAGAGCACGTCATAGGGATTTTGTCAATGTTGGCTATTGCTAGTCAGGTACTGTGGAAATGTCGATATTTAATTACTCATGGTAATTAGTTGTTATGATAGACTGCATATCACTATTGATTGTAGGTATGGCACTGTGCTAAAGTTGATTATTAGGAAATCGAAAATTCTATGATGTGGAAATTACCACTATGTTGGTAGGTGTTTGTTCTGCTGGAGGTTTTGAGGCTTTGGTATATTTGGCTTGTTGGGGTTGGTGACTCCAACTGGTTCTCTGCTTAAAAACATCTGGGGTGATGTATGGAGATGGCAAAAAGGTCTATTCCATTTGGGTGCAGGGTTGCACCTTTTGCTTTTTATTCAGTGTTGAGTAATAGACTTTGTATAGGACCTCCTCGAGATGACCATTTTTGCATGTTACTCTTGATTTGACTGCTGCCTGCCCCTCCTGTGAGGAGAACCTTGTGGCTATTCTTTTTCCCAAAATCCAACAGTTGGTTTTGACTAGAAACATTCTTATTGCAAAATTTGGATCTGAAATTGTCCTTTTCCAGAAATTTTCACCAAGTTTGTTACTTGTTGTTTCTTTGTTTACAGTCATCATTTGTTTTGTGAATAGCTCGAAGCCTGTTGTTTTTGGTTGAGATTGGATGCAAGATGACGCTGTGGCATTCATTTTTAGATTTTGTGGAGCCATAGCTCTGCTGTCCATGGATAGAAATATGGTGTGTGGATAGATCACATTAAGAACTATCTGGAAAATGATATCTGTTTACCACTACAACTTAAGGTTATTTCAAACCTTATTTAGTGGCCTCTGTTCTAACTCGTATATCAAAAAAACTAAGCTTTGTCAACTAGTAAAAGTATATATTTTCTGAAAGAGCAAAGATCAGGAAATATAAATATACTTTTTGTATTTATTTGTCATTATTATTTTTACGTAAAAACCTTTTTTAAGTAAAAATTCCATTTTTAAGAAAGGTACATTCATAGCAAAATAACCCCTCGGTCGATTTTAACGAAACCTTTTTTAAATGAAAACTTCATCAATTACCTCAAAAACGCTGTTAGGAATTTTCGATTAGTTTGTTTGTTTGGTTTCTATGACAAATAAACTCGCAAAACGTAAGGTATTTTTGTAAAAAATTGAAGTCGTATTCGTTTTTGCCACATTACACAAAAACTAAGCTTTTATATCAAAAATCCTAACAGCGTTTTTGAGATTGGTGACTAAATATTAAGTCTGGAAAGTTTCAGCGAAATCCATCGAGCCATTTTCGAGAACTCGTGTTCCTAAGTTCAAATAAAGTCGATTTGCCGAAGCCGAGAAAAAGCCGATTAAACTGGGACACGTGAAAATCTCTAAGTCTTTGGTTAATTATTCTGTGAAAACTTGTTTTCGGTATACATAACCTATAGAATCCTTAACTATGTCACCAATTTCAATGTTTTCTTGCAATGTTAACTAATTTTGCAGTGCGTAACTAACTTAAATATCATTAAAACCTCAAATAGACCTATCTTTCGCAGCCAACTTCTGCCATTTTGTACGACCTACTTTCTAAGTAGGTCACAGTTCATAGCCTGTACACGTCACGTGCTGGGAGACTGATACCAAACCAAGTAAGAAATGGATAACAAAAATTGAATTGGTGGTTAAAGTAAGTCGTTAACATGAAATCGAAACATCGAAATGTTAACTTAATAATTGAATTAAGGAATAAGGGGGAGGATTTATCTCTTTTCACAACTTTCTGTGTTCATGACCAGACTGAGGCCTGAGGCAACTCGTAGCATTCGTTTTCAACGTCAACGGTCGTATGCATGTAGACGCACAACTCCCTTAGGATCAAAACTACGTTTTGTCTTTGTTTTCCCCGGCACCATTCTATCATAACCACACCTCGTTGGTTCAATGTTATGGCGAATTTGTGAATGAAAGGACTGAGGGTATACCGAAGCTGTTCTGTACCTGGCGGGAGACTCAATTTACTTGAAAGCCCTTTAACCTTTGACATTGGATAAGTGGTAAACAAATATCCACGCGGTTGTGCGGTTCCAAGGTGGTTTTGCTAAATCTTTTTTTTTCTCGCTACGCAGTATATATTTCGTATTTTATTCCCACGAGAATGAAGATAAGGTATTTTGCTAGACACAAGTGAAATATTGTAAAAATGGCCCATTTTTGTGAATAAGGTTGGAAATATCCTTAACTTTTCTGGAGTTATTTGAGATTTTTCGATGACTTGTATTGATTTACGTCTCACCCCACATCTCCAGCATCCCTTGACGGATCTCACCAAATGTGTTTTATGCTAGCCATTTCTCACCGTCTTAACCCTCTTGAGATATTTGAGTTTTAGTGGTCAGGTGACTGTTCTTTTATTGATTAATTCCCCCGCTGTGCTTTTGTTGTTCACCATACTGTTGTTACTGGTTGCACTTTTCATCTGGTCGACATGAAATTTACACACGTTGTGAATCTCGTGAAATGCATGACTTATAATTATCGTGTTAAATGTTTCCTGGTTTGATGACTGCTCTTTTATTGACTGATTCTTCCATCTACTTTTGCAGGTTTATCATTGGTGTTATGGCTGTTGGGGCTCTACTTGTATGTTCTTTGTTTCATTGTTGGACTCACCTTCATGTTGACCGTACCTTCATGTTTTTAATTGCTTTTGCCTGTGAGGCTGTTCAGAGGCTTTCATTATTTTATCATGTTCCAGTAACAAAACAAACATCTTACAAAATTGAAGCTAGACCACCCAAATTTCATGTACCCAGAAAAAAATTGTGTTGTCTGTCAAAATCTTGTGATAAACATGTCAATCACTAATGTGCGACAGCCACCTGGTCTCATGATAAACCTCAAATCTCTGCAATACACCCTGCAGCCATCAATATCAACTTGTCTCTCTTTGCTCTTTACACGACCCATCAAGAAAACAATGTCAGTTTATTATTTCTGGGGACCCCAGATTTAATCACTTGTCGTTTTCCTTTATTCATGCTTAATAAATTTTCGTTTTCAGTCAAGATGGCGAATTTCAAGATGAACGCTGAGCTCATATTTTTGATGACTGTTGTTTCAGCAATCCGTACAACTTCATCTAGCTTGATCGCATTGGTGGTTCAGTGTTGTGATACACCAGTGAAAACTATTTCTGCGGTCTGGTCTTAAATTATTGACAACAGTTAGCATGGCATGTGAAAAGCTCACTAATTTCTAATAAACATAATTGCCAAAATGAGCTTTTTGGTTTTTCAAAGATTTGTAGCATTGCTGTGACTGGTCACATTTACGCAAAACATTGCCTCATGAAAGCTGTATATTGATAAATCATTGTTAGGTACTGGAAAAAATATTCCACTTTCGTCGCGTAATCTGGTGCTAAGTTGAACAGATTTTACCATGCCAGATAACGACAATGAGCGGAAACTGGGAAGAAGCTGTAACTAGTTATGGATGTTTTTTTACTAATGTAAAAACAAGGGATGTAGACCTCTGACACTAGTCGGCCTGCAATGTAAAAACAAGGGATGTAGACCTCTGACACTAGTCAGCCTACAATGTAAAAACAAGGGATGTAGACCTCTGACACTAGTCAGCCTACAATGTAAAAACAAGGGATGTAGACCTCTGACACTAGTCAGCCTACAATGTAAAAACAAGGGATGTAGACCTCTGACACTAGTCAGCCTACAATGTAAAAACAAGGGATGTAGACCTCTGACACTAGTCAGCCTACAATGTAAAAACAAGGGATGTAGACCTCTGACACTAGTCAGCCTACAATGTAAAAACAAGGGATGTAGACCTCTGACACTAGTCAGCCTACAATGTAAAAACAAGGGATGTAGACCTCTGACACTAGTCAGCCTACAATGTAAAAACAAGGGATGTAGACCTCTGACACTAGTCAGCCTACAATGTAAAAACAAGGGATGTAGACCTCTGACACTAGTCAGCCTACAATGTAAAAACAAGGGATGTAGACCTCTGACACTAGTCAGCCTACAATGTAAAAACAAGGGATGTAGACCTCTGACACTAGTCAGCCTACAATGTAAAAACAAGGGATGTAGACCTCTGACACTAGTCGGCCTACAATGTAAAAACAAGGGATGTAGACCTCTGACACTAGTCGGCCTACAATGTAAAAACAAGGGATGTAGACCTCTGACACTAGTCAGCCTTTGTTCATGATGAACAATAAGTGGAATGTGTAATGAAAGCTTACTTTTCATTAACACTCTTCAAGGCAGTTTGACTTAGTTGTAATCAAAATAGTCAAATCAAGTAGAAGGTCAATCAATGATGTCAAGGCTAGTGTCTATGGTCACCATAATAGACAGTTGCTTTTGGGGTGTTAAAGAGTTTATGAATGGTCTTGTGGAGATTCTTTTCATGTGTTCCTCAAATGAAAGAAATGTATCTGTAGCAGTTGCTCACTTTGAGCACGAGTTTCTACTTGTGGAAATAATCCACTTACTGCTGCATTTTATTCCTGTGTAGCTCTCAATGTTGAATTCTTAACGGAAGCGCTTAGGGGTTTAAAAGCTTCTATTTCCTTGAAACTTTGATGAAGGAACGGGCAACTCAAGTCATGGGCAGTGTGTACATGGGACAACCACAATGAACTGTCACAGGCAGTGTGTACATGAGCCAACCACAATGAACTGTCACAGGTAGTGTGTACATGAGCCAACCACAATGAACTGTCACAGGTAGTGTGTACATGAGCCAACCACAATGAACTGTCACAGGCAGTGTGTACATGAGCCAACTACAATGAACTCGAAAGTTGAGTCGTTGATAGTTTCGATGTTTGTGTTGTTAACAAAAATAGAATTCGATCATGGTAAAGAATAACATGAGAGCAAAAGACCTAATTTGACTTTTGGTTTATTAGCCAGCTCAACAGGACAAAATGCAGGTTAAAATATCAAGTGTATGCGTACTATGAACAAACCAGTAGCTTATGTTAAAACAGTGAGTTTGACATTCAGTACTTTTCATTTTCTATGTAAGCAAGGAGTCCTGTCTACCTTGATAGCTACAATAACACCCTGAAAGTAGACTTGTCACCAATGTAACCAGCTTCACCTCACAGTTCAGGGTTTATCCCTGCCAAACAACTCCACGCCAGTGATTTGTCGGAGATCACAGAGCTTCACCAGTCTCTGACGTACACTGGGTGTCCTCTTTCAAATCAACAACAATGAATTCATTGTTTGTACTGTGAGAAGTCCTTCCAAACTTTGTTTTGTTCAAATTTTCCTTAAACTATATTCCCAAGTTGTATTGATCGAGGATTCAAAGTGAAAGTTGAATCCTGTATTTGAATTAGGTTTCATTGTTGACTAGAAAGACAGTTACAGTAAAACTGTTTACATTTTACCTGTGTAACAACAAGGAATCTGTCTGTTGTATGTTAAGTGAGAGATTGGAGCTTGGATTAGAGTGATCGTTGGTTGAAGTTGAAGTCTTTGAATTAAAAAACTATTTGCTATTAAGGCTGCTATATCTTTTAATGCAAGAACATGACTGCACTAATGACCAAGTCTGCTGTGTTCTAGTGTTACCTAGTCAACAGGTGTTGTTCAATTCTTATACTGGAAGACAGGTGTTTTAAAGGGGAACAAATTCTGAGAAACATTACATAGGTCTGATGCATTGGGCTCGCTAGATGACCTTTAAATTCTCCAGTTTATCATGTAGTAAATTGGAGGAAGACTATTGGCAGAATTAGACAGTTGTATTGAAAAGCCTAGTCAAATCTGACATGGTTTGAACTATGGTAATAGCACTTAATAAACATGTCATTCATTAAGGGAGTGGTAATTTGTTCTTATAGTGAAAAACTGGCAGCGCCTTTGATGGTCTCTTCTGTCATTGACAGTTGTGTTGCCAGGAGCTCTTTGGAATGACTACTGATGTCAGCCAAGGAGACATGACTAGAATGGATTACATAACCTGTTGGGATAATCATATTATAGTTTATTGTCATGATCTTCCTGGGAAGTATCTTCAGGTATTACTCACCTACCTTGTTCAGGTGCACAGGTGAATGTGCACTTCAGAGTCCATGAGAACAATCTTAGTTTTGTATTTCTGATATTACTTACAGTATTCAATGTGTATAATGCACATATCTGAGTGGATGGAAAGTATTTTTATATACGAACAATGTTTAGGGAATGATGGTCGTTACGAATGGTTAACTTCAGTTTTGGGTCGAAGTTAACAGCAGAAGTTTTCTTCAAAGTGAACAGGTGGATTTAACAGCAGGGGTGATGCGGTATGAACGTCTATCTTTGGTGTCGTCAGCAGATGTCACTGTCAATAATGGCACATGTTATATTATTATGTGGTATTGTTAAAGCTCAAACCGTGAGCGTAATAATTGTTTTTTCGCTGTCCCAAATTGGTAATTTTTACACCATTTTTCAAGTATCCATTCTATGGTAATAGTCACTTTTAAAAGGGACTGTCAGTTTGGAATTCATTTCACTGAATAACAGTGATTTGGTTAAATTCCCGCCCATACTTCAGAAATATTTTTAGTACCCTGATCCTGGGGGTTATATCTTTAGTACCCTTCTCCTGGGGGTATATAATAATAATGATGCAGTAAAATCTCACGAGTTCTGTACCAAAATTGATGTTGCTTCATTTTTCAATCCTTCTAACATTGTTGTGAATGCCATTACAGCTGTCTCAAAACAGTATTATGGACCGTAGCTATTGTATTGACCGTAGCTATTGTATGGACCATAGCTATTGTATGGACCGTAGCTATTATGGTCTAGAACTTAAAGGCAAAGGCAACCTATTTTCATGTCATTTTTAGCAAAAATAAGGTTGGTTGGTTATCCCAGACATATTTTCCACTTAATTACAGCTTTTCGTAATTTCATTAATTATTCATTTTGTACTCCGAAAGTGACGTTTTAGGAGGCAAGGATTTCACGCCAATTTCTTTTCCCGTAGTCTGACTATATGAGCGTCATAGATCTACCTCCGTTTTCATAAGTTCAGTCATCGTTTGCTTTTGTTTACGAGTCGGTCAACATGCCTCACTGTTGCTGCCTACCGGTATGTACTCCTTATGGCCCAAAGCCTGTAAGCAGCCCTGCTGCGATATTGAGTAGTGGGAGTGAATACAGGCCCCGTTCGACACTCATTGAAGAGGACAGTTCGTCGTTCAATGATAAGATCGGTGAGCCAAACTTTGATAAGTTTATTGTGGACTTGTCTAAAGTATTGGAGCTATTTAGAAGGTGCCAGGTGTGTGGCGAGGGTGTCACACGGCGGGGTGTAAGCAGTTTGTGTGCTGAAGTCCCTATCAGTGGGAGTGTGTCGCGGACACTCGAGCAAGTGGGACAGTTGTTCCTCTGTACGTGGGACGATAAGCAGCAAGTGTGGGATGCTGACTGACTCGTACACACGATTACCGAACTTATCAAAACCGCGAGATAGAACACTGATTGACTGTGCAGCTCTCACGGTCAGACTATACGAAAATAAATAGGCAGGAAATTCTTCCCTCCCAAAACGTCACTTCCGGAGTAGAGAACGAATAATTAATCACATTACGAAAAGCTGTTATTAAGGGGAAAATATGTCTGGGATAACCGATGTAACTTGTTTTTGCTAAAAAGAGATGAAAAAAGGTTGCCTTCGCCTTTAAGTCATCAAGAATTTTTGGTTGGTGATGCTTCTCTTTCCTGAAAAAGTGAATTAAATTTCAGTTGACAGCCACGTTTTATCCTAGATTGGACATATTTTACTGTGATCAGCTGGGATAGGTCCTGTGGTCAGTTGGGAGAGGTCTAGTGTTGTAACAGTGGCCCAAATCCAAATAAGGCCATGAATTAAATCATGTGGCTCAAGTTCATTGAAATTTCTCACACAGACTGGGGGTGAAAGTGATTTTTAATCCTTGTTTTGCTGACTAAGTACTCTCAAATGTAATGTGTGCTGTCCAGTGTTACACTTCCAGTGGCCTTAAATTTACAATGAAAACTGGTGCACCGCTAAGTCTTCATTTATTTGACACACAAAATGGCCCACAAGGGAAAGTTTTTTTCAATTTCTACTCAAAATTGAGATTGCGAATATTCTGGTCTATTACAAACATGGTCTGAAATGCGTGCATGATGTAATACTTTTGCTGACATACAATTTATTTGCAAAAAGTTTAAAAAGTCAGCCATTGAAAAATTGAAAGCCACCATTTTGTGTTGTAGTTATATTTGTGCACTGTATAGACTTGTCAAAGTTAGTCTTTAGTGTGAACGCAACATTGACTGCAAGCTTGATGTTTTGACATACACACCTTGTGTTAGCTTTCTTTAAATGTAATACTCAACTCTACAGTAATACTTTTTACACTACATATACACAAACCATAGTTGAAAACAATTAGCATTATTTTACCACTAAAGTGTCCCAGTTAGTAACCTGACGCTGTTGTATTTTTGTTTTTTCTTGATTGTTACGGCTGAGTCAACTGGAGTTGTGTGTTTGGCCTTCAAGCAGGTTGATGAGTTTTAAAGTCCTTGGCAGCACTACTCTCTTGATGAGGGTCAGCAGTTAGAGCATGACCCAACAGTCTGTTCTATGCTGTTAGAGCATGGCCCAACAGTCTGTTCTCTGTAGTTAGAGCATGGAATTGGTCAGCAGTTAGGGCATGGCCCAACAGTCTGTTCTATGATGAGATTTCTCCAGTGACCTTCGTCTCATGTTGTATTGAGGCACACCCAGTGAAAAATTGATTGTCTCATTGGGAAGAAATTCGATACGCCAATGAGAGTGCTTTTTTCTCATGACCTTTACGATAATATCTGCAATTAGATTTAAATGAAACACGCTCCAAAAATTAAACCAAAATAACTATAGCGTGTCGTGTAAAGGAAACCATTTCTTTGCTAAGTCTAGTGTAAGCCAGGTAATTAAAATTAGCATAAGGTAAACATTGTGTGAAGTCTTTGTGGTGATAGGATGCAAATGTGCCTGTGTCCCTGGTGACTTCCTGTTCTAGTGCTCTGTGTAGCCTATGTCATGACTCACTGTTTTGTTCTCTGCATGGGTCTTCCAAGATGGGTCGTAGTTAAATCCATTGAACAATTTTGACTTGCGAGACTGTATGGCAGAGAATGTATGTGCTTCATCATATAACAGTGTTGGGCTTTGTCGAGTCTCTGCTTTGTGTAACTTATTATGGATCATGAAAATAATAAGCTAATGTCAACTCCCTGTAATTTCAGCCGTGGAAAGACGTGTCGACACTAGCCAAGGACTTCATCGACCAAATCTTCGTCATCAGTCCTGAAGAGAGAATGACGGCAAGCCAGGCTCTTAAGCATCCATGGATCATGAACGCTGCGGCGTTGAGTAATAAGAACTTACACCGCACAATCAGTCAAAACCTGCTTCACAGACAGTCGACGCGGGCAAATAGCATCCGTAGTGGCAAGTCGACCAGGTCGACCAAGAGCAACAAATCTAGCAAGTCAGCACGGTCGCTGCGCTCGGAACATAGGCATGTTCAGCCAGAGGAGATTGATGAGCTGTATAAGGACCCAGTGTTTGCTGCAGAGGTAGCGTCCTTGCATGGCACCTCATGCACCTCGCAGTCATAGCCTGGAGTCACCCCATGTTTACAGCTGGTCATGTGTGTATTTGATGGTCTGATAAGATGTACCTGGTGACAGTCGCAGCCTGTAATATGTGCAGCGACTGTCACTGATCTATGACTATACTTTGTGAATTGTTCCCGAGGTTCAATATTGTCGTCAGAGACTAACAAGTGTCTGATAACTATGGTTCATAGGTGCGGCAGGTACACCATGGTAATTAAGTACACAGCAGTGTATATTGGACCTTCAGACGTGTTTATGTATGTATCTGTATCGGGACAACACATGTATCACTGCCAGCCTCACGTGTTCCTCTACTCTAGTATATGCATTGCCAGTAACTGCTGTTGATGTATCCGTGCCGATGAGCAATTTACCAAAGACATATTTTTGTAAGACTCGTCTCTCACTAGTCATGATTATGAATGTTGCAATGTGGCACCTCCTGGTGATGGTTCTGCTTGCCATTAGGAGAGTGTAGCACCTCCTTGTGGTGGTTCTGCCTACCATTAGGAGAGTGCTGTAGATGTGCTAAGTGTCTAGTCTTGCTGATGGTGGATCAAGCAGACAGTGTACATTTAATATTAACTAAAATATTCTTACATTTATTATTATTATGATTATTATTAATATTATTATTACGTAGCATTGTGTTTTGTACATACGTGAACAATGGGTGTATGATAATGATTAATGTATATTTGATATATATGTTTTGTGAGCATATCAGCGCTCTCATTGTCACATAGGTCTCGTATACTTATCGTGTATCTATACGGTTTTGTACAGATTCACTAGGTCTATTTTAGTAATTTTTATTGTAGATTTTGTAAATAGTACTACTATTTTTATCCGTGGATGCGAGACTAGAACTGTAGCAGATTTTACTCTGTTACTCAGCTTTATACAGGTGACTGTCCGTTTAATTGGATCGACTGCTACAGGTGTTATGAAGCTTATTGTCAAGTCACTCATTTGTCACACTGTTGTGCTTTATACTCTCATCTCCCAAGTTTTAATTGTTGCCATCGTAAAACACCGCCTCGCCTCGTTTGGCCCAAATTTGCTAAACTTGACTTTGCCATGTTCAATGAATTCACAAATGCATATTTTTAGCCATCAACAGCCGTTCTTTTGCTGGGCTAATGTGAAAAACAACAGGTAGCTCACTCAATCGGGGGCAACCTTACACCCTGCCTGCTGTTCTCTCTAGTTTTTGTTATGTCTGCTCAGCTTTTTGGTTGCCTGATTTCATTATTGATAAGCAGCTGTGTTAGACAGGACTGTCCAAACTTTTCACTCAACACCCGTCAATGTTGTTCCAGGGAAAGGCCAGGGACACAACTGAGGGCTGTACACCAGTTTTCTATAGATTTCTATCAAAGATTATTTTACTATACTGCAATGTTGCAGTTCTGGACAAATTTTTGGAACATTAAATATAAGCACTGAATAATTACCCCGGGCATTACAAAAAATCAGGATAGCCTTAACCAATAGAAAGACCTGTTGGTTAGACACAGAACAGCTGTTTCTAGTTGCCTCTTCATGATCAGTTGGGAAGTATTCCAATACACTGCCTGTGTTTGGCTCTGATCTGGTACCTCAACACTTCTGAACTATATAAAATCTCTCAAAACTTTGTCACCTGACGGACTGTTTTTGTAGTTCATTTATGTATGAAGTAACCCAGGTGTGTGCTAATGGCTAATATACTGATGTTCACCCTGTAAGAAAATAGTTGTATTCTAGTGGCTGGTGTACTTTGTGTACACCCTGTAAGAGAGCTACAAGTGTTGTTAATCTGCTGGCCAAGTTTCAAGTGGTCTCGTGGCCTGCCACCTTTTTCCCATTTGTCAGAATTTCACAGACTGGAGATCTCACTCACTGACTGTACTTTGTACATCTGTGTCAACAAAATGGCAGCAACGCCTTTATATTGTTTCAAAACAGTCTGACATTTCTCCCTCCAGGCTTTTGTAGTTAACTGTTCTTTTTCACCATGTTTGTTGGAAAAACCACACGGTGTAAGCCACTGTGGCCATTGTTCATGAAAGCATATTGGGCAATTAAAATCTGATTTTACATTTATGTATTACTCAGATGTTAAAACTGGTACAATTCCTGAATCCTTGCATTTTTGTCTCGTTATCTCCCGACTTCAAATATCGTGATTATATCAAAATGGCTGCCACTGTGTTCTGTGGTTGTGGCCTGGCAATAGAAGTATAAAACACCAGTCACCTGTCTTGATACCTATGGTTGTTCTTGGATGGAACTTGTATAATCACTATTTCAGTTTTACCAAGGACTTCCACAAGAATTGTGTAAAGGTTATCTCTGCGAGTCCTTTTCAGGCCAGATTTTGCTGAAATGAAATTCCTGACAAATTTTCCATTTTGTTCAGAGTTGATTAGCCAGGTAGTCCGTAGTCCTCGGTGTATTTTATCCAGGCTTCTTGGTATTAACATTTTCACTTGAGTGAAACAGGGAGACAGAGTTCCTGCTGCAATGTTGTGTTCATTAGCTGTGACTATCGCATTGTGACAGTAGTCCAGAATATTTGTTATTTGCACAAGCCAGCATCATTGGGCATGGCATCTCTACCAGCTTGGCTTTTGCACCCATCACCATGTGTAGCTCATTAATTTGCAACCTGGTGTGAACATGTATGCTGTAATTGCACCATATAAGTTTTAGTTACCAATGAATTTTGATGAATTATTCATCTTGGAGGAGTTAACACTTTTATCTGCTAACATTTGTGTGCATTAATGTCTTTGCTCTGAGATGTGATATTTTGTCATGAATACTCCCCCGTGCTACATTGCCCNTGGAGGTGTATTCTCCCAAGCTTTCTTAGTTCACTCCAGATTTCATCTGAGGAATGATTACATTCACCACAAGTTTAAGATCTGGCTTCTAAATTCTTCCACTGACCTGTACATGCCAGCGTGCCCCTGTAATACCATACTATATGTCAGCGTGCCAATGTAATGCTGTACCTACGTGCTAGTCAAGTCCTGGTACACTGTCCTCTCTTCATGACCTCCTTTGACCCTGTAATTATCCCACTTTCTCAACAAAGTTTATTGTTCTGTGTAAGGAATGTTAATCAGTAATTGCCCCGTTTATTTTCATAGGTCCATACTCTGCCTCACCATCAGGTGTAGCTTAGCAGCTACTTAAAAAAGCACAACTCCAACTTTTGTCTGGAGTCTGAAACAACTTTATTGGACAGACTGTATTTAAGTTCTATATTTTCTGTTGAAAACTTATGCTGCAGTGTGTATTCACCTTCAATCTAATGTCGCCTGTTAAAGGGGTGATTTGTCGCCTGTTAAAGGATGATTTGTCATGCATTTGTTTCAACATCATAAGTCACTTAGCAACATAAGAAATGAAACCATCAACAAATTGTTACATGTTTTAATTTTTAGTGTTTTTATTTGCTGGTCTGTGAATGGTGTCATTTGCTGACAATCAGTGACTGTATTTCTAGTCTATAAGGTCATTTTGTACTGTCGTTTAATTATTGTTATGTAATCAGTAATCCATTTGAATGCAATCTGAAGTGTTTTCTGTACAGTTCCACACAGACAATCGTACATTTGTGAATATCTATAATTCTACTTATTGATTACCTCATCGATTGTCTTGTTGTGGTTGTCCTGCAACTCCTTGTATTTATTGTCTTTTATAGAGATTTGATTTGTATGTTTTTTAACCAAATATGTGCTGAGAGATGATCCTAATGTACTGAGAGTTAAAAAATGAAATGATCACAGTGAAAGGTCATGAACTTGTCGGCTGCAAAATTAGAAGTCTTGGTGGTTTGCAATTTCTTCAAAGTGTAGCTGATGAGAATTTGATTTTGTAATGGTGCAACTTTTTTCAAAGGTGCAGAAAAATTGTGCGTGCCCTACAGAGAGATTTCATGCCAAACTGAAGGCCCAGTGCCCGAACTATATCAACTGTATTATAGAACAATGTCACTGGTGTCTCTAACCAGAGTTTCATTGTGTTTAGATATGTTTAGTACAATCTATCAGCTTTAGTTCTGTCATATTTACACCATTGTTCTGTAAGCTAGTTTGCTTTTGATCACTGTGTTTTACTACACACTTGCTAAATGTTCAATAATTATATCACTGGGGTATATTCTAGTAGGTTTGAATGTAGTCCTTGAGTCTGCTTGATCATAGACTTTAGGTACACATTCAAACATAACTAGTGGTATACCAATGGATGTGAGTAGATCACGTGAACATAATAACTAGTGGTATACCAATGGATGTGAGTAGATCACGTGAACATAATAACTAGTGGTATACCAATGGGTCTGAGTAGATCACGTGAACGTATTACAGGAATAGGTTGTGTGCATATGCAGGCTCATTAACTGTTATGTACTTATAAGGACATTCACTGTAGTGTCTGGCCCTCATTTTCAGCTTAATTTCTTGGCTGACAGTAACGCGACTTTCTCTGTTAAAACTCCATTTTCAGTGTTTGTTGTGAGGTGATGCACTCTGTTTATGGAGCAAACACCATTTCATGACGTTGATGATAATTTATTTAAATTTTGCATTGCAAGGAGGTATCCTGAAGTCAGTAATGTAACTTGAAAAAGAATTGAGCATCACAGTTTTTTGAGAAAAGGCCTGTGCTTCAGATTGGGCCTTGATTATGCAATGATGCAGCTGGTCTAATGTTCAGCACATAGTTGTGTACTTTGTTGTTGAGTCAACTGTGTGGTCAGATGAGAAAAATCTCTGGTCAGTTATAGTTAAAGTTGTCAAAATTTAGTACTGTTATCTTAAGATATAGTCAGTAATGTAACATTTAGTGCAATTGCATTGGTTGTTGATGAATGTAGCTTGTTGTAGACACCTCTGAATGTGATTTATATTATCAAATGAATAAAGAGGTTAATATACATATCCCAACTTTATCTGCCTGATGCGACGGTTTCTATTCATCTGGCAAAATTATTTGAGTGAGATGGTTCTGTGTAGGAAGCAGACACTTATCTCTGGGACAAAGCACAAAATGTACTCACAACTCGAGCACATTATCTGGTTGCCCTTAAATTTTGCTGTAGGAGATGGGAACAGTGGTTAGTGACCAAGCACAATGCCACAATGCGCTCCAGAGACCAACGATGTGCACCCGTAAATTGTCTAGTACAAGTACTGGGAGCCTGCAGTTGGTTTCTGTAGCCGGGAGTGTGGCACTGTTATTTCAGGAACCAAAATGTCTGTATACCTTAAAGGCCCAAACTGTTTTAATTTCTGTCAAACACATGGGTTTTATTTTGCATGCCCAAAGCATCTTCAAATGTCTTCCCTTTAAAACAGGATTTTGGTGATGTGGCTGGGAAAAGTTGCAGATGCTGTCTTTGGTTTGGCACTGACTTGAACAAACCTTTGGGGAATGGATGGTTTCGGCTGTCAATCTGAAAACGTGATTGGCAGTTAGCTCTGGGGGAAAGATGAGTTCTGAACGTTCCTTCACAAATTCTATCAGTTTCCATGTTTCAGTTTAGATTTAGTCAAGTAATTAATTTAGAAAAGTTGATATCGATTTTTACCAGAACTTGCCAATATCATTAACTATTCAATGAAAAGAGCTCTATTTAATAAAGGCCACAATCCTGGTTCCAGGGCTATAATTGAGAGATGCAATGAGAACGGGTTGTTGTCCCCTAATATCTCAGAGACAATTCTTTAGCAATGTGCCATTATCTGCCATAGTATGACTCGAAACTAAATTTCTCAGATGTTTAATTTCTCTGAGCTGCGTAAGTAAAAGATGCTATTTCTGTTGAATAAGCCTAGATTTCTTGGTGCATAATGTCTCGGTAGTGTCTAGGGTTGATGCAAGAAAGGTCCTAACAGAGAAGCTGCCATTTAAACTAGCCAGACACCTAGCTGTATGAAGACTACCAACAAAATACACAGGTTCCTAGCAGTATTTGTACAACTTTGGTCCTAGGTTGCCATTAAACCTGCACCCGGAAAGGACTTTTACAGCAACACTGTTTTCCAAGAACACTACTTAGTACAAATCTGTTCAAGTCACTTGTTCAGTTAGCACTGACAGTGGCTGAAAGCAACATTTTAAACTTATCCATTACAGCATCCTTCATGCACACTATTCTTGCTTCCTCTGAAAGACTCCATGCTATGTTACAACAGTTTGAAAAGGATTTGTTGAAAGTAAATCCAAGAGCCAAATGATGCAGAAATTACCTAATTACTGCATAATTATCAGAAGTTGTACAAGTAGAAAATTTTATCAAAACCATTAAATTATGTCCTAAATCATAGGCAATCAGCCCATTGGTGCCCACTAATGCAACACAGTGAATATGTCTAGTATTCACGAGTATAACTAGCAATTGATAGAAACCTAACTCCATACAATGGTTTAACCAATAACAGAAGACGTTTAGACAAGGTATTGGCTCCAAGCCTATACTATCTTATTTCATTAAAGTTTACTAGAATTACAATATGAATAATACAGTTGAGAAGGAAACCCTGTAGTCATAATTACTGTGTGTACTAAAGCTACGTGTGCAGATAAATAGACTTGTAGGTACCAGTTAAATGCTTAGTCCAAGCTCCCCATGTTTTTAACACAATAAACGAGCTAAAAAACCATGACTTGTGATACAGACTGTGCCACCGTCTTTACAAATAAACTATCTTTTGACCATTGACATTGCCTGGCATGCAATAGGAATTTCTTACTGGATGAATTTCTACCAGGGTAACTCAAAGATGCTGTAAAATCCGAGGGAGCCGTTTAAGAGAGCAGTTTAAGAGAGCAGTGATGTGGTACTCCTTGAGACATACATTTCTGTCATTTGCTATCATGTTCACTCTAGTGTTGGCATCTGCCAGTGCATAGAGTATCACATTACTGACAACAGATTTCTTGTCGAACAATTGATGCCAGTGGCACACAGTGAATATGTTGTTAATTAGCATTTATTTGAAGACAGTCTACACCCTTTCATAGACAGATATCCTTTAATTATAAACCTTTGATAACAAACAACACACCTTTGTCTTGAGGGCTGGTTTACAATATTTATCACAGAGTTGCTGTGGATTCATGGTTAGAGTAATTCCAACAAGAATGCATTGAACTGTTTGATTAGCCAAAAACAAACAGAGCCAAGTATGTGAGAAACACAACAATAGGAGCGACAACTAGCACAGCTGTTTGAACAGGACAACAGCATGAACAAACAGACGGTTTCAAGTGGCAAAAGAAATAAGATATCAGAATTCTGTTTTGCCAAACACTCAGGGAGTCATTGGGGGTTACTCTGATGATATACCAAGGCATCACAATTGTTTGTTGTTACATTTTGACATAGGAGAGAAACAGTTAAAGAAAATGTACATGAACATAAGTTAAAGTATCTATACTGAAGTTATTTTTTCATCCAACATTATCTCCCCTGTAGAAAGGGGCCGAAGAAAAGTTTGATAATGACATTTGCAAGTGAGGGTCGAGACAAGACTGCTCAGTGACTTGTTACAAGGATGGAATTTTAAGTAATCGAACGTTAGTACCTTGTTGGACATGCCTTCTATTTAATTCCATGAACAGTAACGCTGCACCCATACTTAACAGTTTTAAATTTCTTACCAACATATTCGACATGAAAATGTGACTGTACCATGTCATTTCAGAAAATTGTGATCCTGCTGTAAATTTTAAAGACAATGGGCTACAATGTAATTTTTGCTAAAAGTGGTCCCATTTAACTTATATTACCCATCTCAAATCTCAATGTACCATGGAGCACTGTGTGGGTTACAGTCTTTTTAGTCTATCAATTAATTAGTTTATGATAAACTCTGAAGGTGGCACCACATAACTACAGTTGTCAAAGAAAACAGACCACTCAAGTCCATGCTCAGGTTCAATGTTAAAAAGAAGAACCAGAGCAACACAAAGTGTTCAAATGCACACATGACTGCACCACAAATGGTATACTTGCAGGGGTATTTATTAGCACGATAAAACTGGACGATGGTAGCATGAGAATATGTCTAATCGGTCCAAACATAGAAGGGTGTAGGCATCTCATATAGAAACTCAGTTGTCACATTTCATTAATATTTATACTTGTCAAGGTACTCTGAAGATACAGTGTGGGGTAAACATAAATTGCCACTAGGGGGCACAATGGTAGTCAGATCTTCCTAAAAGTACTTCATTGCCATCTCTTCCTACATCTACAGAAAAACACTTGACAAACTTTGACAAAGGTCGTGCAAGAGTTTTGAGGAGACTCTGCTGCATACACAAAAACAAAATCACCACTATGGGCACGACAGTAGAAGATCGCATTCAAAAATCAATGTCAGCGATGTTCTTCTCAACAGGAACAGATGTACCAATTTCCGTAATGATCCTAGAAGCAGTTTGGCAGATAGAGAAACAGAAGCCGAAAAACAGACGCGTAAATAATGAAAATGGCAAGGTGTCGTTGTTTCCTTATAAATTAATTGATTTCATTAAAATCCATCCAGGAATTCCAAAGAAACAGAGATAAGCGTAAAAAACATTACTATTATTATAAACGTAAAAAACTAACATTGCCACTAGGAGCCAAAGCCATAGTCGAATCGATCCGCAACTCATTGTCATCTGTTGTCAGCTTCATAAGAACACATTTGCCAAGTCTCATTATTATCCTTTGAAGGATTTGGGATACAGCAGCGCCACCTTTAGGAGATAAAGCAGTGGACACCTTTACAGAGATGATGACAAAGTGCACCTACATATGTACATGTGGGTGCATAAAAATGAATAACATGTGATGTTTGATGAAATATATTTGCCTTTTGTTCTTGTCACGTACAAGTATACTTGAGTCAATCAACAATCAACAAAACAGAAAATAGGCCACTTGTCTTAATCAAAATAACACGTTGTGTTCAATGACACTGGATAAACATATACAGATAATTTAATTCTATAATCAAATCACTAAAAACACCTGAAAACCAAACATAACATAACCTAAGTGCCATCTGGTTTTACGAGACATTATTTGGATAATAAAACATGTAGACATTATGAAGAGGTGTTGTCAAAAGAAAGTAATCAGACGCTGCTGTAAGGCCAAACAAAGTGAGCGGCATAGACTGGTTGGAGTCTCAATAGGGCCTCCTCAACTATGTTCCCCAAACCACAAGCTGCTTTAAGGCCAAACAAACTGAGCAGCATAGTCTGGTTGCAGTCCCAATAGGGCCTCCTCAACTATGTTCCCCAAATTTTCTACAAACATTGACTGTCCTTTCTGCTGCTATTTTATCTTTCCCACCATGTCAAGTTTCAGCTTTGATACACAGTGAGACTTTAGTGAAAACAAATACAGAATTTTTTTAAAGTAACATCTAAAACTTAAGGACTGAAATAACTGCACAGTTTTCACATATATTACTAAAAATATGATTGTAAATGAGCAGCTCATAATAAAGATAAACTGTTACGTCAATTTTCAGCTTTGATACACACAGAGAGTAAACTCTACATTGAATTCTCACTATTAATGAAAATAAACAGGACCTCTCCATGCAACGTCACTGATTTAAAAAGTTTATACTTATTTGCACTGGCTCAGTTTTTACATGTTATAGGGAAGTTACACGTCTTGAGGAAACGAGGAGCTGACAATAAAGGTAAAGGGATAGAAAGACAACATTTGTGAGTAAACAAAAATAGAAACATAGTAGATTTAGCTTCATGCGACCAGGTCATGATCCTGCATATGTGCCCAAGAAGAGAGATACTATAGCAAAATAGACAACAGAAACAAAGACATTTACCAAAATATTGTCCCGGTAAAACCATCACCAAATAATAATTCTGGAAATTTTACCTAATCTGTCAGAAACACAGGATCAAGCCAACAGACTTTTTACAGAACACCTGCAAGTCATCTGCATAGACTATGTGTGAAGTCATCACTACGTCATACTACGGATGAGTGCACAGAACATTTCATTAAAAATTTTGTTGCTTACCAATATTTTCAAAATAGCTGGTTGCATTACAATGTACGAATTTGTAAGCTCTAGTTAACTACTTAGCTAGGGGCTATGCCAGTCCTAAAGTGACACACACAAATAGGTGCATGTCAGTTGGTACAAGGTGGAGTTATTAAAAAGACCTCTGCACTTCATTGCACATGCATACTTTTAGGTGAACCAAAAAAGGCCAAGGTCAATGAGGGACTTTTGCAGCTAGATCACTTCTAACTACTTTCAAAAACCACTGGTGAAAAAGAAGTATTTTTAAACAAGAAAAAGGAAGGTGCCATCTCGCTCTCAAGTCTCCAACAAATTTGCCCACCCTTTATGTTGACAACTTATTCTTATCTCCCCTACTTTTACTCGAGCAATTATTCAACAACGTTCCAAATCCAAGCAATCCCAGCCATCTTTCCTTCATCACCATTTGCTAAAGCTTTGGTCAAGCTAATTCCGTGACTTACTGCAAACCACAGTCCAGTAAACAATTCAAATCTGGGTTTAAGCATATAATACAAAAGATGGGTATGAAGACCTTGCGTTCAGTGACATCTATGGCATGTATGTTGGTACTACTCGTATGACATGTTGCCGGCAGACGGGACACAAACGTGGTGTAGGCAGCTTCTCTACACAGTCAGCACACAGACAAATATGGCCGCATTCCAACAGCACAACTTCGCGGGGATTCGTCAGACAGATAACGCAGTTTTGGCCATCATTTTCTGCATTTTCCCTTTCGCCCCCGTCGACGTCGTCGTTTCTATGCCGACGAATGGCATCTCTGATCGTCCTCAACTGTTCGTTGAAGTTTCTGCGGCTCAAAAAGTCACGTAATCTGTGTCTTAGAGCTATTACCAGAATAACGACGCTGGATATACCTAATATGTAAGTGAAAACTTTAAATACAGTGGAGTTTGATCGTAGCTTGCTTAATACTTCTTCTTTTGATAGCTCGGTCAAGATGTACAGCTTGTCTGGTGATGGTTTTAACTTCAACTTTCCATCCTCCAAGGCAATCTTTCCAACACCCAGAAGAGTGGCACCTACTTTTAACATGCTCTCAGTCTCTTGAAATCCTTTACTGACATCTCCGAAAAGACGATCTAGTCCCCTCTCCAGTATACCAGTTTGGTTTGGCTCAAATTTGTCGTAGGTTGTTGAGAAATCCAGGTATTTAGCAGAGCCTGGTTCTGTCACATGAATGGCAGTGTTGCCTGAGTCTTTGTTCTTCAGAGTGAAAGGCACCCAGTTAGTGTGATCGCGTATTGTGTTGACAAAGTCATGCCTAGAAACAAGAACAAACTTGAAATGAAATAATGCATACCAATCAGTGAAACAACACTTGTTATTTTCATGATGTGTAGATTGTAATAATTTTGAGCACAATGTTAAATGAGATATACGTGATCAGGATGGAAACTACCTTATATTGGAGATACTTGTTGAAACATGAACCGCAATCTCTATTGTTAATGTTTACATCCCCAACACAGATAGCCAAGATTTCTATAAGAATTCAAAATCTACTCTATTATGAATTAAATTCTGATTTTTCTGTTCTGTGTGAAGACTGGAATTTAGTCCATGATATCGAGTCAGATTGTTATTATACAACAAATAATAATAATAAAAGATGGTCTCTGGAGAACATGTAATTCATTGTGAATGAGAATACTTGGATGAAAAAATGGGTTAAAAATGACTTCATTTTTGTCTAATTAGTAAAGAGTTACTGTCATGCGCTGAAAAAATTGAAGTTTTTCCATGCTATAGAATGGATCATTATAGTATTTTTTTGATTTCTCAAGTTTTACAAAAGTTTGAAGTTTTTGGTACTTCAATAGTACACTTTTAAAGATGACAGATGTTATTCATTACACGAAAAGTAAGTATGCTGTTTTTCTATATCAAGACAAAATATCAAATATTTCTTCAAATACTTTAGAACTTAATATAAATGAAAAATTATTTTTTGAAATATGACAATCCCACAAAGTGTCTGCAAAGAGAAGCACGGGTTAGAGAGATTGGCTTATTTACAAACCGAAATAAAAACCATAAATGAAATTCTCTCTCTTGATGCAAATTTAAAAAAAACCTTTAAATGAATGCTATTAAACAGGAACTGGAAGAATTGAAAAAAAAAAAACATTTAGGGATTGATATCCTAAAATCTAATGTAAAGTGGATTTAAGATCGTGAATAGTCTACAGAATACTTCTATATGACCTGAAAAAAGAAATTATACAGAAATGACAGGTACTAAACTAAATGACAGTAAAAATAAAAAGATTTGTTCTCAAGAGGCCACTTTCAATGAAACTTATTCTTTCACAGTCATTACTCTCGTGATGACAAACTGCAACATGTATATTTACAAGAATTTTTTGGTCAGTATTCCATACCAGTTAAAGATTTCTAGAGATTTTAAGATAGACGGTTTAGAAGAGAAGATAGTTAGGAGAAATAACACATGCAATAACATGAGCTGAAAGTCTTTCAAGAACTCTAGGGGTTGTAAGCAAGAAGAATATGTGGCCCCACGTTTATTTTTACTTAGAGTACAAATACTGAGATTGGTGAGTAGATTTAACAGCGATATCAAAAGTATCGAAATCAATAACACTCATCGAATTAAAATCTTGCAATATGCTCAGATGCCAGTGTCATAATTATGAATGGGTGAGAATACTCACTTAATAGATGTACTTTGAACTTTTTAGATGAATACGCAGACACGCCGATAATAGTTCATATGCATTGACCAAACCCTGGATCTGTGGACTAGTGGATCAGTTGATGCAAGTGAAGAATCTGGTACCCAGGGGTGGAGTTTGGACACTGGGAATGGCATGTTAAACAGCAGGTGTGTTAAATTTAGGGGGACGGGTATGAAATTTGTACTGAGATTTTGGTGTTCGCCAGTCTAGGACTAGAGTTTAGGAAATCATAGCTGGAATTTAGGGGTACAGCCCCATAATTGTTCCAGTCCCTTGCAGAAGAAATAATTCAAATTCTGAAATAAGGCAAATCTTAAATCGAAACAATCCAAGTCTTCAAATTTCTACTATGTCCACATGCAATAAATACTCAAGCAATATTTTTAACACGTTAAACTGGCTCTTACGTGCTGAGTGGTGGGTTTGAGAGTAAGCAGTTTTGTGGGTCCTATTTTATCACTTAGTTTTGTTCCTAGGTATATAACTCTATGTTAATTACAGCTAAAGAGGCTCTACATCTGTGATCCGGCCAAGAAGTGAACTTGTCACTTAGATCACTTGACCCAATTAAATCTATCTCAACTTTTTTCTTACTCAAAATGACAAGATTATGATTTTGTAAAGAACTGACAATTTGTTATTTGCTGGAACCATGCTTGGCGGACAAAATGGCGTGGCAAGCCAACTAGCCTCAAGCAATAATAACTGTCACTTCTTTCGCATCCCTAACCCATGTCCTAATCCCCATGTCCAATTTAACTAAGGAACAGTTTGAGACAAGTTTCATAACAGTAAGTGGTCTAAATATGACGGAAGACGGGTGAAAGCTGCTAAATAACAGTAGATACCAGAATCCTTGAGTTCTTTTCGTCTTGTGTTCTTTGAAAATAATGTTGTGTGCCACTCCAGTGTCTTCTGTGTAGAAGCTGTGTAACGCCTTGTTCACAGGCTCCACCACACCGCTGACACATGCATAAGCCAAAGTTCTATCCGGTATTTCTTCCAACATTTGAGCCAGGTCTGGCGTCAGATCCACTAACTCTGCTTTCTACAACGAGGACATGGAAAGTTTACTTGAAAAGTTGATACCAAAGTCGTATTTGCAAATTTTCTATCATAATCTTATGATCAGACAGCCTCCATGACTTTGGTACATGGTACGACTACAATACCGAACTTGAGAGCTGCACGAAATCTGAAGTTTCTAAATTCAAAGACGAGGTTATCAACATCCAAAAAGACTTTTGGAAGGGAGAAAAGCCCTTTCGACTTGAAAACAAAACACCAGTGACACACACATGCCAGTTTCTAATTTTATGTGACATGATGGCAACTTTTTGCCCAGAAATTCAATGGTTTGTTGGTAATACATTACTTAAAAATTTAATTTGTTGTGATTTGTATGTAACCTTGTGCCAGAAGAACAGTTAATTGAAAAATAGTCTAAACTAGAAGCTGGCCAATAGGTGACGCTCTATTTCATGACGATGAAAGCCAACACAACTGATAAATCCACTTGTGCTCAATGCTGCCTCTTGGTATGGCTGGCAGCCTGGCATACAAATGATCTTCCATAAAACTCTCTACGTTTCCGTTCAACTACGAGCACACTGACTGTAATGACGCTAAGTCTTGTTGACAGAATGATCATAGGACATAGCCTACCCGGTCGTGGACAGGTTTTCTAGTCTAGTTATAGACTAGGCAATGACCATCGCCTCTGTTGGCCCGAAGCAGAGGCGATGTAGAGGCTATAAGCGCTATGTACGCCGGAAGCTTTTCGGCGAATTATGCCTCGCACCGACTAAACCATCAAAGTCACGTTGTTATAAATACCTTTTGCGCATAGAGGAACACCTTAGGAGGTTGTCGATGTGTTTAAGTTCTTCCAAATCGAACAAATACTCCCGTTATAAAACTTTTTCTTCGAGCAGTCCGTATTTCAGTTCCCAAAATCGTGAAATCAAAATTTTCATTTTTTTAACCAGGCCGAAGGTCAGAAGTTGCGATCCTACCGGCGAACTTTGAAAGCTGAAGTTCCCGCCCTTTGCGTACGTGCTGCCGGGAACCAGCCGTGCATTTGCCGTGTTGTTAAACATTAAAATGTCAAATATGTGCACAAAGACTATTAAATGTCATATCAACAGCATTTATTTTTATCAAATACAAACAATAATTCATTGAAATACAAACAGTTTCAAGTAACGCCAATTAAAGACAAGTATAAGTGGTGGCATTTTGGAAACGAACATTTGACTGACAAGACCGCAATGGCTCACCTTTGGCCTATTTAAAAATTATTGAGGTTATGAAGTCACATCACCTAGCGAGCGCGGTAAAAATTGGAGCGTGCGCAGTACAAAAATTTTGATTTCACGATTTTGGGAACTGAAATAGGGACTGATCGAAGAAAAAGTTTCATAACGGGAGTATTTGTTCGAGTTGGAAGAACTTAAACACATCGACAACCTCCTAAGGTGTTCCTCTATGCGCAAAAGGTATTTATAACAACGTGACTTTGATGGTTTAGTCGGTGCGAGGCATAATTCGCCGAAAAGCTTCCGGCGTACAGAGCGCCTATAGCCTCTACATCGCCTCTGCTTCGGGCCAACAGAGGCGATGGTCATTGCCTAGTTATAGACGTGCTTCCCTACCTATTGAATGGTTAGCACGCTTATAGATGTTGCTGGTTCGATTCCCAGGTAGGGTAATCTCGGCTATTACTACAGTCGTCATGCTGAGTCAGACGACTAGACTATGGACGGCATCACAGAAATCAATAGTCAATAGAGACAAGTTTAGAGTTTTAAACTAGTAGTAGAGTCGAGAGACTGAGTGCTATTGCTAAAAGAGACAAGACGATGCACGAATACCTCAACAAGTTCCGCATTTGAACAACTACTGCGATACAGCTTGTAAAACAGTAATGTCAATCCCGTATCAATACCCAAAAATATTAAATCTAAAGGCAATCCCATAGCTTCCACTGACTCGGGAGGAGGAGAGAGAAGCTTCCTCGCAAGTTTCTCGATTTCTTCCGGGAAACGCCGGAAATAGAAATAGACATGTATGTATCTTACGAATATCTTTATACGGAAGATCTTACAACTTCGCAAACTTAATATTAAAAATAACACCTTCATAAAAATTATAACGATTAAAATCTGAATCCGATTTGAGACTACTTCATAAAAATAAGGTGCATAGGGCCTACCTAATTACTTCCAACAGGCTCGCATGACCCATTTTTGACAATATTACAGAAAATTGTCCAGCTGACGTCCGGATGATCTCAGTCAAAGTCATTCCTTTTTGTCAAGTGTCCTTGCAACAGGTGGTAAGACCAGGGGCGTTGGTGCCATACACACAGGTTGGTAGATACACAGAAACTTGGTACATTGATTTGTAAAGCACTCAAAACTAAATCTGTTAAGTCTCATGACAGGGCCAGGGGCAGGGCATACTGCTGTGGCCGTGTCATGCGTTATGTTGCTGTTCGTGAACTTAGCCTTAGGATTGGAATCATGCTTCCTTAATCTCAAGATCGCGTATGCATGAACTTGGAACACACGAGGAAATTTGACAAGTTCACTGAAATAATCACGTTCTCTTTGATAAAAATTTGTCATGCACTATATCAAATTACATGTTTATTATTTAAAATAAAATAACTAGATTTTAGCCAATTTTTTTCAACTACTGTACTGGCAATCTTATTCACCGAACAGTAATTGATTTAACCATTTACATACTCCTCTGATTCTTTGGCACAAGTTACGCCAATGGAGAAAATGGCTAATAATGAGGCCAATAATTACTAAATTCTTTAGGCTGAACAAAAGTTTTTACCCCGCCAATTCCTCAAATGAATATTCAATTCGAAGTTCACGCATATGTACTCGATCTTGAAATTAAGCAGGATTCCAAGTTCATGCACTGCAACGAATCTGCTGTGCGTGAACTTTAAGGCAAAAAGGTGAATTTTTTGTTCGGTGAAAAGAATTTTTGTAATTATTGGCCTCACTATCAACCATTTTCTCCTTTACTGTAACTTAAGTTGGTGAACAAGAGTTATATGTGAATGGCTAAATCGATTATTGTTTGGTGAAACTGATCACCCGTAGTTGAAAAGGTTGGTTAACATTGACATTATTTTATTCAAATGTAACTTGATTTAGTGCGCATGCAAATTTTTAAGAACATGAACGTGATTGTTTAAGTAAACTTGTCAAGTTGCCTTGCGTATTCCAAGTTTGGGCAACACTCACTTCCGATTAATCTTGCGATTAAGCAGGATTCCAAGTTCACGTACAGCAAATCTGCTGTGAGTGTACTAATATAATCCTGGATATTCCTGGACTGCACCTTTGTGCCATTTCAGGGCATAAAAATGAAAAGGTGCAAGTACATTGCACCTTTTAAAATGCAACACTTTTCCAAAAACACAATATTCTAGTCAACTTAAGTCAGTCCGGTTAACATGACTCTGTTGTTATTTTGATTGCTGTTGGGATTTCTGTTATGTTACCACTTTAATTACACTAAGTCTGTTGGGCACAACGTTTTTGAAAAAAGCATACCTTTTATCATCAGGTGTGCCCAAAGGACACAGGTTCAAACATGGTCAGGAATATCCCTGTGTAATGGCCTCTTTTAATCACTCGCTAACGGTAAATAGGTCAACTGGTTAGGACACCTGGCATTCATGAAGCAATAGGTATTGTGTTTTAAACTTGGACTTGATGATTTTTCACTTCATTGACACCAAACAAGGGTACGTTCTCACAACAGCAGAAAAGGACCACACAGCCTCCTGTTTTCAATATTGCCATAATTGCCAAGGAGAAGGCAGATGTAGAGGACGCTGAGTTCCAGGCGGCTTTACCCCTAATCATTAGATGGGAAGAGTGTGGTGAATCTGCAGTGAGTGTAGTACAAAAGGCCCCTATGGGCAATTGCTCTTTGGTCGAATGGTTTGGACACCTGGCTTGTTTGAAGGACGGCCAAGAACATAATGAGATTGTTGGTGACAACAAATTACAGGACGCTTTGCGAAATATGACTGAGGACAAGTTCCAGAATGGTACTGGTGTTGCTGAGGCTCTGATGCTAGTCAGCACCCCCGCTTTGTGGATGGTTTATGTGTTGTGGCAGCCAGTACATATGATGGCAGTTAGTATTATTACTGTTTGACCAAATTTTTAGGACGCCTAGCGTAGGGTAATTTGATAAGCAATATGGCAAACCAAAACCAAAATAAGAAAATTTTGTGTAATTTCTAAATTGGTGTGGACACATTCAAAATTGTGAAAGGTATAGACCCATGTCCATGGGTACAACCATTTAAAGGAGCACTAAGCGCTGTTTTAGTGAGCAGGATTCAACTGAAAACAGATACTGTCTGTGTCAACGATTCGATATTATCGTTCTTGGTGGGTGGGCTGTCACACGTGTAACTCTCCTAAAACGTCGGTCACGCTCGTCTGTTTTTTTTAGCAGACTTTGTAATAAATTTTCAAACTTTTGATGGTTGTCGAGGGTTACGGAGCATTATTTTGTTTCAGAGAACATGATGTGGAAAGCCGCTTTTTGGTATCTATTAAGAGGCCATAGCCGGATTGGTATTCCTTTAAACCTTCAAACTCTTTTTGGTACACAGATATATGTGTACATCATATGCTGAATTTTTTTGAAATTTTTGTTTATCATGTCAGAATTATGTCAGCAGTTGGTAACGAATTTACTGTTGGATTAGGAAATTCTCATTTCAAGGAAATTAAGGTTTTTGAAGTTGGATTTTCATCTCTAACCTTGTATTTTCATTTCAAAATTCACTACTAACTGTTCAGTGTAATCTTGCCTGATCATAAACTTTGTATTTTAGATTTCTCACTTTAATTATTTTGTCTATAAATGTGTTGTTTATTAATATTTAGGTTTGATACAAGTTGAGCATCAGATTAACTTGTTTTTAATGTCGAATTATTCTGAGAAACACATCACCAGTTGATAACGGTTTTCACGTCTCAAAGATTTTTATTCCAAGAATCACTTTCAGATTTAAAAATTGTGTGATCAAGAGAGGTGACTTATACATGTGGCGTGTGGAGTATAATATCCCAGTTAGTGTCTCCATGCCAATTTTCAGTTAATCAATTTGAAATTTTCATTGTTCAATTATTTTACTGTGACAAAGAATATGAAAATGTCCAAATATATTGCATTGAGTTGGTAAATATTGAGTAATATTCAGTCTTTGTTCATTTGTTGAATGCCAAGTATTTATATTTGTCATCTTTTGCTCCTGTGGTTGTGGCTTAGTAATTTTGGACATCGATATTAAAAGTTTTTTTGTAGTTATGACTTATATCAGCTATACTGAAGCAAATGCTAATTTTTAGGCATTCAGTTGCGGATGGTGTTGGAAATTAATATTGAAAATAAAGCTTTTATAACATTTAATTTCTTTGTTTCAGGCCAAGACTTCAATATGTCTAACGTCAAAACCCTTAAGCTGATATCTTACCTGACGCGAGACTTACCTGTTGAACTGTTTGAAATCTACAGAGACTACTTGGAAGAGGTGTTCAATGTTGAGGCGTTTCTTATGATTGATTCACGATGGAATGGCCCACCTGATCAACCGCGTTCAGACGTATTTGCTTCTGGACTTGCTGATATAGGTATGAAACTTGTAAAGGGATGTTCTTGCATTAACTTTGCAAGGGTGGATCCAGGATTTTGAGTTGGGGGGGGGGGGCAGGGCAGAGTACTAGCCAGGATTTTGCTCGTCAGACATTCGCACCCCCGAAGTGCCCAATGTAATCTGGGAGAAATGGGGTGGGGGGTGGGTGCATGGCCTCCTTGGCCCCCTCAAAATCTGCCACTGTTTTTTAATCTCAATATAAATTTCAAAGCGCAGGTGTGCTATGGGTGGCCAGAGAACAATTTTGAATGTCCGTAAATTTCTCTGACTACTCAATTCTCTTTGCTGTGTAAGGATTCAGCATGGTGAATATTTACTCTTTTATGCCAGAACTGCTGAATTCAATTTTAGTGCATTGCCTTTCCTGGAAAAACATTAGAAACAACCAATGTTATAGGCTGTTGTATCAACGTGGGCATTTTTATTGGGCAAATGTGTCCTGAAAGGCAGGCCACAGCGTAGATTTTCAAAAAGTTATTTATGAACCAGTGGTACGAAGAGTGGGCAGCATATAGCACTTCCTTGAATTTATTTTGGTTAGAATCCTGAGTCCTAGATTTTGGCATGCTTGCTTCAGTGACATCTAAACTTGGAAATTTGTTTACTGTCTTCTTATTAAAAGCATGTAGTGCTTCAGATGGACACATAAAATAGTGTCACACACTTATGGATGTCTGTTATGCTTCAGATCCATACATAAAATACTGTCAAACACTTACGGATGTCTGTTATGCTTCAGATCCATACATAAAATACTGTATAAATCGGTAAATAAAACAACAAGAATGGATCAACTGAAATTTGAAATTTTCGGAGGTAACAACTTCCTTTATCAACAAAAACAGAAATAATAATAAAATACTGTCAAACACTTATGGATGTCTGTTATGCTTCAGATCCATACATAAAATACTGTCAAACACTTATGAATGTCTGTTATGCTTCAGATCCATACATAAAATAGTATCAAACACTTTTGAATGTCTGTTATGCTTCAGATCCATACATGAAATAGTGTCACACATTCATGAATATCTGTTATGCTTCAGATCCATGCAAAAATAGTATCAAACACTTATGAATGTCTGTTATGCTTCAGATCCATGCAAAAATAGTATCAAACACTTATGAATGTCTGTTATGCTTCAGATCCATGCAAAAATAGTATCAAACACTTATGAATGTCTGTTATGCTTCAGATCCATGCAAAAATAGTATCAAACACTTATGAATGTCTGTTATGCTTCAGATCCATGCAAAAATAGTATCAAACACTTATGAATGTCTGTTATGCTTCAGATCCATGCAAAAATAGTATCAAACACTTATGAATGTCTGTTATGCTTCAGATCCATGCAAAAATAGTATCAAACACTTATGAATGTCTGTTATGCTTCAGATCCATGCAAAAATAGTATCAAACACTTATGAATGTCTGTTATGCTTCAGATCCATGCAAAAATAGTATCAAACACTTATGAATGTCTGTTATGCTTCAGATCCATACATAAAATAGTATCAAACACTTATGAATGTCTGTTATGCTTCAGATCCATACATGAAATAGTGTCACACATTCATGAATATCTGTTATGCTTCAGATCCATACATAAAATAGTGTCGCATACTTATGAATGTCTGTTATGCTTCAGATCGGTATAAAGTCATAAAATACTGTCATACACGTATGAATGTCTCTGGTATGTTAAAGTTGGCTGGTGTATAAGCCCCGACTAACTAACTGGTGGTAAACGTTTGTAGCAGATTTTTACAGTGTTCTGTCTGATGCTAGTCGCACTTTAATGAGTCAATGCTCTATTGCAGGTTTCATGTGTAGTTCTGCTTTTGTGAGATGCCAAGACAACAAGTCTTTCAGTCTGTTACCTGTTGGAGCTGTGCATCATCACCCGCTGAGTCAGGGACGACCTGTCTACTATGCTGATGTCATTATTAATAGCTCAAAAAAGTGAGTGTTACAGAACAACGTATTTATATATTTATTCTTGTTTTTGTGTTTTAGGTATTGAGATTCTTAAAACCTTGAGTTTGAACAAGGATTTCGTATTATTGTTGACACTGTGACATAGGAACAGGTATTGGCATAGTTAGGGAGGTTGGGTGCGGACTTTCCAAAATGACATCTCACTGAGGAGGTTGCTGAGGTGGGAGGAACGATAATGGTGGAGCTTGAAAGGTGCCGTTGAGAACTACAGTGTTTTGGGCACTTACAATGACTTACCGGTTCAAACCAACTTGATGAGTCTGGTATCATGTAGTAATGAACAGTCTTTTTCCCAAGCCCCGAAATCAGTGCAAGCAGTCATTTCAATGGTAGTGGCCCTAAACCATTATTTTGGGCAGAAGATGCAATCTCTTGCCAATATCAAAGAAGTTGCTTGTGTGTCGACATTTCAATAGAGACTGTGAAACCATTGATTATATGATGATTTTCGTGCAACTTGCCGTAAGGGCTAACGTTTACATGGGGAAAAATGTCCGATACTGTGGAATTGTGTTTCTTGGTTAGGGCTTGCATTTGTTGTAATACTGCCGACTTTATCATTAATTATTGAATTTTATATTAATATCAAACTTGGCATGACGCAGAATCCTTTCTGAAATAGATTAAATGTTGAGGTAAAAATCAATAAACACATTGTTCAGTCCATCAAAGCTCGTGGTTTGTATGTAGAGATATAAGCTCTGCAGAAAATCACATGAAGCACACATTACCTTTAAAAGCTGAATTAGTGATTGTGACAAAAGTTTTTGCCATCAAACTTCAGAATAAACTGAATTTGTAAATCGAGAAACAAAGTTTTGGAACTACTTCTGCTGACCTCATTGTTTAGCCTCTCATCTACTTCCTTCAAAAGGAATTTGGAAACAAAACTTTTAGGCATCAGTAATGTCACGTAATTTGTTGTGCTTTCAATGTTTCAGGGACGTTTATTCTGATTTTCACAAGCTGAAGGGTCATACCTGGGCCTACAGTAAACCTGACTCCATCAGTAGCAATCTGGCAGCCCTGGCAGAGCTGAAGAGACTGGGGACTAATGCTTCTTTCTTTGGACATAAAATAGAAACTGGTTAGTTGTTACCTGAATCTGACTCGATATTACTTGATGTCTTGTAAGGAAATGGCTTTTTCGCTGTTCATGTACTAGAGGAGGTTACAAAGCCACCTTCTGCCAAAAAGACCAAGTCTTGGTTTAGGCCAGTTCTCTACTACTTGTGTTCGAGACAATTTTGTGCATGACTTGAACTGTTACGGTTTAAACCACATGTCGTGATTGATGACAACTGGTACAGTAGAGACATGATATATATCTACGATTTTCTTAATTGTAATGGTCAACTAATGTCGTACTGATGTTTTTGTGTGACATTTTTTTCTCAAATAGTCACGCTCTGTTTCGGGTTCAGAATTGCAATTCTACAAATAATTTGTTATTTTATCTCAGTTTTATTATTAGTTTTCCGCACTGCTCTAATTTTAACTCAATTTTGTTTTACTTAAATAGTAAATATGCTTAGTTAAAAATGTTCAAAAACTTTGATGAGAATAGGAAAGACTCGCTAGACATTGTACATTCTAGTGATTGGTGGAGAAAAGTTCAGATTTCCTATTGTACTTGACTTGACATACAACACTAGAATCAAGTGTTTTCAAATTCATTCAACGTGTAGAATATTGAGTAATAAAAGATTTCTTTATTTAAAATAGGTATTTTAAATTCAGAGCTATGTAATTGTTTCCCAACTGAATTACTGAGGGCTGTTCCAGCAAAATCTGTGTGGGAGGGGGCGGGAAGGCAACTGAAATAAAAATTTATGGGTGGTTGCGTTTGATTTAAATTCAAAATGGCTGGTGGTCGTACTTCAAAAAAGTAAAAATTTACAGGTCGTTGTTGTTTCATTGGGCCATAAATGTTTGATGGTGGGTAATTTTAGTAAATTTTATAAACAATCCGCACAGAATCAAAAACTGAAACAAAAATGCAACTTGCAAAAAGCTCCGACTTTTTCAGTCCCTCTGATCTCCTCATCGGCATGCCCATAACACCATTTAATCACAGGTGCTCGAATTTCTCGATGGCTATATAAGAAACATATGTTTTCTTAGTAATGAATGACGTTAGTGGTGATGGAGGAACAGATAAACTCAAGTGCCTGTGCAGTCAACCACAAGAACAAAAAAAAAATTACGGGTGGTTGCATTTCAAACTTATAAAAAAATACGGGTGGTAGGCTGAAGAAATAAATGAAAAATATGGGTGGTGGGTGCGAAAAAAAGGTGCCTTCCCCCCTCCCATACAGATTTTACTGGAACAGCCCTGAATAGATTTCCTGTGATGTGACATTCTGTTACCAAACTCACTTGCATGAAATTCTGTGACATTTTGAGAATTCTGTTACCAAATGTGAGAAATTTGCTGAGCCAAGTTGGCTGTTAGTGATTTGTTGGGTTAACAGTTATTTTATGAAGCATCAAGTGGTGGTTCCTTTTTTCACAAATTGTAAGATTACGCAAAGCAAAGTTGCTGTGACAGTTTGAAAATTTTGAGATGTGACAAATTGTGACTTGCCATGAAACATGACTCCATTCTCTGAGATAACATATTACATTTGTATTGGCTGGGTAAACTTGTTACCACATTTTGGAAAACTGTTGATCCTTGGATAAGTAGCAAATACAAGCAATCTTTGCTATTTTTGTCAAACTAAAATGAATTCAAAGTCATTACTTTTCTTTTATGTCTTGCAAAATTCCATGTTTATAAACAAAAACTAGCAAGACGGTACTACATGTAGCTCCCGCAGGATTTAGAAGGGTAATTTATGATTACTGCAAAACTGAGAATTAAATTTTCATAATAATTGTCAATATTGTGATTTCAATAGATTGGTCAAATTACTACTGTTCCCATAGTTTCCTGGTTTCTTTCCATATTTGAATGCGTATGCCTTTATGTGGGAGCTTATGCAAGGCATACTTTCTTGATGGGTTTTATTTCACAAAAAGATCTGATCTGTGCAACTATGTTGACCTGATTTAAAGTTGTTTGCATGTTTTTTTCCGGTACAGGCTCACACATCAAGTCTATCGAGGCTGTGTTGAATTTCACAGCTGATGCATCAGCCGTTCATTCAGTTTGTCTTGATCACTACTGTCGGACACATCCTGAAGCTCGTGACAAGATACACGTCCTTACCTCATGGGGTCCTTTATCTACCTATGGTATCGTTGTCAGCAACAGATTGCCAGGTATATCACTGATTTACTGATCCATTGTAAGATACCACTCTTGCATGATTTTTCATTTTGAGGTCAATTGGCTGCTGTTGTGCCTCCACCTAGTGGCAATTTTATTTTTTATGTTCACTTTGGTCCTAAGCATGACTGTTTTAAGAAAGTATTTTTACACTTTCCGGAAATGCCTGACTATATCGTTGTTTACAGTTCAGTTTGCTCACTCGTGTTATTTTGAAATAAATTTTGAACATCAATGTGAAAAACTAAACTTGCATTGTTTAGTGAAAAATGTTCAACAAGGACTTGACAATCTGAAACAATTAAAAGATGGTCGTCATTTTTGAGCTTGTCACAAAAAGGTCCCCATTCCTGAACCCATCATAATAGCACTACAAATTATAACGATTTTCCATATGATAGGCGTCATAGTAACAGTAGGCATCATAGTAACAGTAGGCATCATATTAACAGTAGGCATCATATTAACAGTAGGCGTCATAGTAACAGTAGGCGTCATAGTAACAGTAGGCGTCATAGTAACAGTAGGCATCATTGTGTGCATCTTTGTTTATGTTAATCCGTCTCACTTGCAGAGAAATTTTCTATGCTCAACTCCTCTAATTCCCATTGGATGTCGACCAAAATTTTGAAAACAGTCCTTGTGAAGTGCTCTAGTGCATATCGTCAGCTTTTTGTGAATTGACTGTATTTCCTTGAATTATGACCAAGTCTTGATTTTCATGCGTGCACATAACCACAAATGCTCACGAGAGTAAAAGCTGTCGTCTTGGCTTTGACTACTCCAGGCAGTCATTGCTTCTTAAACAAAATAGTTCTCAATTGAGGTCACGTATTTGTAAAATTCATGAACATATTAATTGAAACAGCTATTATGCTCAGATATGCTTTTTAGTATTCTGTGGTACTGACATAGTTTTGTTTTGCAGATGAGATAAAAAGAAAGTTAAAGCTGGCTTTCCTGGACATGGGTAAAAACACAAAGTGGGAAGCTCGTCTAAAAGAACTTGGAGTTGAAGGCTTTGTTCAAATTGACGAATCTATCCACCAGTTTGAGCGTGATGTCATCACAAATTCAAAGACTGAAACTATAGATACTATTTACTACTGAGTTCAGAAACAGTTTATTTTGATTATGAAAGGCACAATCAATGTTACTATGCATAGCATTCCACTGTTGGTATGCAAGTGAAATATTTTATTTTATATTCTGAATTTTAATGTTACATTGAGCTTTAGAATTATTAATATGCCATTTAACTTTTTCTGTTTGACAGTAGGGGGAGGTAATGTCATGGTGTATTAGATGTGTTGTGACATGTTTTGCCATTTTACTGCTGAGTGCAGTTCAGTTTATTTAGAAGGTGCAATTTGATTTTCAAAGATATATGTTAGTTGAAAAAGCATATAGTTTTGATTTTTGTTTTTTGGGCAAGTTCTGTGTATTATGCCAGTTTTATAATACCAACAACACCCCTAGAAGCATGCCATTTGTGGAGCAGTAATGGGCACATTTCAACTCATGTTGATCTCGTTTGACTCTTTGATTTCCTTGTGAAAAGTTTAATAGTTAGAATTATATTTCTCAGAGACCATGTGATTGGATTTTGTGAATAATATTACAATAGGGATGGATGTGTTCACCTTAATTGTGCTAGATCATAATTGGCGTGCGCGACACAAGATAAAAAGCTGCGCGATCAACAGTTTGAACTGGATGTGGAAACTGCTGTTGTCTGGAGGTGAAAGTAAACAAGGAATATTTGCAATGTTATGCAAGTCATGTTTTTGTGTTGACTGAAGTTGGTGATTTTGAGCATTATTCTTAGGAAATACTCTCCAAAGTTACTTATTAATTTCAGTGACTGAAATGATACATGTCACTTTAGTTTTGGTCACCATAAACATTATACATGTATCTATGTAGTGTTTGTGTCTCTACTGGGTAGGTCATGAAATGACAAAGCTGATTTTTCACATTCTACGTTTCATATATTTATAAGACCATGTTGTGTTAGCTAGGTTTACTTGAGATGTTCAAATGGTGGTGGTGGAATTCGTGTAATGTGCATCGTTATATTTGTTTGTTACAGAGACTTAATGAAAGCTTTTTGACCAGTGAGTGTTTGCCTAGTTTATCAAAGACACGCACCGCTAATTTGTTCAAGTCAAAACTCCAAATTGGAATAAATCAAGTTAGCAACGTGGAACCTTCCAGTGGCCTTATCAGCATTGTGCTACTTCATAATATGAAAAATAAGCAAAGGGAGCAACCTCAAATCATGAACCAAATGATTGTTTTTCAGAGACAGCGCTGCATGCTGGGCATTTAAAATGGCATTAAACCCGTGCTTTCTGGCTTAGCCTGATTACTGTTGTAAAATTAGCCAGTTTGGAAATCATCTTTGGGCTTTGAAAGAGCTGGCGACTACTAAATTTGTGTCTTTACACCAAGCTCATAAAAAGTCATGTCTCGCTTTCACGTAAAATCTTGTGAGGTTGGTCTAAAGAATTGGAAACTGTCGAATTCTTTTAAAGCCCTTCCAGTTTGACTACAAGGAGCAAAAATTGAGAACAATGGTAAGTGGATGAAGTCAAAAGTTGGTTTTTGTGATGGAAGTGGATTTGTAGCCGCTTTACATCGACAATATTTACAGCTGCACTGATGTCACTGCTCTCTTTTTAGCTGTCAATGTTGAATTCATAGCCGAAGCACTTAATTTGGGATTTGAAAATGCTACCACGGTCAGTGTGATCACTTGTTGCTGAATGAGCAGGCAACTCTGGGAAGTCATGAGATGCAATTCATGCGTACATGACACCATTTTCAAATCTGTGGCAATGATTGACCTCAACAAACTGAAGCGTTCTCTTGAATCAATGTTCACATAGCAGTTTTGTTCTCCAAGGAAATGGAATAATGGTAAGTAGTATGGTGATCCCAATTTCATTTGAGTAAAAGGCTAAATAGGGCAAAGTGCAGTAATAAATACAATATGTAAAATGAATACAATGCATTAAAATACACAATGGACAGGATTCCTTACAACGGCTCAGCCATTGTCTACGTGTCACAGGGAGAGAGATACACTCATGATGCTTGTCACAGTAAAGTCATTGAGACTGGTAAAGAAGTGTAAAAATAAGTAATCTGCGTGAGGGGTGTTCTGCCACCTGGTGTTCTGCATCCTAACTATCTTGATCGTGTGAAGTGAACTGAGAGGCTTTCAGGAAGTATACACTGCCGGGTACACTATTATGACTCATCGTTGCCTTTGTGTCTTCTCCAAGTGTTGGTAATAAAACATGTTAATTACTTCTCATCAGTTAATCAGTGGGATTAGCAAATAGACATTCAAATCAGTTTTTGTGAGGAAAATGTTCCCAGTATACTCAAATTGTTAGGGGAATTTAACTGAAGCCAGAATGGCTCTTTCTGTCCAGAAAAAGAGCAAAAAAATGAAATCAAGCATCTTAATTCTTCGAGTAACTCTTACCTTCATGCTGTGCAATAGAGAGTAATAAAGCGGAGACTTGTGGTTTTCTGACTGTCCAGAGTGGACAGTTGGTCAACTCTGCACTGCCCACTCACAACTAAAAATCATGCAGCCAGTTCGTCATCAAGTAATGTCACCGCTCTCATACAAATTTGCACAAAAAATCATTTTTTTGTGACTCCAGGGTGAGAAAAATAATTAGGATGGCTGGAAATATTGTAAGTCCAAAGTAAAAAAAAAATAGAACTTACTATCTCATTGTAGTGATACTGGCAGCTCAATTGCCTCATGGGACTCACTAATTTTTTCGCTGGGACTGTGGCATTTAATTTTCAATGGTTAAATAAAGGTTCCTTGTAGACATAGTTTAAGAATGAATAAAAAGTAAAAAATGACAACTATTACATCACGTTTGTATTAACAGAAAGGCGGGTCCTAAAAATTAGAATGTGAAATTTGTGGAACTGTACTGTGCTGATGAAATGGGTTTTTCTGATCCACCAATACATTTTAAATTCTCAGTCATATGCTTTTAGACAACGATGGTGATGGGTCAAATAAACAATTCTGTTCTGCTTTACCAACTATAGTGGTTGCAAGTTGGCCGCTCTCTGTCAGAACTAGGAACCAGTAAGAGACTCATACTGGTTCCACAATTACTGACAAGTTCAACATTGTACTATTGGCTTTGTTATCAAGTTATCTCCCTTGATTATAGAGCAGGTGCGCGTTGCATTATGGGTTACTATGATCCAGATGTCTGATTTTCTCACCAGAGGATTGTTTAACTCGTGGTTACTGTAATGCAAAATTTATGCATTGTCGATACGAATACTGTAGTGATTCCCCTTCGAGGATCGTAACCAAAGACTAGAGATTCTCTCACACCAGTAAGTTGAAATATAAAGCTTAAATGTGCTCAGAAACGACCCTGTCATATTCTTGACGTTCGCACACAATAACTTTATCATCTAATCCGATGCTATTTTTAACTTCGAGAGTACTGTACAAATAACGAGCGAATGATGGAAATTTTTTTCTTTTCTAATTACTTTAGTGGCTTATATATAGGGTTTATGTTAATGCTGATAGCCGGCAAACATACGTCCAGTTATAGACTAACGTTTTGTGTTTTATTACATTCTGCTGTGAATGACTTAAATATTACCAGCGAATTAACTTCAAACCGACCGACTTGATCCCGGTTCTGACCTCAGACAGAGGGTGATTCCCCTGTGATACCCTGATAACTAGAGACTGGTTTTGTTATGCCTACTGACTATTAATGTATTGTGAATTCCATTTTAAAAATCTGTAGTTGCTCAGCATAGGTAGTGTATGCGTGTGCAACATGTCTGAAAAATTCATACATGTTCTAAGCTAGAGTTTGCAAACTTAAAAGAACAGACTGAAGACTACTGCTAGTGTATTCCAAGATTTTACCTGTTCATTCGAAGCCCTAAGTCATACGCAGTCTCCAGAGTCCATTGTCTCAACAAAGCCAAAACTCAGATTGAGATCGAAGTATTGGCTATACATCCCCTGTGGTATTGTCTATACATTTCCTGTGGTAGATGCCATAGTATTGGCTATGCACATCCCCTTTGGTAGATGCTATAGTATTGTCTATACATCCCCTGTGGGAGATGCTTTAGTATTGTCTATTACATCCCCTGTGGGAGATGCTTCAGTATTTTACATCCCCTGTGGTAGATACTATAGTATTGTCTATACATCTCCTGTGGTAGATGCTATAGTATTGTCTATATATCCCCTGTGGGAGATGCCATAGTATTGGCTATGCACATCCCCTACAAGTAGATGCTATAGTAAGAAAACATGACTTGTTAGTATTTGGGCAAGAAAATTGCATTGTTATTAGGATGGAGGTTAACTTGACTGCTAGAGTAAAGGATGAAAAAGGGGCAAATTGTAGTAATGAGTAGCTGCCTACTTACTGGTAACTCTTAACTTTTGGTCCTCCAGGTTTTCCATACTAATGTAGCGGTATTACCTGGCAGTAAATATAGGTAGGTAAAATACTCAGAAGAGTAAACAACCACATCTCAAAATGTTGGAGGAGTCACTGGCTGGATAACTGTCTTACTGACCAGTTAAGAAAATGGTTCATGCGATAAATAATGTGTCATGACTATGTAACAAGCTGATTTTTGCTATTCACCCACTTTACTTTTCAACTATCTCATCAGTCAATACAAGTGATATCATAACTTTGTCGGTGGCTTAGTAAGCCCAATTTTGCGTTTGAGCGATCATAGTTTATGAGTTATTTGTACAGTGAGGTTCTGTATGATTTTGCCTTGTAATTCTGTTTAAAAGAAAATTGTTTTATTTGTGTACCACAATGACTGTGTCATACTTTTAATTGTAGACCTTACTTCACTTGAATTGACCTGAATATGAAGTCCTGACAATATAAGAACAAGATAATTGAAATTAGAAATCAAGTTTGATTTAATTTGTCTGTGTGTTTGTGTTTGTCCAGATAAAGGTAAGGGCAAGTGTTGGTGATTTTGAGGTACTTTGATGTTTTTTAATTCTTCTGTCTGTACTGAGTCCTAGTACCTACAGATTTCTGGCAAAAGTGATAAACTACGTTTTGCTATTCTTCACTTATTTGACACACATAAATCATATTTTTGCCTACATTTTTAACTCAGCGTACCACCTTGATGTAAATTAGGGAAACTGCAAAATGTCAGTTTTTGGTACAATACCTGGCTTACAATGGAATAGAATTGTCTAAATCATCATTTTTGAGAAATTTCACAAAATCAAATTTCATTTGTCTGCCATATTGTGTGGTAAGTAGGTAATGAAATGCCTTGAATTAGAAAGTTTTAGGACCATGTTCAAGAGTGGTTAATTGGAATTAGCCTGAGCCATTGTTTTTAGCTCTAATTGTTGTACTACAAAACTTTAAAATTTCTTCAATTTCGGCCAAAAATAAATTACCAAAATTTCCCTTGTATTGAAATATTGATTATAGCTATCGTACAGACCATGAAGTCTGTAAACATCACTTCAATCTTTAATGAACTTATATACTTCACAGCAAAAAAATGAGAACATACATAGACTGTTGACCTACAGGTCAGAGCAGGTCAATAATATGCGACTTAACTGTCCAAAGTACATTGACACATTCACCGACATTACTGAAGAGAATTGAATAACTCAAATATTACCGGTATGATATTTGAATTAGTTTAATGTCTTGTTTTACTTGCAACATTCTCCTTATTATTCCAAAACTATTTGACAACACTAATTCTTTGTCTCTTTCCAATCCAGTTTTCCACAGTGGATTTGACAAAAAATTTCTGTAGTTATGAAATGGAAGTTTAGTGGAGGGGAATCGAGTTCAACTTCGGGAGATGCAGTTAAGGTACTCGCGAAGAATGTTTCAAATGTTTACTCACCTTCAAGTTGTTGATCAGGAAGTTACTCTTTGGATTTTGAAGCAAAAATGGAATTTTTGTTTATCCACAAATATATGCAATAAACGTTCTTTTACATGAGACAAACATACGTAACTGCTAAAATTGGCATTTGTATTTGTTCATATGTGTGTCAATATTGCTGTCATCTCCCGGTGTCCGTTGTCCACTGCTGGTTCTCTAACATCCCATGTAGGATCTTAAGGAGATGTAGCGGATGTGTTCTTATGAGGCTTATGACCGGTCTGAATATTGCTGTGCTCCCTAGTGGCAATTTTAATAGTTTTTTATGTTTGCTCCTATATCTTTGGACTTTTGCAATGGATTTTCATGTTATTTGGCTTATATACATTTCTAAGGAAATGGTGATGCCGTTCTTGACTGGATTTGGTGTAGTTTTGTGCCACTTAGTGACCATTTTTATTTTGGGCCCATTTTTGGTATCTGTCTTTATGCACCAAATTCCTCCAAGGATCATTTCAAAAAAGTAAACAGAAGATCTTGGCTGACATTGTTTTTTGAATGAGTCTGAGAACTGTGGCGTCCTCTAGTGGTGATTTGCTCTTTTTGCATCCTCGGATGTCTCCTCTGGCAGACTGGTAGTCAGCACTTGTGAAAGTTTGCATGGCCAGCGAGCTGTTTGAAAAAAATAGCTACGAGTTTGGGAATGCGCATCACCATCATTACCAATTTGTTGACTAGAAACAACTGACTGTGGCCCTTTGAAACTGAATAAATGCCTTGTGGGTGAATAAGCGCTGCAGAGAATGCTGCCCCAGGCTGATGACATGTTTGTTGGCGTTCGCATATTTCCGACACGTTTGGGTTTTTGGTCGTGTAGAACACTGCAACTCTTGATCAGATCACCCCAGACAATGTTTGTTGCAAACGCATTGGTTTTAGACTTTAATAAGCTTGTCAACAGTTGTAAGAGCCAGGGTTGAAAAGTATTTGTAAATACTGAGCAAAGATCTAGGGACGCCAATATCATGTTTGCACCAAAATGCCAGAAATGATCCTTAATTTTCAAAACTGTGTTGGGTAGGCCCCCAGATACCCCAAACAGCCTTTGGAAGTTTGGATTTTCATTTGCGCACCATTACATATCCAACTTCTTTCTGGTTTTATGAAGAGGAGAGCCGTGTACCATATGAATTGTATCTGATCCTGTGGGCAGAATGAAAACTTTTTTTCGTAAAGCTGTGTGTGCCTGTTTGTTGCTTGTTTTACATTGACATTTCTATCATGTAGATGACGTGTGTTTGAATGACGGACATTTATCTACCGTATATAATAATTGTGTGAGCCCTTCTTTGTCCTTCATGGAGACTGTGTCCTGTTAAAAGAGGTCTTCACCTACATTGTTCCAGAAGCTTATCCTCACCTGTATTAGAACAGTACAAGACTCCAGCAATTTTGTTGTCTAGATCTGCCCTAGACATTTTATATTAGTGAGTTTACTTTGAACTGGATAAAGGGAGTGTTTACTAAAAGCCCCTGACATGTCCATGCTATGGGTTGCACAACAATATGAACAGTGAGATATAAATGTAGTTATGTGTAGACAAGTGCTTACATGCTTTCTTCCTCATACTAGAGAGGTATATAACCTGATGGGATTCTCTGCTATTTATGATGGAATGATGTGCTGTCATTGTAATTCATCTTCATCATGCTCGTCATCCTCATCGTTTTCATCATCTTCATCGTCATTATCATTGTCATTTTTTATTTCATTGCACTAGTGTTGATACTAATGATTCTCACTCTGATTGTTGCTCTTTGTTGGTGTTTCTTCCTAATGTTGGTGCTGAGGCAGTTCATATTGTGCTAAGAACATTCACAACTTCTTATACTTGAGGCAATGTACTGATCTACACAATGATTTTTAGTTCAGATAAAGAACATTCACATTCACAACCTCTCATACTTGAGGTAGTGTATAGTGTTGGAAGTGATTGTTAGGAGAATGTTAACTTTTCTCTGTGTTATTTCCTAATACTAATGATGATTTTGTTTTAGAACTCTACTAATTTTTTTGTGTTTGCCAATCCCCCTTCAGATTGATAGCTCTGGTAGTTTATTGACAGTGAAGTCTTGACTAACCTAAAGTCTGACTTGTGAGTCATTTCATTGGTTTGTAGGGTAGTAAAATCTCTAGACATACTGCTGTCTCAAGTAAAATTGATGTTAATTTGAATGAAAGGGGTCATGAGGTGGAGTAAGTCTATTTGCTAAGGTCAGTCCATAGGTAGTTGTTGACCCAATAAATGTACTTCTTGCGGCTGATCTTTAGCATTAACTATGGTATGTCATCTGTTCTGAAGTCTCCAGGCTATGACTAGGAACAAAATGAGACTCAGTCACTGAGAGTGGTCTTATTCTAAAGGTATGTCGAATGAAATCCTTCAGAAGAGGTGGTTACTGGTGTTATACTGGACATTCATCTATTGTTTGGTTCAAACCACTTGACGACAGTATTCAGTAGACTGAAAATTCTTCAGTTTGGTGCAGTGAATAATTACTTATTTTTTTCTCTCCGTACCATTTAGTTTTGATAGTATTCAGTAGATTGAAAATTCCCCAGTTTGGTGCCGTGAAAAATTACTTATTTTTCTCAAGGTCTGAGCTTGTACCAAAGTTTTGAAATAGGCAATATTGGCCGTCCCAATTTTCGATCACCGACAATCATTCATTCATCACAATGTTATACACAATGGCAATGCACGAAGGTGCTACTTTCGACGAATTTAGAAACTTCCTTGTTTATTTTCAGACTCAGTTGATATTAAAACACAGGTGATATTTGAAAAATATGACAAATTCAAAAATCCTTGTTGTCCCAATATTCTAAGTTGCAAAAATTCCATTTCTAGTTGAAATTTGCTGTCTCAGACTGGACAGTGCTGTACATGCTGAGAATGCCCTGTCCAGTCAGAGCCAACAGTGCCACAGTATTACCTTGTACATGGTTAGGAACCCCTGTCCAGTCAGAGCCAACAATAACACTGTATAACCTTGTACATGGTTAGGAACCCCTGTCCAGTCAGAGCCAACAATAACACTGTATAACCTTGTACATGGTTAGGAGCCCCTGTCCAGTCAGAGCCAACAATAACACTGTATAACCTTGTACATGGTTAGGAACCCCTGTCCAGTCAGAGCCAACAGTGCCACAGTATTATCTTGTTTATATAATAGAGCACCTGCCCCTGCTGTCATTCATTGGATTTGTTTTTTTGTTATCTGCAGTAAGTATTTACCTGTTGATTGTCTCCAGTCACTGATATAAGGCAGGTGTGCCTGGAGTCAGGTACTCAACGGATGGCCAAGGCAGAGTGTGACGAAATTTTTGCACTTACGATAAGAAAGTTTGGGGGATAAACACCATCTGATAAGTGTGTGTGTTCTTTTGTCAGCTTTGACAGTGTTGGGTCAGGGATATGTAGGGTTCAACCACTGAATGAATGTTGGCCAAATTTGGAGTCTGATGGGTTACCTTGTTTAAAAATGGGTTGTTAAAGAGGTAACTGTATGATACTGTACTTTACTTTTGTATGAAAACAATTGGGACAATTGTAATGTTTATGTTTTGTTAAGGCTGATTGACTTGATAAAAATCTTCAGAATTTTATAAACTGTCTTGTTTTACAAAGTCTGGGCTAATAAACAGAGATTCTGTATTCTTCATGTTAATTTTCTGTTCAGAAATTCCAATGATATTCCTCTTGTCTGATGTATTATATGTTGCCTAAGTGATATTCAATGCAAGTAAAAAGCTTGTAATTACAGTTGTATTGTTTATGTGCATTCTGTTTATTTTCGATATATGCAAAAACAAATGTCAAATATTCTTTGCTTAAAATTCTCAATTCTTAGTCCAACATGCAAAACCAAAATTGAAAATCAAATATGTCCTCAATACCAATAATGGTGACTCAAATTTCAAAATCTGTCATTCAGTTTGGCTTCCTATGTTTGTAATTGTAATCAAGCTTTTTGCCCAGGGATCTTCAGGGATGCTCAGTGTGCTATTGTGGTTTATAGGGGGATGTGTTGCTTAGGTGCTGCGCTTGTTCATGCAAGTGGCCTACAAAACTAGTGTTCTCCTGAGGCTGTGTTTTTGCGTCATTTGACCCAACCAAGCTGTAAAAGACGCAAATTGACTCGATGAGTGTGTCACCTTGGACCCAACTTTTTATTCAAAGGTGATAAATAAAATTAAACACAAATGAAAATAATACTTTTCTTTGATTACCATACCATATCTTTCGTTCATTGATTACCATACCATACCTTTCGTTCATAGAAGCACTGCTTGATTGTTTCATTCTCCGAAGCCAAATGCACAGCATCGATACTTTGTAAGTAGGTCATTACAGTGTGGACCAGAATATCGTGTTACAATTGGTCCGATAAGGGGTATACTCGATATTACAGTCACAAAAGTGGCGCCGAAACAGACGAATATTATGAAAAACAAAAACTTGTCTCATACTTAGCGAGTGTGTTTTTAAAGATTTTGGGACTGAGTTTCATGGACCCCAAAAAATTCAAACGAACCCCAAAAATTATTTGAAGGTGGGTCCAATGGACCTCAAGTTTTGGAAAAGTAGGGCAAACATTGAAAGAAATCCCCTATGAAACGTTTTTTGTTAATTGAAATTTAATGAAATAAGCCACCCTCGGGTCTCTGTGTCACTGGTGGGTAATTATAATGTAATAACTGTAATACCAATAGTGTGACTCTTGCCAAGCCATGGTGTTTATAAACCTGCATACAATTGGATGGCATGAGACCTTGACTAAACCTAATGTGAGTAGACTCTTTTTTCTTTTAGTAATGAGATGAAGGACTCAAAATGAATCAGGATACTGACCATAACCACCAATGTTTTTTCAAAGTAAGCAAAAATTTTTCGCTCCAAGTGCATCGGAAGTGTCTTGTGTCAAGAGAAATGTAGCCCTGATAAACCCTGCCCATTTAAATCAATGTTCACATCATCACATGTCAGAGCTGGGGAGCATTGCATTTTTGACCATTGACCATCTGTAAAATCACCAACATCTATAATGAGCATGAATTCCATGAGAAATTCATATCACCAAAATAAATATATGGGATTTTCAATTTTTGTTTTGCATGTATTAGAACTAGGACGTTGAACAAATGTCAACATTTTCAGTGTTTTGTGTTTGCATTTTGCATATTGAAAACTGAATTACCAGAATTCACTATGATTCATTTCTAAGTGTCTGTCTCAAAATTCATCAAAAGATGGGCCACAGTGTTTTTATCAAGTCTACTTTCCGTTCTGCACACGTTCACTCTCTTAATCACAAATAACAAGCCTCATCATTTGTCTGTAGATCAACATTGATTTCTTGTCAGTTGGTCATATATAGAGCTCACTTTTCTCAAAAACTCGTCCCTATTTTAAGATTTTTGACCAGCCATTTAACTGAAACTTGCTTACGGAAACCGTGTCGTAATTGTTGTCGTGTCTGTTTTTTGTAGAACCATCTAGTCATGTTGAAGACTGGGAATGTGTGCTTTGTCTGTGGCAGTAACCAGGGAGCCAGTCTTGACTTATGCTCCAAGTCTCGTGATGATGGACCCTACTTTCCTTTCCTCCAACACCACGATCCTCCCCGTGGCTGTCAACGACCAGGTCCTGACGGTGTAGTGAAGGCGTGCAATGTCTGCTACTTCTTTCTTATGCAGCAGTGGAACTCGTTTGAACAGTCTAATACTAGTCACTTGAAGCGATTATACTGGCTGAAGCGTGCTGACAACCGGCACTTCACAGGGGCAGAACCTGAGCTACAGGGTGAGTTTGTGGCTCAGTTAATGGGTGTGCCGTTTAATGGAAATGGATACAACTGTTTCCCCGAGTCGGGCAGTGCTGTGTACTCTCCATTGCTTAGTCGAGAACGAACTAGTGACACATTTAAGGGTTCCACCAGCTTTGATGATCCTGCTCCTTTGGACCTTAGTGTACACCGGGAATCCAATGAAACAAAGTCAGAGAGAGGAACTCCATTGTGCAAGGATGACCTCACAATGGAGCCTCAAGGAATGTTCATATGTTTCACTTGTGGTAAAACGGAACCGTTGGATGTTGCGCGCCATGTTTCCTCCCGGCCACAACCACATGGCGCGCCCTACTTTCCTTCTCTGGAAGCAGCTAAACCATACCAGGGAGCGTCTCCCTTGAACAAGCATGGTGTAACGACGGTATGTACAATGTGTCATCAGTCGATGTACAGACAATGGCTGGCCTACCAACAACAACAACAACAACAACAACAACAACAACAAAAACAGCAACATCAGTCTTGTGGCAGTACAGCGCAAGAAGGTTCAATTTCGTCTGTGTCAGGACCAGAAACAAAAGTGCAACAGCAGATTGTCTGCTATATTTGTGGTCAGCGAACTGAGGCTGACTCTTCCAAAAAGATTGCTACAGAACCAGCTGGTGAGAACATGTTTTTGCCGTTTCTGGTCTCGGTGCAACCAGCTACAGGAGCTAAAGCACTTGACTCGAAAAAGCGTGTTCGCACGTGCCGGACATGCTACAAGAGTTTAAAGGCTCAATGGAAAAGTTTCCGCGAAAGGAATGTGATTGAACATGAGCAGACGTATCACCTTGCCAATCGGTCGCCAGTTTCAAACACTGGCAGTAAGCTAAGTGCAACTAATCCATTAAGTGTGGAGGTGTACCCTGATCATGTGTCTCCTGTACCCAACCCATCCAAGTCGGTGGGTCTCTTGGCTGTAGCTACCATGCCACCACATCATGCTTCATTGACAACCATGATTGGCGGCTTACCATCTCGAGTCTCTTCCCGTCGCGCATCAAATGCTTCAGACAGTAATGAGGATGCACGGTTGAGCGACTCACAGTCAATCACCAACACATGTTTCCTTTGTGGTGTGAAGTGCCAGCTTGGACAAGCCATTATCCTCAGCTCCTGCCCAAAGAAGACTGCTGTTGGTGATGGTGTTAGTCCGTTTTTCCCGTTCCTTAGTAACCATAAGAATGCCGATGAAGCAGAGCCGATCTCTGAAGAGGGCACTGTCATAGTATGTGTCCTGTGCTCTTTGAATCTTGTCCAGCAATGGAATGACTACGAACTCTCGCCAGACCTCAGGGATCGCAATCGTTGGTTGCGCACATATAACCCTAGTGGTATGACCTGTTTTGTCTGCAGCGTTAGGTTCAAACGTAGACGAGCGCGTGTCATCCTTATCAAGCAATTTCCGTTTCTGGAGTCGCACCCTCGACCTCCACGGTCACTGGTAGTGGACCAGGGTAGTAGTGTGGTCATCTGCACAGACTGTCATGACCAGCTGACCAGTCAGTATGAAGAGTATGAGAAGATGGGCCTGCCGGTCAACATGCGCAAGTACAATTGGGTCGTCAAGGAGCGCCCTCTATCCAATGAATCTGTGGAGGCAGTGGGAAGAAAGCAGGTACATACAGTTAATATAGTGACAATAGTCACTTTATAATGCATCATGTGTCTATTCCTTGCAACATTGACTTTGAATCTGTTCTTGAATGCTTCCTGAACAGAAAAGAGCTATTTTAAAACCTGGTATGTATGTGATCATGGTCTTATATTCGGCATTAATTGCATTGCACTGTGAACAGAAACGTTAATTTGAATGTGAACTAACCTTACATACCAAATTCGCCCTAAAAAGCACCCAGGGCGCTTAGAAAAATTTGCTTCAGGAAGGGGGCACTTATAGCCCAAAGTGCCTAGTGGTTGAAACCTGGTCTCCGAAACAGGTGAAATTGTAAGCTAGAATTCATCAAATTTACGCTCTGTGACGCATCTGTAACCTAAGACAGAGTTTCTACAAAATAGCAGTGCATCGTTATCAAACTTTGTTGTTAAATTACGAGCATTTTTCAGAAAATCCCAGTGCGAAAACTCACCGACTGATGCGTCGCTGCCTCGATTGTCGATAGGTCAACTTAGAACTGTAGGGAAGGCATTTTTCGCGTGTACACGGCGTTCACGGACTGGGCGGTTATTTTATTAAAGTCTGAAAACGTGTGGGCGGGGGGTGCCTATAGGGTCATGGGCGCTTGTTAGGGCGAATACAGTACCAGATTTTATGATATGCAACTTTCTTAATTTCACATCATCTTCGCAAGACTTCATTTAGAACTGATTTTTGGGTGTTTTTACTCACAGGCTATTGTACCTACCGATGACTAACATCCAAACATCATTTTCATACTGCTCTCTGGCATCGTTTTTGTTTTCCACTTCTCACAGATTTTGGTAAACCAATTATCCTCATCTTAACATTTGCCAGATAGGTTTGCTTAATTATCGGCAGAGTTACTCCTCTTTTTGGACGGGATGGCCATTTTGCAATTTTCCACAACACCACTAGTACTATATGAGAAGAGCTCCATTTGACATCACTCCTTTTCCCTTTCTCATGACCAGTGACTAATTAAAAGACAATGTCATTGATATCATAAGATGTAGACAATTAGCAAGTACTGAGTAGGATCCATCAGGTGTAGTTATGTTAAAACAAACGTAATATCACAGTGAATACCTATGAATATCATGGATAGTACTTTTTTAATCAATGTCAATAAGTAATTTTCGTTGTTTGGACCCCCTTGTATGTTGCTTTTTATGCAGTCACATTATGTGTGGTATATTGTGGTGCATTGTATTGTGTTGTATTGTATTATAGTATTGTATGTATGGTATAGTTGGGTGCATTATGCTGTCATCCTAGTACATGCGTTCTTGTGGCTTCTGGCGTTCACTGCTGTATCTTCAAAACCATTGGATGGATGTTTGGGATATTTTGCCGACATGTTCATTTACATTCATCTTGGAATGCTCTTTATTGAAAAAAGAGAGAATATAGAATTGATGTTTTATCTTGGAAAGGAGACTACTTTCATTCACTGAGGTTTGAATTTATGCTTTTTTAGTCATCGTTTAAAAGGTTTCGAATTTAGCACAAGCTTAGAAGCGACATGATTTTTGTTTTGTAGCCCAGAAGGCTAGCAATTCTTTGTTTTATGCTTGTTTTAAATATGTAAAAAGCTTTGGTTTTGCTTATTCTTGTGAGATTGAAATATTAGTTGTAGTTCTGCTCTCTATTTATGGGACCAATGCAATAGGGCCTTCCCAAATCATTACACAGCAACACTCCAGTTTCACTGTATTTACTTACAATGTCACAATATTCATCAGGCACTTTTTTGTGCGCCATTGGAGTTCCACATCTTCTTTCTTGTTGTATTCTTTACTAATTTTTCTGGGCTGCATTACTCTATTCGTTCTACCAATGTACATGAAGTATTACTGATGTGCTGTGGTCTGCAATTCTGAGGGCAGAAAGTTGGATTAACTTGACAAATAGCCATGGATGCCTGATGTTTAAGTTCGTGGCCTTCCTGGCATCAATCAGCCAATGAGAAGCGAATGCAGAACGAGTGGATATAGCAAATTCCGGTTAATTTTAAACCTGCCTCAATACCCTTTCTTGAAGATACCGTTGTTTTTAAATGGTTGAAATTGGGAATATTTCCACGGATATTCACCTCAATGGTTTTGGACCTGAGTGAAAGGGTGGCTCATATTGCAAAACTAGGTCACTGAAAACACTGCATATTCTTACCTCAGAGACAAAGGAGAGTTCTATGAGTGTGTAATCTGAGGAAGGCCCTGTTGGTGATTGCTATTCTAAGTCACAATTCCACTGCATCTGTTACAACATTTATTGACAATTGTCTAGACTACTTATATATAGTTTAGGTCATAGGTCTGCTCACTGTTAAGACCAAAATACACTAGCTTGTGAGCTTTCATTTCGCACTTCCTTGCCTTGTGGTAATGATTAGTACACCATGACTATTAGCTGACTCAGCTAAATAAATTTTTCTTGAGGGTTTAAAGTTTTTGAGATGTGGGTCAGCGTTGTGAAAGGCAGTGCCACTGTGTAATTGATATCAACATCTCTGATGCCAGATGTTCTGTGGCCATTTGACTAGTAGTGTTGCCATGGTAACCAGTGCTTGATCTATTAATCTGTGAGCTAATACTTCATTTTATGTCTGCTAAATCAAACTATTTATAGCGCCAGCACATACATGCTCCTGCTATATAAAGGAGGATCCAGGACTGGGGGCTCCCTCTCCTATGGGGGGGAGAGAAGGGTGACCCAGTGACGGGCGTGGCGACAATAGGGTGGGATGACCCAATGATGGGTGTGGCAGCGACGGGGTGGGCTATATGCGACTAGTTTTGGCCTTGGTGATAAAATGTGATTGAACACAAACTTGTGTCTGTAACTGCCATATACTTGATGGTGATTTGTGGAATTATAAAGCCTAGTCCAATTCAACATTGTTCCAGGTTGCCTTATCTTCAGTAAGGGCTGTTTAACTTTTGTTGAAGCACAATTCAACTCAAGTTTTACTACTGGGCAGCTTGTTATCTAAGTGATCAACCTTCTAGATGACTGTATAAGCCCTCTACTTCCCAGTCAATCACAATTGTTACCAGGATATAAGAGTAGGTCTTATCAAGGTTCTACGAAGTATTATTTGGAAATGAAGCCTTGGTCTTGATGTTTAAAAAGAAAACAGAAATTCAATAGACTTCAACTAATGGAAAATACGTATAAGTTTGTCAATCTGGTCATAATTTTGCAAAATTTGTCAAGTATGTGTAACAAAACTTGCCAAGAATGCATCAACATTTTAAAAAGTACATATTTAAGATTTGAATGATTAGTTTGAATGTGAGGTACATGCATAATGTTTTACCCCAGAATATTATTTGTGTGGCATGGGCAAGACTTGTGTGGAGTGGAGCAGGACTTGTGTGGCGTGGGCAGGACTTGTGTGGCGTGGGCAGGACTTGTGTGGCATGGAGATGGAAGTCCTGTTCAAGTTGCTGTTGACACTGATTTCAGAAGCGGTGATAATTTTATGGTAGTACGTAAGTCTTGCCTCATTTGCAGCTTTAGATGATTCACTCAGTAAAAATTTGTCCAATTTGGGACAGTGAAAAATTAATTATTTTGCTTGGAGTCGAAGCTTCTCCTAAATTCTAGAATTAGGCAATATTGGCCATCCCAAATTTAAGAATGAAAATCACAACAAAGATGTCAAAAGTACCCACTCACATTGTCTAAAATTTGAGAAATATGGCGAATGCAAAAATTGCCCTTGTTTCAAATAACAGAATGAAGAAAATTCAATTTTTGTGAGAGATTCCGTATCCCAAACTCTAAAGATTTCCAAATCCTAGAGGCTGTCCCAAATTGGTGAATTTTTACTGTTGTCATGATAGGACCATATTGTATACCTGTCATCAAACAGCATTTGGAAATTTAATTATTTGAGCAATGCTGTCACTCTTGAGAAAGTGGAGAAATCTTTTTTCTTGTTGTTGTCATGTGTTAACTAAAGTAGAGCTCTAAGACTGTTCACCATTTTGATGGTGATTAAGTGTTGTGAGTTGTAAGGTCACATAAGATCCCCTTGTTAGCTGTACTCAGCTGGTGATGTCAACATGAGAGAATATCTGTCACAGCACAAGCGTGTTCAATAGAGTGAGCGCCCACGAGCGATTTGAGCGCCCTCATCCTGAACAGCTGTGTTCACGTTAGCGCTCGCGAGCGTTCGCGAACAACCTCGAGAGCATGTTCGCTTAGATTTCCAAGATGGCGTCCTGCGAAGGCTTCACGTCTGCAACATATGAACCCATTATGGTTCTGCAACACGAAAACTAACCTCAAAAGTTGACCGACTCATCCGAAACTGCGACTTAAATTGCGGGTCGCTGTAGCGAGGAACAGTTTCCTTGACGTAATTTCTTGTCGGGCCAAAGCCTTCAAGGTTGTTGTCTTGGGCTGCCGATATTAATAATTATTGGCAAAGATTAATCATATTTATCGCTCAGTACGCCATAGGAAGGACTGTTAGTGTTAAACTCATCGGCTAAGACGTTCAACACAATCTGCTTTAGAGTCGCCATACTGGATCGCACATTGAGCGCTCACAGCTGTTCAGGAGCTGTTCCTTGTGTTCGCGAGTACACGTTAGCGGGCGCTCACTCTGTTGAACACGCTTCTGGAGATTCCCCTGTGTGTTGTGCTCAGCTGGTAATGTCAAGTGGAGCCCTACAGGCGAGAATTTTTGAAGTAGTCATTTGCAGTGTCCAGGCTGATGGAGAATAGATGCAGTGGTCACTGTATACTAGACATTTATGCTAGTTAAAGCTCCCAGGTATCAACGGTCACTTCATCTCATTGTGATGCAGCCAAGCTTGTGCTATTCCACTGACAACCATGTTGCTTTGGAGACATAAAATTGCTACCAGCGAATTGGAATTTAGATTGTCAGACATCTTCTTGTGTCCAAAAGTTACTGTTGCTCTGACTGAAGTAGGTGTTGATTAGCGGTTGCCTACCAGTTACCCATACTGCCCCATACAAATTCTAGTTAAATGGTATATTTCAGCCAATTATTACTTTACCAAGAAGTAAGCAAGGTGCAATGGAAGCAATCTATCAGTTTCAAATGGTGGAAGCATGCCAGCTGCCTACGGACTCGGCAAAAATTTGTTCTCTCTAAATTTGCTCATTTTCCCCTCGTGATACTGTGTACAAAGAATCAACATAAGCTTATAGGCTACCTTTGTTAGCAAGGGTTAAAGTTCGTAAAGAACGTTTTGAATATTATCATTTGTGCTTACATGATTGTGTTTTTTATGCGCCCACATATTTATATATGGACGCATTATGCCGTCATCTCTGTCCGTCCTTCCGGCCGTCCGTCCGTCCGGGCGGCGTCCGTCCGGCGTCTGGCGTCCGGCGTCCGCTGCTCTATCTCCAAAACCCTTTGACATACATTCATGAAATTTGGCACATATGTTCCATTCATGAATGGGACGGCATGTGCGAACTTTCGGATGGATCCGACTACCGGTGTGCCCCCGAGTGGCAATTTTAGTTTTTTACGCTTACCTTTGTATCTTCAAAAGTCCTGAACGGATTTTCATGAAATTTGGTATGTAGGCACCTAGTAGTGAGATGACGCTATCCTGCCGTTTTCGGATGGATTCGACATAGTTTGCGCCACCTAGTGGCCATTTTTACTGTTTTCGAGTCTGTTTTTGTGCTTCCACCCCTCTATCAACCAAACCGCTCAAAGGATGATTGTGAAAATTGGCATGTATGTGCTTACTATGTAGAGGACGGTTGACGATGATTTTCCGACGATTTCGACTACTGTGGCGCCTCCTAGTGGCAGTTTTGTTTTTTTTGCGCCTATGGCTGTATCTCCTAAACCGTTCGCAGGATCTTTACGAAATTGTGTAAGTATATTTATATGATGTTAACAACGGAAGATGACGACTTTTGGACGGATCCGACTACCGGTGTGCCCCCTAGTGGCAATTTTAATTTTTTTACGCTTACCTTTGTATCTTCACAAGTCCTTATTGGATTTTCATGAAATTTGGTATGTAGGCACCTATTAGTGAGATGACGCTATCCTCCCGTTTTCAGATGGATTCGACATAGTTTGCGCCACCTAGTGGCCATTTTTAGTGTTTTCGAGTCTGTTTTTGTGCGTCCACCCCTCTATCAACCAAACCGCTCAAAGGATGATTGTGAAAATTGGCATGTATATGCTTACTATGTAGAGGATGGTTGACGATGATTTTCCGACGATTTCGACTACTGTGGCGCCTCCTAGTGGCAGTTTTGTTTTTTTGCGCCTATGGCTGTATCTCCTAAACCGTTCGCAGGATCTTTACAAATTGTGTAAGTATATTTATATGATGTTAACAACGGAAGATGACGACTTTTGGTCGGATCCGACTACCGGTGTGCCCCCTAGTGGCAATTTTAGTTTTTTACGCTTACCTTTGTATCTTCAAAAGTATTGAACGGATTTTCATGAAATTTGGTATGTAGGCACCTATTAGTGAGATGACGCTATCCTACTGTTTTCAGATGGATTCGACGTAGTTTGCGCCACCTAGTGGCCATTTTTACTGTTTTCGAGTCTGTATTTTTGCGTCCACCCCTCTATCAACCAAACCGCTCAAAGGATGATTGTGAAAATTGGCGTGTATGTGCTTACTATAAGGAAGACAGCTGACAATGATTTTCAGACGATTTGGACTACTGTGGCGCCTCCTAGTGGCAGTTTTGTTTTTTTGCGCCCATGGCTGTATCTCCCAAACCGTTTGCAGGATCTTTACTAAATTTAGCAAGTGTATTTATGTGATGTTGACAACGGACGATGACGACTTTAGGATGATTCTGATTACCGGTATGCCTCTAGTGGCAATTTTAGTATTTGCCTCTAGTGGCAATTTTAGTATTTTACATTGACCTCTGTATTTTCATAGGTCTTCAGGTGTATACTTTGTGTTACTTCGTGACTGTGAAGGAAAAGTTCCAAGTAGAAATTTGTTTCTGGCATTCTAATGCTGTGCTAATCTCGTATGTTGGTAAATTTGTTTTTAATTCTATGTTTCTGTGGTGCTTTAAGCAACTGGTGTATAGGATGTGCTTGTATTATGAAGATTACTCACATTTTGCCCCTAGCCTATTGAGGAGACAATGACCATGCCTTTCCATTTTGCAAAGTATGCCCTCTACTGGCCACTTTATGGTACCAATAAACAACCCTAGAAGGATACCGTATGCGGTGCAATTGTGGGCGCATTTCAACGCTCCGCGTTGCTCTTGTTTCTTAAATATTGTTATTTTTCATGGAAATCACCATGTTTTCTCCAAGGTTATTTTTTGGCAACAGAATTTTTGGACTAAAAGCCTAATAAAATCACAGTGACTCTTTCAAGTTTGTATCAAGTAAAATAAACAGAATTTGCAAGTTTCATTCTAGAATTGCAGTTACTTGATCGTGAACTTTTGGGAATTATTATTTTACACACGATAAGATGCTGTGTACTTCAAGGATTTTGAAAATATACAGCTTTACGGTTCGAGGTTTACTGAATAAAAATTACTTGTGACATTTCATTCTTGGTAATCGGTAGTTAATATCTCAATATCTGTCAACAGTTTTATCCTTACCCATGTCTATTAGTCCAGTTTTTGCAATATCTTTTAAAACCTCCGCAGATAATGAATCTGAAACTTATCTGATGGAGTGCAGACATGCAGCATTGGTCATGTGATATGAATCTTCATGTGAATGGTACCTCTGGTACGACGCAGATAAGCCCTGCTACGATACACTTAAGTGCCATAAATATTAAACTTGCTTGATTTTTCTTTTGAAAAAAGAATGAAATTTATTGTCTATAACATTTGTACATGTACATGTAAATACAATTAGCAAACAGAAGCTCAATAGAACTACTGCCCTCCTGCACGAATTCAGTGACCTCTAGGAATTAAACGCATAACCATTTTTGTGGTTATGTGATTCAAAACAAAAAAGTAGTCCCTGTGTTCTGAAGCAGTAAATGAGTTGAGATGTGTTAGCAGCGTATAACGAAGTTTTAACACCCTACAATTACTTAGTCAAGATGTGAATCTAGTTTTAACACCCTACAATTACTTAGTCAAGATGTGGATTTAGTTTTAACACCCTACAATTACTTAGTCAAGATGTGAATCTAGTTTTAACACCCTACAATTACTTAGTCAAGATGTGGATCTAGTTTTAACACCCTACAATTACTTAGTCAAGATGTCGATCTAGTTTTAACACCCTACAATTACTTAGTCAAGATGTCGATCTAGTTTTAACACCCTACAATTACTTAGTCAAGATGTGGATCTAGTTTTCTGTAAGTGGTTTGATAACTGTAACTCTATAAGTTGAGACATTTATGTGGGTGCACAATGTACTATGTAATCTGCGCTGACAGTTAGTATCTGCATCTGCAAAGTGTGTGGGACATGTTGGTATCTGCAAAGTTGTCTTCTTATGGCACAACACAACTAGGAGTTGCTAATCTATTGTAAGTCATATTCGGCGATTCAGTGAAAATGATTAACTTCCCATTTCTTGCTACTTTTGCCATCTATTGGCAAAGTGGTTATCTATGGTTCTAAGTCAGGCATTGAATTGCTTAAATATTGTTGGCATGCCTCCCTGTTGGGTTAAAGAATTCGCGTGTTGGTTGGTTTGTTGCCTAAATTTCCGAAAACACAAAGAAAAGCCATCCTCGGGGGGGGGGGGGGGGGNGGGTGTACATTGTGAGGTTGGTCTTACCGTACATTATATGGTAATGAGTGCCTTATACCTGCATTTAGTGTGGTAAGTGCGTAATTTGCGTAATTGATTTTTTTAATCTGTCCAAAATGTTTGGACTAATTTTCTTTGGAATCTTTCTTAATTATCTACGTTTTCAAAATGTATGCATGTACTTAAACCTATGCGCCGTGATTTCTGAAGCTGCGGACCCACATAGACTTGTTTGAAAAAGAATCCCGTGTGCCAGCTGATGTCTGCTGGCTTTGTCTTCTAATGCTCTTACAAGATTTTCGTTGAAATTCGGCTGTTGTGTTTCTATTGAGGTGAACGTGACTTAGATGATGACTGTCGTGAAAGATGAAATATGGATGTCGCTGTTTCCATCTAAGCTGAGAGGGTGGCTAGATGGTCTTTATGTGATCCCACTGCCGGTGTGCCCTCTTGTGGCAGTTTTAGTTTTTGGGATCTTTGTATCAGAATCAGAGCTCTCGTTCACCTGAGAGGAAAGATGATTGTGCCTTCTCATTATTTTCAACATGGGAAACACTTCAGTTGTCATCAATTCTATTTGGAACAAATAGTGTGAAATGTAAAACTGTCAAGTGCCTATTTGAATTCATTAAGTGTGAGACCAGTTACACTGCTGCTTATTCTTGGTAGTTTAATAAGATCTTGGGCTTCTTTCTTAATATAAAACTCTGCTCTCCTTGAGACATAAGTGCTGTCAGTGTTGTCAACATAAATTTTCTAAATAGTTGCTGCAAACAGCTTGAAAGTGATGACATGTTTAGAAATGGGTACTTGATGTCTTTCCTTAAAATAAGAAAGTTCTGCTATAGCAACCTGTTGGGTTTAAACATTGACAGCTGCAAGCTTCTGGTCTGTCTTGCTGATGCACATCCAAATAGGGTGTTGTGCTCTGTCCTATATAATACACACAGACTTGTCATAGTATAACTTCTAGTTGGCCCTAATGTTCTCGGCATTTTTACTTGGCGGAATTCTTCCGCCAAGTATGTTGCTCTGACAGCAAGTTTTTTTTTTTTTTTTTTTGTTCGCTCTCTACAGGTCGCAATTCTGGTCCGATTTTCACGAAATTTGCACACAACATGTAGATCGGGAATCACTGGAACGCTATTGTTTTTGGTCATGATCGGATACAAAATGGCGGACGTGGCGGCCNATTTAGTTTTAACACCCTACAATTACTTAGTCGAGATGTGGATTTAGTTTTAACTCTACAATTACTTAGTCAAGATGTGGATTTAGTTTTAACTCTACAATTACTTAGTCAAGGTGTGCATCTAGTTTTCTGTAAGTGGTCTGATAACTGTAACTCTATAAGTTGAGACATTTATGTGGGTGCACAATGTACTATGTAATCTGCACTGACATTTAGTATCTGCAAAGTGTGTGGGACATGTTGGTATCTACAAAGTTGTCTTCCTATGGCACAACACATCTAGGAGTTGCTAATCTATTGTTGTACTCTAGAATGTTTTAGACTAAGTCATATTCGGCGATTCAGTGAAAATGGTTATTTCCCTTTACTTGCTACTTTTGCTGCCATCTATTGGCAAAATGGTTATCTATGGTTATCTATGGTTCTAAGTCGGGCATTGAATTGCTGAAATATTGTTGGCATGCCTCCCTGTTGGGTTAAAGAATTCACATGTTGGTTGGTATGTTGCCTGAATTCCGGAAACACAAAGAAAAGCCATGCTCGGGGGGGGGGGGGNTCGTACCGTACATTATATAATAATGAGTGTCTTATACCTGCATTTACTGTGGTATGTGCGTAATTTCCGTAATTGATTTTTTGAATCTGTCCAAAATGTTTAGACTAATTTACTTTAGAATCTTTCTTAATTATCTACGTTTTCAAAATGTATGCATGTAATTAGATCTATGCGCCGTGATTTCTGAAGCTGCGGACCCACATGGACTTGTTTGAAAAAGTATCCTGTGTGCCAGCTGATGTCTTTTGGCTATATCTCCTAACGCTCTTAAAAGATTTTCGTTGAAACTCGGCAGTTGTGTTTCTATTGAGGTGAACGTGACTTAGATGATGACTGTCGTGAAAGATGAAATATGGATGTCGCTGTTTCCATCAAAGCTGAGAGGATGGCTAGGTGGTCTTTTTGTGATCCCACTGCCAGTGTGCCCTCTTGTGGCAGTTTTATTTTTTGGGATCTTTGTATCAGAATCAAAGCTCTCATTCACCCGAGAAGAAAAATGATTGTGCCTTCTCATTTTCAACATGGGAAACACTTCAGTTGTCATCAATTCTATTTGGAACAAACAGTGTGATATGTAAAACTGTCAAGTGGCTATTTGAATTCATTAAGTGTGAGACCAGTTACACTGCTGCTTATTCTTGGTACTTTAATAAGATCTTGGGCTTCTTTCTTAAAACTCTGTTGTCCTTGAGACATAAGTGCTGTCAGTGTTGTCAACATAAATTTTCTAAATAGTTGCTGCAAACAGCCTGAAAATGATGACATGTTTAGAAATGGGTACTTGATGTCTTTCTTTAAAATAAGAAAGTACTGCCATAGCACTCTGTTGGGTTTAAAACATTGCCAGCTGCAAGCTTCTGGTCTGTTTTGCTGACGCACATCCAAATAGGGTGTTGTGCTCTGTCTTGTATAATACACACAGATTTGTCGTAGTATAACTTCTAGTTGGCCCTAATGTTCTTAGCATTTTTGGACTATTAATTTATCACTTTTCATTTTTTGTCCACCAGGGGGAGGAAGAGGAGGAGCGAGCAGCTGATGCAAAGAAACTCCCAGAGACCAACCAGGGGGCGCTATGTGCTACCAAGGCATGGGTGGAGAGTGGGGGTCTCACTTCGATGCAAGATGGAGGTAGGTATTTCAGTTTGCTGTTGTTGTTTAGACTGTTTGCCAAGTGTGAAGTCTCATCCTGTACAAATGCTTTTACACTGTTTATGCACATTCCTAGCTACTACTGCTCCACCCCTAGCAACTGCTCCACCCCTAGCAACTGCTCCACCCCTAGCAACTGCTCTACCCTTAGCAACTGCTCCACCCCTAGCAACTGCTCTACCTGTAGCAACTGCTCTACCCTTAGCAACTACTGTTCCCGTAACAACCAGATACTGGTGTGTGTGTATGAGTGAAGCATAGCTATGTGTGGTTGTATGTGAAACACTCTATAAGCACAAGTCCGGATACTGACATGTACAGTGTAGAGTATGTGGCCGTATGTGAAACACTCTATAAACACAGTGTCCGGATACTGACATGTACAGTGTAGAGTATGTGGCCGTATGTGAAACACTCTATAAACACAGTGTCCGGATACTGACATGTACAGTGTAGAGTAAATGGCTACGTAAAGCTACATTTTGCTCTGTGTACCTGTCACATTAACACATGTTGTGTTCTTATTTGAAGATCCAAAATCTACAGCTGATATATTTACTAAAAATCATTGTTGTGTTACGCGACTGACCTATATAATTAATGGGATTCCCTGTGCCCCATTTTTTACTTTCAGGGTTGGTCAACCCCAATCTAAGCAAAAGTTGTCCAATCTTTTTCTCGGCCTGTAGAGGGTTTATATGTTTTTCTTGGTAACAGAAAACAAGTCCTATTAAAAAAATACATGTGGTCTGATGCTCGTTGTATAGATGTGTGCAAACTACTCATCCAGGCCCATTGCATTTAACACCTGAAATCATTTTCATCGATTAGTATTAACACATAACACATATAGACATATACACAAATCACGACCAAGCTGAGGTTGTCCAAACTTGTTTGAAGGGTCTAGCTGTGGGGTCTAGTGGGATTCAGAACTACGAGCTCGTGAACAGGAATCAGACCCATTAGGCCACACTCTACCTCCTATCATCGTAAGGAAATTCTTGAGACTGATTTGGCAAGAGTAATGGACCTCATTCGAGTTTTGTTTTTCAACAAGTTGAACAAGCGAAATGCAGCTTTAACAAAAATTCAATTCTTTCAAATATTTTGGTATTAATTTCAAACCCATAAAACTATTTTTAAAACTCTTGATGTTCACAGACTCTTATTATAGGCATATTGTTATCGTGCGACTGCTTTTTATGAAAGTTGTGGTTTTTCATGGTATTGCTGTATGAGACGCAAGTTTAATTGCAAAACTTGCATATTATGTTTCTTTAGTCTATTAGTTATGGAAGGGTGTCTGGAATTTTCTGTTAAGGCCTTTTAGCACAAGAACTAGGCTGTCAGAATTTGATAGCAGGGTTCTTGTGCAAAAAGACCTTAAGAAAAAATGACATACATGTTTATGTAACTTATGGAATAAAGGAGCAGAATTTCAAAGTTTTATTTTTTGCTCATTACAATTCATCTCCTGTTAAGAGTATATTGTTTTATGGACCTAGCTGATGTGTAGTGCTCATACCAGCATTGTTTTCTTTCACCAATAGATGGCAATGCCTATTTTTGAAAATGGTTACCAATAGATGGCGTTGTCAGTGAATGAATGTATATGTACTACATCTGTTTTGCAGTTATTTGTCTCTACAAAATCTTGTTTCATCAGATGCTTCACTGAATATGACAGTACTTATTCCCTTGTTTAGATGTCTCATATTTGGTCTTTATTTTTTTAGTCTTCCAGTTTTCTTAAAAGTTAAGAGATGGAAATTATTTAGACTAAAAGTATCTTGATATTGAAGTTGTCTGGTTAGTTTTATAGTACATCCTTTCTGTAGTTTTCCTACTATTGAGCAATTATAGTTTTGCATTTTTTACTTGATTTTTTCTGTGCTCAACTCTTGACCTTATACATGGACTGAAAACCTGCGTGCACATGGCCATTCATATGTACTAACTAACTACCTCACAAGGGACTTGGTGGTTATTATTTTATAACTAGCAAAGACAATAGATCACACCACTTTTGAATGAGCATGGGAGTAATGCTCATCGTCTGTAAATTACGTTTGTTCACTTTTGTCAGCCGCGCGTGCTCTCTGGGGACGCGTGTATCTGATTGGTCAGAAGTCTCGTGTGTATTGGACACTGCGCAGAACACGTTGTCTGCAGCCCCTTAGAAAAGGATTGAAGGCGGAAAAATCGATTAAATACTGTTACATAGAACATGGAATCAGTGGTGGTTTTATTAATTTGATGAACTTGTGCTACAATTGTTAGTTATGTATATTAAGAATTTAGCTAAAATGGTGCTTGTTATGGTGTCAAGAGTAGGCAAATATTTCTCAATAGAAGGTTGTAACAAAAACGAAAGGGATTATCATTAAATATAATTTTCAGCAGAAATTTAATGAAAATGGGGAATTTTTAAAAAATTTATCAATAATTACTGTTTTTGATTAATCGCTCATTATCTTTTACTGAAATGTTGTCACTTAGGTTCTTATATGAGAAATTGACACGTCGCATTGAGTGAGATTGCTGATGTCTTGTTACGTTATGGATACCTGCATCCTACCTGCGTGATGTTAGAGCTTGGCGCCATTATGTCAACATTATACCAAGTTAGCTTGTTCACATGCCCGCATTCCTTTTTCATATTAGGTTATTTTTGTGTTACTAAGCAGCTTTTGATAGATGTTCTTTGGGTTATTGCGTCTATTCAGAATGAATAGACAGACTTTCAAACTAAAGATTTAGAATTTGTTTTTGTGACTCGTATTGCAACCATGAATGGTTAACAGGTTTTATGGCTGCATTTGCCTTTAATGGTTCCAGGAAATTCAAAACACTGGTAGAAGTTATTCACTGAATGAACAGTGCACAAGTTTACAATGTAACACTTGCTTTGAACCTGCTGAACATCACTTCTGTGTACAATTGTAATAGCATTCCCCAAGACATGAAATGAAAATGATCTGAAGAGTGACCCTTGACGAAGTCAACTCAAGAAGGGTAAAAAATTATCCTATCAACAACAAAACGATCTTAGACATACATAGCTGCTCTAAGAAATGAATTAGAGACATGGAAAAGTTAAAAACGTATCACACATTTTAAAAACTGTGTCGTGCGCTTACCCATATTTGGGTCATGGGCATTTGGCTGAAGATGCAACGATGAACTGCTGCCTAGACCTCCACTAGTGAGATCGGTTTGTACAGAGAGGTTAGCAGGTTAGCATTTTGCGCGCGCGCACACACACACACACACACACACACACATTGTTTTGCGAAATGTTTCTAATTTCAGTGCCAATCAAATTAGTCCTTAATTGCCTTGGATGTCGCTTTCCCAATCAGAAAAGTCGCTTACATAACATATTTATGCGACAGCCAGAAAAATCTAATACCGTAATCGTTCGGGTTAACGCCCATGCTCAGTTAACCGCCCACCCCTACTTTAGGTGGATTTTCGATTTAACCGCCCACTGCTCAGTTAAGCGCCCCCCTACGATTTTTGAAGATTTCNGCGCCCATGTTCGGTTAACCGCCCACCCTGGATTTCTTGAAATTTCACGTTTAAGCGCCCATGTCTGGTTAACCGCCCACCCCCGATTTTTTGAGTTTGCCAATTTAACCGCCCAGGGCGTTAACCCGAACGATTACGGTATAACACGGCAAGATAATGCACGCAATGACGTTGCGGGATATCACAAAATTTTGCACACCATGGAGATTGCCAACAAACACATTTCAGCAAAGGAACCCATGATGCTTATGCTGTGTCATAACAGTCACAGTTCATAAAGAAATAAACATAATCTGCTGTGTAGTAGTTACTGTTTATGTTTATAGAATGGGCTTTGATTACCAACCTTCACTGATTGTACTTTCTTGAGATAAAGAATGAAAACGATGGATTATTTTTGGTAGTCATAATGTTAAAGCGTCTGTAATCTAGGGAGATGACGTTAAACTTTTGTGTACTTGCCGATTTTGAATGTGGCGTAATGAAAAATGTAGGATGTAGAAGGGTTCAAGTGCAACTTTGAAAACAAAATGGCCACTACGTCTGCCTTATCAAATCTGATGGTGACGATTAACAGTAAGTTTTGAGATGTTTGCTAGATACCTGTAGTGTGCAAACAGTAACCAAAGTTTTGTCATTTTTACCAATAAAACTCAATATCTCAAATTCTGTATAGTGGTCAAAATATTGTTACTATTCATTTATTAGAGTATTTCTTAGAGAATGTATATGGCAAGCCTTGTAATGTTTGTTCAGTCTGTTTAGAAGGCATCCCAGCTTATATGAAAAATACAACATGGCAACCATAGGCTTCTTCTTGAATGTAAATTTTGCATGAAACTCAACAGATGTGCGTAATAATGAAAATAAAATGAAGTTCTTTAAGGAGCGACACTTGGCGAAATGGAATGAAATTTTAGATGAAACCTAGAACACAAGCAGCCCCTTCCCTATTGCACCTATGCACAATAAATTATAAACCATTAAATGTACTTTTTGGTAATTAGTCAAAAAAGACCATCGTCAAATCAGAAGGAAAATCTGGAATAACTCGAGAAACCAATAATGTACTGCAGATAGCCCTTGAGGAGATCTATTTAAATATTAAATGTGAGAAGGTTTGGTCAAAGAATCGCAAAGCTAGACCTGCTTAAACATTATTTAAAAAATGACCGTCACAGTGCCATCTTGTTTCGCTCACAAACCAGAATCCTCTGATTTTAATTAGATAAACAGTGTACGTCAAATTAATGTCAATCAAATGAAAAGTGTGATTTGTTGCACAAATATGATGGGTGACCAAAGTGCATCAAGAAATATGTTAATAAGGTAGCAGTCATGTGACCAGTAAATATTGGATGTCTTGAGAACAGTAAGTTGTAGTGAGAAATGGACGGCACATTGCAGGTAGCTCTTGACCATATCTATCTGTACTCAAATTTGTAGAAAGATGTGTCAATGGTGCCGTCGTTACCACACGAAAATCCCATCAATTACCGATCAATCACCAAAAAATCTCAAATAACTTGAGAACGGTATGTGCGAGAGAAAAACAAATTGCTCACTCTCTATAGTCCACAGAAAAAAAATCTGAAAAATCACACCGGAGACAGTGGAACTATGGCTCCACAAACCAGGCCTCGGTATTTGGTAGATACATGATGTGTGTGAATTTCATGTAGTTTGGACAAAAAGTGTGATTTGTAGCATGCATGCAAATTAAGTGAAACCTTTTTCGTCAGGTAATAAAAGCCAAGGTATGGAATCATTTAAAAACTCATTTCAGAACAAAATAAATTATTGTCTTATTTCCTACAGGTAAATCGAGTTGAGCCGATTTCATATGAGGGACATTTTCAGCTGTTAAGTTCTACGACATGTTGGCTGTGTGATTGTCTCAGCAACATGCTGTGACAACGTGTCTGGTGACAAGCTGTGGACAGTCAAACGGCTTCAGCTTTGTGCAGCTTTTCGTCCGATACTTCGTAGAAATTGGAGGAATGAAAATGTTCATTCACCAATCAAAAATCACCTTTACATAACCAATGTGACTTCTTCCCTCAGTCCCATGTCATGCGACTAAATGCAAAGCTATAGGGAATGCCAAGTGGAACGACTGTGTTAATAAGTACAAACAGAAGTGGTTGGTAAAAGAACTGACCAGGGGCGGATCCAGGATTTTTTAAAAGGGGGGATCAAGGATTTTTCTAAAAAGGGGCGTCTAAGTCAACAGTTTGAAAATTCTGAATATGATATCGCTAAAATCAAGGTAAAAAAAGGGCCCGGATCCCCCTGGATCCACCTGTGCTAACTCAGGAATTTTAGTTATATGGGATGCCAGTTTTTAGCAGCCCACAATAAAATTAATATAAACTCAACACGTGCAAATGCTAACTGACAGAACTCAACAAAGTCTGTTATTATGGGAAGTTCAGATTGTTTTGACTTAAGATGAATTTGGCAGGAATTGAATGCTTGTATGTTGTTGACACTTATATGAATGCAACAGTACACTCGCTTAACTCATCAGCTGACACGCCACACCTTTTCGGGAACGGACAATATTGCTTGTCTGAAACACTGCTTAGACTGATTATTTTCCCGTGATTAATTATTCACTTTAAATGGTTGTTATTGGAAACATCCAGGTACCAGCATTTTTACTATGTACCCATTCTCGTACCACATGATTTAATGCATTTGTTTATTAATTTTTCATTAGCCCTTGTTGCTCTGCAATTGTGATCACTTAAGACCTCAGTCTCATTAGCCAAATTTTAACAAGTTACTTTTGTGCCCATAGCAGCCTTAACCTGGGTGGAATGGCGTGATTCTGTCAACAGGGTTTTATGTAAAATTATCTACTCCAGTCTTCAGCATGTAGCCTGGACAGGCCAAGAGAAATCAATAGGAGTAAATTTGTTGTGCAACTTGACACCCCCGTGTTTGGAATGAGATCGATCCGCATACAGATCCTGCCCACCCCTACTATGAACTGCCTGCGTGAACTATGTGTGTGAGTTGTCTTGAATCAATACTGTTCTGGGTAGTTTTAAATTATCGAGTAAAGAGCCACAAATTGTGTCGGTTACAACGCATATTTTCATTAAACATAGACACACAGTGGTGTTGTTGTCTCACATGTCACACCACTCAATGTACGGCAGGTCGCGGGCCCCCCTGCCTGCACGCTACCACCAGTATGGACCATACGCTGCAGTTCACCACGGGATGTTCCAGATGCCAGGTAGGTTCAGTGATAATGGTGTTGGAGATGGTATTTGTCTAGGATATCACAACAAATGAGTATAACCCCAGGCAGGCTGTCTTGTCATTGAATTGCTTGCTGTGCAGTTAAATGGAGATCAGCCGTTGATTAATTGTCTTCTTGATAGCACAATGTGATCACTATAATACTGCGGCTCTTTAAGAGATGCTTAAAAGAAAATAATGCGAGTTTTGGACATTCGCCACTTGCACAAATTCGCCATTATACTTGAAAACGAGGCATTATTTCCCAACTACAATGGTTCTGCATGTTTGGAACCTGCATATTTTCATGTTTGCATTGTTAAAATCGATGCTAAAATGAGGCGTTGTGTCCTGAACAACAATCATTTATGCAGTGCCACCAAGTGTGCAAGTTGTGAATAGGGCCCAATAACATGAACTGAAATTTTTTCAGGTACCATTTTGTAAAAAATTAATTTGCTGAATTTGTAGCTTTTCGCAAATCGATATCAAACAAATTTGTCACCATTTGATCACGTGCTCTGTTGTTGCTAAGTTGCTGTCTTTGTAGCCACATCCTGGAGTGCTTCGTCAGTTCCTGGATCTCATGCGCGCACACAGCGTTAAATATGGGGGGCTCGAGTTCCCGAAGTTGTGGACTATTTGCTAACAAAAGGGCGGGCGGACTAAAAAAAGAACGGGAGCACCTCTGTGAATTGCGCGTTTGCCCTTATTTAGTGACTTGGACGGACTAATGGACTGGATCTGTAGTTGGATTACAAATATAATAATTTGAAGAACCCCTACGAATTATTCACCTTTATTTGAAATGCACGAACTGACGAGTGACTTAAGGAATTTTCAACAAAGATGGCGATTTTGCAATAACAACACTCGGGGGGAAAAATGGTGACGGATTTATATTAGCTAAATTTGCCAGTTTTGGGAAAGCTTAGATTTTGGCAAATTAATTTTCTGCAAAAATAGTATCACGTTATCTAAAGAGTTATTCAGTTCCTATTATTTATCCAAACGTCCCAAAATTTTCCGTGAATCTCATGTTTTATTCTCATTTTATTACCGTTTATGTCTATTGAACTTAACACCTTACTTTTTTGACGTTGTATGAAAACTCTGCTCTTGATTGTCAATAATTGCTGTGAATCAAGATGTATCTTTTTCGCTAGTAATCTTTGTCAAGTAGTGTAACGCATTTTTTTTGTTGATAGTTGTGAATCAGTTTGTACCTACGTACAATACATATATCATTAACCTTGGCTATAAACAATAGTTACCTTGTCTTTAATCTTGTTAATTGCTATTTAGTTACTGCATTCATTGACATTAATGGGCATTTGAAGCTATGCTCTGAGTGTCGACAGTTTCCCAGCTTGCTGGTTCACTTCCTCTTAACCAGTATTCTCATGGTTAAGCGTTCCCTTTACTTGTCCAAACACTGGTGTCCAGTAGGCTCTCTTTTCGAAAATTGATGGGGTCCACTTCAGTTATCTTGGTATCCATGAAAACAGTCTGAAAATCTTTAAACTGACACCGGAAAAATGAAGCAAATCTTAGAGTAATTTTTTCATTTGAAAATAGGGGATGATAATTCAAAAATGAAACTGGTGGTTTTCATATCTTCAGTTGTATTTCTGAACTTAGAATAGTGTGCAAGACTGTTCATCTTAGCTTCACTGATACATTAACACAGTCATGGACAAACATGTAAATTCCAAATGTGCTGGTTGCCATTGTGAGTAAATGTGCTGGTTGCCATAGTAAATAAATTTTTTGCAGTCGTTCATGTTTCAAAATATAGAAAGATGAAGCCAAAAAACTTTGGAGATTTTCTTTTTCTTATTGTTATTACGATTACTGAAATATGTCACTCAATTTGGAGATGCTTAGTATAGTTTTTTTTAGTATTAATTTATTTCATAAGTCAAGACAATAGATAAAATCACTGCCTAGTAATTGTTGCTCATTTAACAAAGTCAGGCACTAGAAGGCGCTAGTTTTATAGGACCAATACCACAAATGAAATCTGACATTATCTATGATAGCAGTATTCTTAGAAGTACTTATTAGAAGTGTGAACAATCCCAAACAGTAATAATTACAAAGGTACGATTTTTCTAGTGATTCGGGAACTTTTGATGATGCGTTATTGGGTGGGTGAAAAGGCGTTACATAATTGCCAGTCTGCTTTTCTCACAAATTTCTTGTCTGAAAGAAAATAGTTGTTCTAGATGACACTGGGTTGTGAACATAAAAGGTGTTCTCATGTGATGTATTGAAAAGTAATGTGGCCTATGAAGAAACGATTTTGCTGCGAGTGAGAACAATCCTACTGTTCTTTAGGGAGGAAACAGATTTGTCCGTGTTCTCAACCTGGGCTGTTCTGCACAGTTTTGTTGTAAAGCTTTTTTTTTGAAACATTATATGTTCTTTTAGAACGCTCTGCGTTATAATATATGAATTTACATTTTGTAGCGGCTGGTTTAGTCATCTGTTAGTGCTGCTGATGTTTGTATTCTGAAAAGAATGAATTATAGGTACAAGGTGTTAATTGGAAAATTGTAAAATGATAACCATCATTCTTTTTAGTACTATGCTAAACTGTGAATTTATTAATGAGTAGTGCACTTGTAGACAAGTACGTTAGACTGTATAGTTTGGATAAGCTGCTTTGTGTCACGCCTAAGTTCTGATGATACTGCCAGCATGGCCACTTAGTTTGTGTGTTCTAACTGCAACCATTCATCTACAAAGTCAAGATGATATGGGGGACCCTCAGGATAAAAGGAAATAGCCCTGGATACACAGTTGAGCATTGATTGATGCTGGTGAATTGTCAGTGTCCTCTTCACATCTGGTGTAAGGTGTCTAGTTCTTGGCTTGACCGCCCTTTGTGTCGACTGTTCCTTGTCTGACTATCAGGCCTTTATCCAGGATTTTGAAAATAGGGTATCCAAAATGGGGTTCCCAATATTCCAGGGCGTCCATGATTCCGACGCGTAACCCCCCACCCCCAGCAATACCCCCAAACACACAGATTTTTTTTACAAAAAATGCACAGATCAAAGTTTTTACATCTAAGTTTATATAACAGCCTTCTATGGTGAGCATTTTTACTAAAAAAAACTGTGTTGACCAAGACTTTTACAATGCTGTCAATCAAGTGTCAAAATAGCGACAATGCATATACTTTGTACATTGTATATTTCTTCCTGCTTTGAAAAAAGAGCCCCCACTGTGAGCCTTCAGAGGCTTCCTAGTATTCATTACAATGTGTGATGCCAAACTTGAAAGGTTCCTATTGACAGTCATGCCTGCTGACTATGTACTGGCTTAGCTGATCCTTAGCTTGACTGTTCCTTGACTTGACAGTTCCTTGGCTTGACTGCTGGCCTTGGCTCAGAGGGTCTTTGACTCGACTGTTCGTTGGCTCAGATGGTCTGCGACTTGACTGTTCCTTGACTCAGGTGGTCCTTGGCTCGACTGTTCTTGGCTCAGATGGTTCTTGACTCGGCTGTTCCTTAGCTCGGATGGTCCTTGGCTCGACTTTTCCTTGGCTCAGCAGATCCTTATCTCAACTGTTCCTTGGCTAAGATGGTTCTTGACTCAACTGTTCCTTGGCTGAGATGATCCTTGGCTGGACTTTGCCTTTGCTCCACTTTTCCTTGTGTTAGGTTGTACAAATCCTCAGGTGGTATTCAAGGTGGTATTTCTTGGAACACTGATTGTTGGCAGGTGATCAAATCCTGGGAAATTGAAAAATATCTCAAGATTGCTGCTATATGGTCTCTCAAGTTCTTTTTGTGTGTCACAGAGCCTCGCTTTGTGTTGCTGCTAATTGCAAACATTTTTGAGGAATACTCAAGTATTTTTGTCTCGGAATACGCCATTTGCAAAAAGTCATCTCAGTTATCTTGAATCTTTTTGAAATTGCAAGCTCTTCATCATTCATCTTTTTTCAGCTTCAATTAAGTAAAATTGTAGGTCGTGAAACTGGCCTATTAATAGCATTAAATCAAATGTAATCCGCGAATCCCTCCTCCCTAGACAAATTAAATATGATCAATGACGCATTTTACTACTCAGGATCAAAAGTCTGATATGGCTATAGCTGTTAGTCTTTCCACTTTGCTATATTGAGCTTGCAATATATTGGATATACCGTAAAATCTCACCAATTTTGCACTAATAATAATCACTAAAATTGCCTTTTACATTCTTCAAAGGCTTGTTGGTAATGCCCACATTGTTTCCGATGGTAGCTATGGTAACTACCTTGAAAAAGTATAACTTAAGTGTTACTTACCTTTCATTGAAACATGAAAAAATACTATTTGATTTATGTGCCACATCTTGTCCTAAATTGACGAGATTTTTTGGTGTTTTGTTCTTATTCACTGGGGGTGAGGTAAATAATATTTTCAACAATGTCAAAAACGGCCAATTGCTTAAAGATATAACCAATGGTGTTATTTACTTGTGGAAATACTTATAAGTAACTTGAATCTTATAGTTAACTCGAATCATGAAACTTGTTTGAGCAAATAATTTTGGTGTACTGACAGAATCGAATGGTTCCTTAAGGTAGTGTCATTGTTTACCACCTGTGGAGGTTTATGTGGATATATAGAGTTAATGACATGTTATGGTAAGGGTGAAATACAGGTGAGGCTCTTGGGAATATAGAACAGTGGACCTCTTCTGTAATGGTTATAAACAAAGTGCTTTAACCACGGAGTCTCGGGGTATCCCACATGATTGAATTTCATCAAAAATACTGAATGCTAGCTGTACCTAGGATCCACCGCTAGCTGTACCTAGGCTCCAAGTCTGATCATGGCAGTATTTCTGGCATTTTTTCTTGCTGTTAATTTTGTTAGTTTATGCGCTATCATCATCTAACCCTGTTGTACGCGATATGTGATTTCAGCGTAAATATGTGTGACTGCTAGATATGACTAACACTAATGCCGTCACTGCACTGTTTAATTTGCTCGTTTATTGTAATATTGATTTTTAAGATGTCTCTCTGTGTACACTTCAACGCATCGCTTTGTGTGCTCGTAGTATTTGTTATTGTAAATGCATGCTTGGCCATCTACTCAAGTGGCCTCTCAGTAGAAGCACGACAATCAGTAAACAGTAGGCTTCCTACATTGTTGTGTGTTCACTATTCAAGGTTTGTTAGTGAAAAGACGCCCGACAGGACACTGAATTTGTTCCTGTGTTTTATCTGGAAATGTCAATAAGTTAATGTGCTTTCTGTAACTGGTCAATACAGTGTCAATGAGAAGCTGCGGTTCTCATGTAAATCACTTCCTTTGTTTCTTGTCGAGGACAGGGTCTGTTTAAATGTTGCCTGTGATCTAATTGAAAATAAACACACTTTGTATAGTGATTCTTAATTCCAAAACCAGAGGAAAATCAATGTTGATATTTCCTGCTATTGGCTTTTGATGTGCATTTTTATCAACTGACTTTCAAGCCACATTTACTGAAATCTGATGTGTTCATTTTTGAATTTTGTTAAAATACTTTGGACTTGTTTCACGTTAAGTTAGCCTAGACTGATTCATTTTTTATTAAAAACCTTTGAAAACAAATCTTGACACAAACCAAATTTGCTACGAAAATACAGTAATTACTTGATTAATAAATAGATGAGATTAATTGACCAGCAAGCTGTGGTTATGGTGGTTGACTTATGTCTTGTCTTTGTTCTTCTGTGTCAAGTTGCACTACTTGAGCTCTGGTAGGGAAATCAATAACCAGTTAACTTGTGCATGTTGGGGATCGCACTTGAATGTCTCGCGGTCACGCTGTCTTGTCTCTGTGGGTGTTCTTAATACAACGAACACATGCCGTTTTTCACAAGGTAGATGGGACATCTATGACCAGTTGCTGAAATTGTCCTCAATAGGGACTCAGGAATATTCCTTAACTTTTCACGACTTTTGGCATTTGAAGTCCTGCGAAAAAACTGATTGTCCTTTCATATTTTCGCTACAAAAACGAAACCTCAAAACAGTAACTAAAGCTTTTGGAGGTTTTTGCTTTCTATTTTGTTTCTGTCATCATTATCTGGCGATTACTTACTGCTGATTTTAAACACTACTAGTAAAAGCTCAAAAAAACAGATTTCAATGTAAGCTGTGTTCAAGGTATTGATCATTCTAAACATGATCGCTGACGGTAAACCTAGTGATGTTATCAAGCCTTGCTAATAACGGTAATCCATTGTTAGCAGTTCATGGCAGGATGTATTAAATGTGACTACTCTGTCTTGATTAGCCGTGTTAATTAGTCAGGTAGAACTCTTATTAATCAATAGTATTAATGTGATCACTGTGAGATGTTCAGGCCTGACCTCTGGTAGTCATGAGTCGACCCTTGTTCTGGTGGAAGGTTACTGAAAGGGAAATTATCCAATAAGGGCAACATGGTTTGGCTTTGTAGATTGTTGACAACTGATCATGCAGTATTTTTTGTTTTCCATAATTTCAGTCCAATTTAAGTCTGAGGTATATTTGTTCAGCTTTTGAAAAAAGAAGAAAAAAATAGTTGAAAGTGATGCAGGCAGGCGTTTTCTTCTCAACTGTGTGATTCAGTGTTTCAAAATGATTGTAAGGATATGACGACCAGAACTAGTTGTGCTATTTTCTGAGGCTTCAGTTGTTGTTACTCTACAACTTTACATTTGTTTTTTGAGTATGGACTTCAAACAATTGTCAAAATGTTGTGGTGCTGCAGCGCCTTATGTGCTTAGGTATAAGCCTGTCCTCCACTTTTGGTTGTGCTATCACTTATAAGCCTATACCCCTCTTTTGGTCACTTACAAGCTCACGTGCCCAGGTATATACCATCTTAACTCTCAGTTCATATCAAATCAACCTCATCTCTGACTTGCATGGTGCTGCTAGTCGGGCAAGCAACGGCTGCTTTGAAAAACAGATCGCAACGGCATGTGTTCATCCCACACGCATGTTTTTGTGCGATACAAGCCTATGGGCTTCATACTTGAATGTCAGATACAAGCCCAGTCGGACGGTAACTCACACACATTTTTGTAGCTCCCAGTTGCAAGCCCATAGGCTTATACCAGATGGGATATATTATTTTCAGTAAATCTTCATCTATGTAACACGCAATAGGTTTGAAATTTAGTTTGTATTTTATCATTTTTCTCAGCAAAAAGGAAAATCCAGAAAAGTCTGTGACATCGTAAACCTTGTTTTTGAAATATAGGAGCCATGAAACATCAATTGGGCATTTTTTGATTCATTTAAAGCGAGGTTGTTAGACTGAAAACTCTAGAAGTGCTGAGTTTTATGATTGTTTTTTTGGAGAATTACTCTTGACCAAACACCATACTGAAGTCTGGGGAGTACTTATGTGGTGTTTGCACCTTGGCCTTTTCCAGCAATTTTCCAACAAAAGGGTTCATTTTTCAAATTGAATTAGGGAGGTTTTAATGTTTTGCTAAGTGCAAAAAGTTCTTATTCAATTTTCATGGGGACAGTCTTAAGTTGTATTAAGAGTAACAACAGTCCATTGTTTTGAAGTGTCCATTGAAGGCGCTTTTGAAGGGTGACGTGTAAAAGGTTCCTTTCATAGTATTAACTTTCTAAAAGCGGTTTCCCTGGTTTCCCACCTCTACACTCTGACAAAAAACAATGGAGTTCCCTCTGGAGGCTCAGATTAATGACATTTTTATTTTATACCTGTGCACCAACTGTGAAAAGTTTTGTCTAACTCTAGTAGTGAAACATTTGACCATTTGACCTCTTTACGCTTTGTTCAGTGTGATGTCATTAAATGCATAAATGCTGGTTATATTTCTGTTCTGTTAATTTGTCNAGGCGTTTTCTTCTCAACTGTGTGATTCAGTGTTTCAAATGAGTGTAAGGATATGAAAACCAGAACTAGTTGTGCTATTTTCTGAGCCTTCAGGTGTTGTTACTCTACAACTTTACATTTGTTTTTTTGAGTGTCGACTTTATAAACAATTGTCAAAATGATGTGGTGCTGCAGCACCTTATGTGCTTAGGTATAAGCCTGTCCTCCACTTATGTGCTTAGGTATAAGCCTGTACTCCACTTATGTGCTTAGGTATAAGCCTGTCCTCCACTTATGTGCTTAGGTATAAGCCTGTACTCCACTTATGTGCTTAGGTATAAGCCTGTCCTCCACTTTTGGTTGTACTATCACTTATAAGCCTGTACCCCTCTTTTGGTCACTTACAAGCTCACCTGCCCAGGTATATACCATCTTAACTCTCAGTTCATATCAAATCAACCTCATCTCTGACTTGCACGGTGCTGCTAGTCGGGCAAGCAAGGACTGCTTTGAAAAACAGATCCCAACAGCATGTGTTCATCCCACACGCATGTTTTTGTGCGATACAAGCCTATGGGCTTCATACTTGAATGTCAGATACAAGCCCAGTCGGACGGTAACTCACACACATTTTTGTAGCTCCCAATTGCAAGCCCATAGGCTTATACCAGACGGGATATATTATTTTCAGTAAATCTTCATCTATGTAGCACACTATAGGTTTGAAATTTTGTTTGAATTTTATCATTTTTCTCAGCAAAAAGGAAAATCCAGAAAAGTCTGTGACATCGTAAACCTTGTTTTTGAAATATAGGTGCCATTAAACATCAGTTGAGCATTTTTTTGATTCATTTAAAGCGAGGTTGCTAGACTGAAAACTCTAGAAGTGCTGAGATTTATAATTGTTTTTATGGAGAATTACTCTTGACCAAACACCATACTGAGGTCTGAGGGAGTACTTATGTGGTGTTTACACCTTGGCCTTTTCCTGCAATTTTCCAACAAAAGGGTTCATTTTTCAAATTGAATTTGAGAGGTTTAATGTTTTGCTAAATGCAAAAAGTTCTTATTCAATTTTCATGGGGACAGTCTGAAGTTGTGTTAAGAGTAACAACAGTCCATTGTTTTGAAGTGGCCATTGAAGGCACTTTTGAAGGGTGACACATGTAAAAGGTTCCTTTCATAGTATTAACTTTCTAAAAGTGGTTTCCCTGGTTTCCCACCTCTACACTCTGACAAAAAACAATGGAGTTCCCTCTGGAGGCTCAGATTAATGACATTTTATTTTATAGGTGTGCACCAACTGTGAAAAGTTTTGTCTAACTCTAGTAGTGAAACATTTGACCATTTGACCTCTTTAGGCTTTGTTCAGTGTGATGTCATTAAATGCATAAATGCTGGTTATATTTCTGTTCTGTTAATTTGTCCACAGATGGACATCATCATGTGATAAGGCCCTCCCCAGGTACTGTCTGTCCTCTCTATCTACACAGCTGCTTGCTAACTTTTCCAACAGCAGATAATGATTGCATTGCTGCACCACTCATGTTTATTGATCATATTTGCCTGTCTGTGGCGACAGTTTGTAACTGATACATTGATTGTCAATTAGTATTTGGTTGCTAAATGTACTGACTTTCCGTTGCATACCACAGTTAGTTGCCATTTCACTATGTAATTACACGAATACCTGTTAATTAAACCCTTGTTGGTGATGAATATTGCATAGTACTCTTAATTAATCAAGAGAAATCATTATCTAACTCAAACTGTACTGCGAGTACTTTGCAGTACAACCTACTGGTTTGTATCTGTAGGTCCTCACTTTTACATACTGCATTTGACACCACTCATAAGGTTAAAGATGTGATACTAAATCAAGAATATTCCTTCATCCATTCTTAAATACACGTTGTCCTATATACTCTAACTAATAGTTTACTTTCCAATTTTCCTGAAACTGTTAAATATTCTTCCCCAGAAAAGGTGTTTCACACACTTTTCAAGAAAGGTTCCTTCATGTAAACAGTGTCAGTTTGTCAACAATTAATTGGTTTCTTGTTTGTTATTTTTGTTTTGTTAAAGCCTAGTTATTCACATTTAGTTCCTAAAGATGGCTACGTATTTGTTTGTCTATTAACTATTGAGTTGAACTTGAGCCATGACCTTGTACCTGTATTAGTTTCTATCACCTACAAACAGTGGTGCATAGCTAAAGTAAATAGTGCTATCGATTTTATGTAAAATTAACGCTCGTCTATAATTAATAGGTCTTAGCTTTATGCAGTTCTGGTGTTTTGATGGTTCGGGAAGTAGGTCTTTTTACAATACCCACCAACAGCCCAGGGTTACAATATCCACCAACAGCCCGGGGCTATTGTCTTTAAATTAATTCTTCTATATTTCCTAGTCTTCCATCTTGAAGAATGAAACTCATCAGTTTGATAATGGCACCATATGTCCAACAATGATTGAAGTACAGTCTAAAAATTAGTTTTCATAAGAAATTCTTTCATGTGACACTGATTGACTGGGACTGCTTAAGTTTGAATGACTAGAGAGAGAGATAGAAATATTGTGCTGTTTTGGAAATTGTGATTGTTGTTCAATGCTGTTGACAGATGACCACTTTCAGGAATCGAGGCTTAACAAAACGCCATGACACCGAATTTGACCTGGCAAAATTCCCAGATCGCCAAATGGTATTGCCAAAGTCGGGGGAAAAACCTTAGAGTAGGGCAGGCAACTACGCCGTACTTGCCTGTTTTACAATGCGATTATCTGCATATTATGGCAAATGGCATCAGGTTCTGTGGTAGTATTGTAGGATACTGTGGTGGTACTGTTGGGTACTGTGGTGGTACTGTAGGGTACTGTGGTGGTACTGTAGGGTTCTCTGGTGGTACTGTCGGGTACTGTGGTGGTTCTGTCAGGTACTGTTGTGGTACTGTTGGGTACTGTGGTGGTACTCTCAGTTACTACGGGGTACTATCAGGTACTGTGGTGGTACTGTCAGGTACTGTGGGGTACTGTGGTGGTATTGTCAGGTATTGTAGGGATACTAACAAGTACTGTTGTGGTACTGTGGTGGTCCTTTCAGGTACTGAGGTGGTCCTGTCAGGTACTGAGGTGGTCCTTTCAGGTACTGAGGTGGTCCTGTCAGGTAGTGTGGTGGTCATTTTGCTCTTGTGTGGGTCCTACCCCGTGTGTAATAGTCAGGCAATGCCAGTTGGTTTTTTGCTGAACAATTTCGTCTCCTATCCATTTACTTCCTGTTAAACTTTGATCTGCAACTTTGTGGAGACTTGGCATTTTTACCAAACAATCTGTCCTAGTAGTGACCTGCGGATAGTCAAATCAAGCCTGACTTTGCTTCAAACACTCAAACGTTTTCGCATGAAATTGTTGATCTTGGCCAGCTGTATGATGTGTGATGGTCACACAACAATCATTGCAAGTTCACAAGACTGGTTATCCAGGTAAAAGCTTTTGTGTGAACAGACAAGAACTTGTTACTTGCATCTAAGAGGGTGCATGCTTATTACTGTATTTACAGCTAAAAGGAGGAGTCATTCTGCCGCCTATTCCCAATAAACAGTAGTGTTTACTTTGTTTTGCTGCCAGTTTCCAGTCTGTGGTGTTGCTGTTTTGTGGGAGATCACAATTTCTAGCTTGTTACAATAATTTGGTTGGCAGATTAATAACATGTGTTGACATTTTGTCATATTGCAAAAATGCTAACATTGCGGAAATGTGGGGTGTACCATGGAGATGATCCTGTGGTCAAAAGTTATTGTGAATCTAAACAAAGGCTACATGGGGCTAGGGATCACAGGTCAAACTGAGTAAACTAACGAGGTAATTTGCACTTAATAAAAAAGTTCAACTGTTGTTTGGATAGTGGATAGACAGCATACTTATGGTAGGTTGACTAACAGTGTTGTTACATTAGAGCCAGGCCATTACAGATTCCTGGATGGTTAGTGTGTGTAATAACAAACAATTCTCATGATGAGTAGGGGGTAGGTATGCTTTAGGTGAGTGTTCACATGATGTGGAGGGGGGTAGGTATGCTTTAGGTGAGTGTTCACATGATGTGGAGGGGGGTGGGTATGCTTTAGGTGAGTGTTCACATGATGTGGAGGGGGGTGAGTATGCTTTAGGTGAGTGTTCACATGATGTGGAGGGGGGTGGGTATGCTTTAGGTGAGTGTTCACATGATGTGGAGGGGGTGGGTATGCTTTAGGTGAGTGTGTTAGGTAACACTCCTGTCTTGTACTACTGAAGATGCATTCTGTGCAAAGAAAGAGAATGTATTACTGGGTATTCCACTTTAGTTGTTTGTGTTGAGAACCACAAAACTACTGTGGGCTGAGAGAGTGGCCATAACTTGATTTCTGCACATTAGAAGTCTTGCAACAGCTGATAATTTGTAATATTGTAGAACCTCCTGAACTTTGCTGTTTTCTCACTCAATACAAAATACTCCGTGATTATGTAATGATGATGTAATGTCTCATCAGTTGGGACAGAAATAATTTCAAAGCCCTTTAACTTTGTTGTGAATGCCCACTTTTTCACATGTCATCTGAACATAGAGCTTCACATGTCATCTGAACATTGAGCTTCACATGTCATCTGTGCGTAGAGCTTCACATGTCATCTGAACATAGAGTTATGGTATAAAACTTGAAAATAGAAAAACATTTATTTTGGTCTTTGTGTGTTTTATAAAAAATAAAAGACTTTACCAGTTCCTGAAGATTACTAAAATTTATTGTCAAACCTGCAATCCTAGCAAATAAGAGTAATGCGTTTTTTGACATTTCGATATTCACTAATTGTGATGTATGTTGTTTTGTTGCTGTCTTGAAAACGCCATTTCAATTCAGTTTTGAAGGATTCAGCTCATCAAGGGGTGTGTATGGGAAAGCACAGAACACCTATCAACATAATCCATCTTGTCTTTACACAAACATGCACAAGTCCTAATTATTGATTGCAGGAGAAAATCTGGGGAAACACACACACATCTTTTGTGGTAAAACGGCAAATTAGATTTGCTTGTTGACTCTCATTCCTAATGGTGGTCTGATATACTAAATCAGACGAATCATGCCTTTATTGGCTTATTGATGCAGAATGTCTCAGATTGATGGTTTACTCATCTGGTACAGGAAGTCAACTGTGTTCTACCTTTCTACTCTCCAAAGACTAAAAGAGCAGTTTCTCATAACATTAGCGTGCCATTAACATGTTCAGAATTAGACACCCCTATCCTAAGTACTATATCTACAGTGTCTCTCAGTTTTAGTGAACATGGAAGACGAGCTAACTTGCTTATACCCTCAACATTCAGGTTAATGCCTTAGGCTCATAAATTATCAAGCCTGGAAATCTAGGGGTGGGGAAGGGGGGAACTCAGAGTTGGACACTTAAATCGGAAATTTCAAGAAATTGGACACTTAACCTGAGCCAGACAGTCACCCTGGTCACCTATGACCTTCAAAGTTGAACCCCACAGACCCAATGTTCAATAAATTTGGTGCAAGGCGAGTTGCTGATGCAAATGTTGAATCAGGTTTTCTAAATATCTTGTATATTCAAGTAGCTAAGTATACAACTTATACTTGTCGTAAAAATACCTACTGCTTTTTGAAACTAACCTGCTGCCATATGATTGTCATCAAAGTTGGTTGAAGATGCAGCAAAGTTAGATAAATCTAAATGCAAACTCCTGCCTGTTTCAACTTATGCAACTCAAGCAATTGATAAACATCCTGTCAACGAGGTGGTCCGATACCACATTCGTGGTTGGGAAGGACGCAGTACAGATTTCGCAACAAAAAAGTCTTGTGAGTTGGATTGTTCCTATATTCATTAATTAGCGTTGCACACAATATAAATTTTGGAAGTACATTGACTTCATGAAGATTTCTATATAATAGTCCTTCATTTTTTCTGGTTTTACCTCATGCAATATCTTTGATCTCGATTGAGCATTGAGAAGCTGGATAATGCTATATCAATCAATCATTGAGAGGCTGGATAACGCTATATCAATCAATCATTGAGAGCCTGGATAACGCTATATCAGTCAATCATTGAGAAGCTGGATAATGCTATATCAATCAATCATTGAGAGGCTGGATAACGCTATATCAATCAATCATTGAGAGCCTGGATAACGCTATATCAATCAATCATTGAGAAGCTGGATAATGCTATATCAATCAATCATTGAGAGGCTGGATAACGCTATATCAATCAATCATTGAGAGCCTGGATAACGCTATATC